>CM060889.1:7342500-7802500 GCA_030762935.1 Hymenopus coronatus | reverse complement strand
GACAATGCGCAGAGAAGGGGGTTGGGTCCTATTGTGTCTCTTCTGTTGGTCTTGCTGCGACTTGGCTGACCCTATGTCGAGCTGTTGTCAGCCTAAGGACACGGAGGGGCGATGCTGCTGACTTCTCCGGTGAAGACTGTCTCACCCTCCCCTCCTCTTTGCCCCTCCCTGTCGACATAACTTGAGGCACCTTATGTTATTCTGCTGAGGGATCTACTACCTGCTGGGCTGATGGACCGGCTACCTGCTCTTGCTGCTCTTGGGCTATGTTAGAAACCCTCCACGTGGTTCGGTTTTGACCGTCCGTCGATAATACTCTCATTTTATCCTATCCTCTTGGGGTCTGCCACAAAATAAGTCATGAAGCTTCAGTGTGGAACATCGGAATAACACACATACATAGCCCAATCGTCATGCTAGACAAGTTGAACTTGCTTGGACACCTGGCATACCGCGCTAGTTGTATTAGAGTCATCAGACAACATATTTTTGTTTGTATCATGGCTGATCACTGCTGTCTTAGCTGAGAGATCGTCCACCGATATGAGAACTTGACACGCAGAAACGTAGTAAAATGCGATCTGTTCGGATGTCCGTTCACTGCGCTAATCATTCTTCAAGTTCGCCTGCAGTGCCGTCGTAGTAAAAGCGGGCGTTAAACACTATCAAAATAAAAGGTATAAGTCGACCTCTTTACGACAATCGTTGGCATCTCATAAACAGAGTAAACATTGTGGTATAAGGTGTGAGTGATAGCCTTACATTTACTTCACCATCTGAAACGGTTTTCTGCCAGATTTGCCTAATTTTATGTTGTTATTTTTTACTTTCCCTACACGTACTATGAAGTTAGTGTATAAAAAAAGTATTGCACTCCACCCCAAAAGTTCGATACCGAGATTTCACCGGAAATATATGTTTTAGGGTCCCCTTCATCCAAAAACAGCATTTTCAGAAAAAGGTCCTTGTGTGTGTGTGTGTGTGTGTGTGTGTGTCTCCATGTGTCTCCGTGTGTCTGTGAACACGACATCTCAAAAGCGTAAAGTCGGTAAAATACCAAACTTGGTATTTAAGTTTAGTATCTTCCAGATATGCCACACGAAGATTCTGGAAAAAAATCACCCCACCCCAAACTACCATTTACATGGAACTTTTTTCGAAAATTTTGATTTGCTCAAAAATGGCTTAACCATTTTGATTAAAATATCGTATATTAAAGATATTTACCTAAAATTTAAATGTATATATTAAATTTTCTGGGAATAACCTCTGAAGACTACTTTAATCTGAATGAATTTTACAAAATTTGACATGGTGCTAAACCGTAAGAGATGGAAAAAACTTACAATACAAAACATATAAAGCACGTTAAAACACACAATTTATGTTATACACAATTTTTTTGTGGATTTGGTCATTTCTGAGATATTCCTTGTCATTGGTTTCAGCTTTAAAAAACTTTTCTCATACAGGAATTTGTCAACTCCTGTCTAAACAAACAAAGGAAATTCAGTCACATAGCAACCAGGTTTTGTCTATCACTTAACCTATGGTACTCCCTTATTTCACTAATACTTACAAGGAAGCAAGTAATAAGAATATTTCTGCTAATTGTTTCTTGATTAGCATGAAGTAATTAGAAGCATAACACTAATTGCCAGCAGAAAAAGTGATGTGAATGGAACACATGAGATTTTTTTATTCAGGTTCACGCTGCCATAGTTTTGAGCTCAGCAGCGCAGTTTAAACTACAAGAGACTGTAGTTCTGCTTACATTTTTAGCATACTTTGGTGGGGCGGGGGACAATAACTGGCACGTTGGTACACTGGTGAAAAGTCTATTTAATCTTGTGAGCCAAAGGAAAGCTATTCCAGAACCGTAGTCAATGTGTGAGTAAGAGCTGAAAAATGTTCTTCTATTGAATATAATTGTTCAACTATATTTTATTTATATATTTAAAATGTTTAAAGTGTAGGAGGTGGAGGTGAAATAGATGGCAGCATAAGGATATTAGGGACATCTCCCAAATAAGAGGTAGCAAAGAGTACAATAATGGGGTGAATAGAATTGAGGGAGAATGGAAGCATAAAGGGAAAGATAATTTCATATATTATCCAGAGGGAGCAAAATGACATGATTAATTCAGTAACGCCATCGATACTGCTCGTGTAGATATACTTTGAGGTGAAGTTTGCAATTGTCGCTCAAAAGGAGCACATATTATAAATGTCTTTTGAAATATCTACTGGTCTACTCACTATTCTGAGAAATAATACTTATGTATCAACAAAAATAGTGCTGATGCACTCTTTTAACCTCTAATGATAAGTTGTAATTAGATGAATGAAATAAACGTGTTCATAATTTTAGGTAATGGGTCGAAAATATTCTAGATTCACATGAATGTTCGATTATGTTTCTGTATCGTTACTGATTATCTGTAAAAATGTTTTCAACTCGTCTCTTGTATTCTCCAGTACCATTTTATAGCGTATCTAATTACAAAGTTGCCAACGGTTCCGTAATTGACTTATGCAACGTTAAAAGATTTGCAGAACTCACCGGGATTATTTCAAGTTAAAACCTTGCAACGGAGAACTGAAACAGCCCCGTTAATTCTGCAACACTTTTTAGAAGAGAAATCAACACACATCAAATACAGGGCAGGTGGCCCATCTGGTATATCTCTCTCCAATTTAAGACATTAATGATTATTTACATTTAAGTATCATCATTTTCATTCATAGATATGCTAATGATGTTACATTTTTAGTATACATAAAGAACGCAAAGGAATTAACTTCACCAAAAATTCATTAAAAAATCTGATGTGTTCCACTCACATGGCTTTCTCTACATCTCTGCAACAAATTATTCTATTTACTTCATCTAATCGAGAAAAAATTAGCAGAAATAGTCTTATTACTTGCTACATTTTTAGTAGAAGCGAAATAAGGGGGTACCATATGTTAAAGTGATAGTCAAAAGCTGATTGCTATGTGACTAAAGTCCCTTTGTTTGTATGGACAGGAGTCGACTAATTCCTGTATGAGAAAAGTACAAGTTTTCCAAAGCTGAAACCAAAAACAAGGAATATCTCTAAAACGAGCATCTCCACGAAGAACATTTATATAACATAAGCTGTGTATTTTAACGTGCTCTACATTTTTTGTGTTTTAAGTTTTTTTCCATCTCTTACGGTTTAGCAGTTATGCAAAATTCCGTAAAGTTCATCCAGAATAAAGTTGTCTTCAGAGGTTATTCTCAGAAAAGTCAATATATACATTTGATTTGACGGGTAATTATATTTAATATATGCTATTGTAATCAGAATCGTTAGAGCCATTTTTTAGAAAATATAAGTTTTTGAAAAAAGTTCCATGTAAAGGGTACTTGGGGGTGGGGCATTTTTCTTAAAACCTTTATGTCGCATCGCTAGAAGAACAGCTTATACACCCAGTTTGTTATTTTACCGACTTTTCGCTTTTGAGTTATCGTGTTCACAGACACATGGGTACACGAACACGCGGATACACACATAGGACCTTTTTCTGAAAAAGATTTTATAGATACAGGGGACCCTAAAACATATATTTCCGGTGAAATCTCGGTATCTAATTTTGGGTTGAGTGCAATACTTTCTCTATAAACTATATACATAGTATGTTTAGAGAAAGTAAAAGTCATCCCACTTAAACGACCCTTTAAGGGAATGTCTAAACTACTTTTTATATTCCAGAAAGCTGGTTTTATGACATAGTTAAAATAACGTATAATTGATGCACTGACATGTGGGATAAAATGTATTTTTCAGTTATCATTAAATAGCTTGTGAAATTCTCCTTTTTCCATTGAATTTCATAGATAGACAAAATACAACATATGAACATAATGTAATAACCTTTTGATAGCGTTAGCGGTTTTTAAAACATTTATATTGCATGCCTGAAAACTTAAGTATCCTCACATCCATTGTAATAGCTATAAATAAATATTTCAATGCCATCCCATATATGCTATATTTAAGCACTCCTGGAATGGAATAATCACTTTTCATTGGAACATGTAACGAAAATATGGAAACTGGTCTTTAGTTGAGAAAGTGACGTGAATGTATGCCATAAGGCATTTTACTTTCACTGATGTGCCAGATAGTGGAAGAATTATTTAAAGAAATATTCTATATCCATATTTCACCGAGAATAAATGTTTTTGGGCCTTTGAATAAATATATTTTTAGAAAATGGTGTACATGTTTTTCGAGTATGAGCGCTTTTGTGTGTATTCCTCCAAAGCTTATTTATCTATAATATTTAATGTACAATCAGATAAACGTTTATTGAACGGTTTCATTACTACTTCTTTGCAGGTAACCCGAAATATATGAAGGTTAAATGTTTGAAATGTGAGTAGTTGCTTACTGGTTTTAAAGTGATATACGCTTTCTATGATAGTGCACAAAACAAATGAATGGTTATGGTGCTTATAAAATAAAGTGTATTAAAAGTCCAGACCAATAACAACGAATAGCACCGGAATTGGTGATCGCGCAACCCACTCTATAGCTTAAGTCACCCAAAGTTACATAAACACCATTACGAATCAACTGAACTGCATGCATTTAGGTGAAAACTTAATACATGAATTTTATTAGACACATAAAGTATTTTAGAGCCAGTAAACAAAATAAAATAAATTGTTTCCTTAAATGGTTGTTTACTATTGAGGAATTTCCTTGAACACATTTTTTCTGTGTTCTCGAAATATCTTGAACTTATTGCACCAAGTCTGGTATTTATCCAACTTTTTGCTTGTGTATTATGTTTTTTCATACGCAAAAACACACGTACCCATCTCATACGGCCACATACACCCGGGAACATAGATTTTTATTCTTATTCATATTTATAGTTCACCATATGCTCAAAACATGCATTTCTGGTGATTTTTAATAGAATGCAACCCTTTACCTAGATACTAGAGGAAGTAGAAAGCTGAATGTCTATTTAATATTAATGCCATTGCAGATAACAGGGACATGTTAGTTATAGGATGATATGGCTGAAGTAAGTTTTTAAATTCAGAATGCTGCAAGAAATTGTTAGTATCTACGAATGCTTACGAACGCTACTGCAGCTTCTCTCAGCCAGGCAACTCGACGAACTTTGACGATATGCAATGAGCAGAACAGCGACGCTGAGAAAGTTGCCTCATCTGTCAGGTGTTGGACTAACGAAATTCCCTAAGCTGCATCTCTCATAAGGACCTTTTGTTCACTGAGTTCTACGAATTCATACAAGTTACAAATCTTGATGCAAATTCATATAAGTTAGAAAACTTAAGCGACTTCCAGTGTTTGTCACCATATACGTTACATTCTCATAGCATGTTCTTGCGAACTACTTCTGGCTCTGAAATGTATTTTGCGGTTAACCTTCTTGTTATTTCTTGATAAAATTATAGTGCCTAAAATAGTAATATTTTATTTTTATTAAAATTCTATTTTTTCTAAATACATAGACAGCGATAAAAGGGAAGAAACAGGTAGTGCTATCCTCTATTTCTTTAAATTGGAAATACAAAAAAATAAACTATTTCTGGCTCTGATATTTATTTTGCAGTTAACCTTCTTGCTATTTCTGGATAAATTATACTGCCTAAAATAGTAATATTTTATTTTTATTAAACTGCTATTTTAGTCTAAATACATAGACACCGAAAAAAGGAAAAAAAAAAAAAAACCAGGTAAAGCTATCCTCTATTTCTTTAAATTGGAAATACAAAAGAAAAAATAAATAAATAAATAAATGACTGTCAAATGGTAAATAAACGACACAAAAGAGGGTATAAATAATACCTAAACATTTATAAAATTTGTGTAAAATCTGTTTCATTTGTATTAACCTCCTCCCTAAAAATGTCATGCCATTTCTTGGCCAATGACTGAATCATTTTTGACAAGGGCATTCCCGTAAGTTCAAAACATTTAACGGGACTAATTAAAGAATTTTTCAGCACCAAATGATAAATACTCAGTCTTTTGAATTTTTAGTTACACCGTATTTCTGCACACATTTTCTGGAACAGTTTGGTGTATGTTTCTGAATTATGAATTTTAATTCATAATGGTTGTTTTAAAAAAAATCTCCTTACTGAGCCTAACTACGAACTTCTTTGTAATAAACATTTAAGTTATTGATAGTTTAATATTTTAAAACAAAGTTTGTTCACTTCCCTGGTTCAGATTTTGCCAAAAGTATTAATACAATTTTGAAGGCCTGGCATAATAGCATTATGTCTTAAACCAATAAATGAATAAGGTTCACTTCAAATATAATGAATGAAACAATGAAATAAAACTTCACTCCTAAAAACTGAAAACATTTTTAAATATTATAAATGATAAAAATATACTTGCAATTACTACTTATTACACATGATAACTGCTTTTACATTTTTAAAAGAATGTTTTAATTTTTCTTAAGTAATTAACTTAAAATGTGATTCACATTAGCAGGAAAGTTTCAAACAAGAAAACTATACAAAAAACCGATGTGTATCATTCACATGACTTTTCTATATCCCTGCAACAAATTATTCTTAAAAAGCTTATGCTCCTATTTAATTCATGCTAATCTAGAAAAATTAGCAGAAATAGTATTACTTTCTTCCTTGTAAGTAGAAAGGAAATAAGGGAGTAGCATAGGTTAAAGCGATAGTCAAAAGCTGGTTACTATGTGACTGAAGTTCCTTTGTTTGTATGGACATGAGTTGATAAATTCCTGTATGAGAAAAGTTAAGATTTTCGACCCTAAACACAAAAACAAGGAGGAATATCTCAAAAACTATCAACTCCAAGAAAAAAAAAAGTATTGTTTGTTTTAATGTGCTCTACATTTTTTGTGTGGTAAGTTTTTGTCTATCTCTTACGGTTTAGCAGTTACACAAAATTCCGGAAAATTCACTCAGAAGAAAGTAGTCTTCAGAGGCTATTCCCAGAAAATTCAAAATATACATTTTATTTGTCGGGTAAATATCTTTAATATACGATATTTTAACCAAAATCGTTAGAACCATTTTTGAGAAAATCAAAATTTTCGAAAAAGTTCCATGTAAATGGTAGTTTGGGGTGGAGGGATTTTTCTCAAAATCTTCGTGTCGCATCCCTGAAAGATACTGAACTTGAATACCAAGTTTGGTATTTTAGCTACTTTTTGTTTATGAGCTATCGTGTTCAAAGGCACACAGACACACACACACACACACACACACACAAACACACACACAGACCTTTTTCTGGAAATGCTTTTTTTGGATTCAGGGGGTCCTAAAACATGTGTTTCCGGTGAAATCTCGACATCGAATTTTTTGGTGGAATACAATACTTCTCTATCCCTATGTACATTGTACATATGGGGCTAGAGAAAGTAAAAAATCTGATATCTTCAATTCACAATACTTTCTCTAACTTGCAGCTAATTCTCCTTACGAAATAGATTTTTTAATCTTTATCATGTACTGATGATATATGGATTGAAGATGGAGTACCGGTAAAATGTAACGGCGTGGGAAACCGGAGAACCCGGAGAAAACATGCCCGTGCTCCGCTTCGTTCACCACAGAACTGAAACACGGTCACTTGCGACATTTTCAGATGTTATATGGTCATGTCAGTATGTAGAATTTCGGGAAAACCCCGGACAGTAGCCCTGTAGTTTATAATACCTGCCCTGAAAACGTACCGTCCCAGATTAGCACCAACACATTAATGCCACATTGGTTTTGCAAGTGCCCTACACGAACCGCATGAGCCGATTAATGCAAAGGCGGGGTTTGAATTAGACTTCATTTACAAACTAGCGCCATCGGTCCACAGCACTTGCCTCATAAAAGTGGTGTAATACTTGAAATGCAGAAGCTATTCTTCCACAGAATGCGATAAAAATTATTTTGATACAAGTGCTGATAGAAATGTAGTATAAGGATGTCATATTACTCTAAGAATTGTTTATATTGACATTTTTGGCACTCCTAGCGCATTACACACAGGCTTTTTATACAACTCATGCTTCTGCTTAGTGCGTTTGCCAGGTATACAGTTCACTACACCTTAGTTATTTCCTGGTAAATGCTGAGTATGTTAAAGGCCAAACAAAATAAATATCTACATCATTGCTTATCTGGAAGAGAAGTTGCAATTTGTCTACACCGCAAAATATTACTGTCTAGATTTTGTAGTATGGGTGAGAATTCACATGAAACATTTTAAATATTAATAATTCCACGAATTCATATTGTAAAAGAAGAAGCAATATATTCCACTCAAAAATTCTATATCGATAGATAAAATGTTTGTATATTTGTGTATGTATAAAGATACACAACTGCTTGGTTAGATAAAAAACTTCAGCATCTTACAAAATATTGAATAACATTTGCAACATGAAAGAACTCTTTAATTAGGTACCAATATTTTGAAAAAGTTTGAATGAACCTTTTACGAAATATTTCTTTTCATTGATTAAAATTTTCAAACACATATCCTCCTCAAATGGGAAGTTCTTATTCTTTTTTTTTCTCCTAGTCATACAAAGAGCAAAACATTTCATATACCGAACATTGATTTGACTGCCACTTAAAACTACTGAATTTCCCTATTTCCCTTGTGCGGAACAAGGAAGTGCAGCGTAATAAAAATACTTTCAGTAAAAGTTTACCCTTTTATCATGGGATACGAGTATATAGAAAAAAAATCTGATGTGTTCCATTCACATGACTTTCTCTATATTTCTGCAATAAATTATTGTTAAAAAGCTTCATTCTAATCGAGAACCAATTTACTTACTTCCTTGTAAGTAAAAGCAAATAACGGAGTACCATAAGTTAAAGTGATAGCCTAAATCTGGTTGCTATGTCACTGAAGTTTCTTTGTTTGTATGGACACGAGTTGACAAATTCCTGTATGAGAAAAAAAAAGTTTTTCAAAGTTGAAACCAAAAACAAGGAATATCTCAAAAATAATAATATACATGAAAAAAATGTATATAACATGAATTGTGTGTTTTAAAGTACCCACTCTACATATTTTGTATCGTAAGTTTTTGTCTATCGCTTACGGTTTACAAGTTATGCCAAATTAAGCAACATTCATCCAGAATAAATAGTTCTTTAGAAACTATTCCAAGAAAATTCAAGATATACATTTTATTTTTCAGGTAAATATCTTTAATATAAGATATTATAATCAAAATCGTTAGAGCCATTTTTAAGAAAATCAAAATTTGCGAAAAATGTTCCATGTAAAGGGTGGTTTTGGGTGGGCGGATTTTTCTCAAAATCTTCGTGTCGCATCCTTGGAAGATACTACTTTTCGTTATTGAATTATTGTGTTCACAGTCACACAGACACATGGGCACACACACGGACCTTTTTCTGAAAATAATTTTTTTTGGATACAGGGAGTCCTAAAACATGTATTTTCGATGAAATATCGCATCGAATTTTTGGGTAGAATATAATACTTCTTTATCCTTATGTACATTGTACATACGGGGCTCGAAAAAGTAACACGGTTTCTCTCCAATCTACATTCCTTAGTAAGCCAGTAAAATATCAAAGTAACTTAAAATTCGCTTCACATACAAATAACTAGAGGTAATTTTCTGATGAAAAGGAAAATTTTTGGAAATTTCACTAGAGATTAAAAATTACAAATAAAATAAGATGCCTATCTTGCAAACTTTACAGTTCTGAAAAAGCTTTACGTACTATTTTACAAGCTGAAAAGGATCAGTTCCTTCACAACCGCAAGGGCAAATTTATAAACATTCAACGAGATACTGGGATTGTGCATACTAGACATGCAATTTATTACACAAAATACTTGGAATCAATAAATTATGGTCATTATTTGTTAGCTACCACACATATTGATTTTTCAACCACCAGTACACCGACACTGCACCTGTCATTTTAACCATAAGAAATGTAATGTGTTCCATTCACATGACTTTCTCTATATCTTTGCAACAAGGTAGTGTTGAAAAGCTTATGCTTCTATTTACCTCATCTATTTGAGAAAAACATAGCAGAAATAACTTAATTATTTGCTTCCTTGTAAGTAGAAGCGAAATAAGGGAGTACCATAGGTTAACGTGATAGTCAAAAGCTGGTTGCTATGTGACTGAAGTTCCTTTATTTGTATGGACAGGAGTTGACAAATTACTGTAGGAGAAAAGTACGCTTTTGAAATCTGAAACCAAAAATAAGGAATATCTAAAAAATCTGATGTGTTCCATTCACATGACTTTCTCTACATCTGTGCAACAAATTGTTAAAAAGCTCGTGTAATTGACTTCCTGCTAATCGAAAAAAAATTCTGATATGTACCATTCACATGACTTTCTCTATATCCGTGCAACAAATTATTCTTAAAAAGCTTATACTTCTATTTACTTTATGCTAATCAGAAAAAAAATGAGCAGAAATAGTCTCATTACTTATTTCCTTGTAAGTAGAAGGGAAATAAGGGACTACCATAGGTTAAAATGATAGTCAAAAGCTGGTTTCTATGTCAATAAAGTTCCTTTGTTTATATGGATAGGAGTTGACAAGTTCCTATATGAGAAAGGTATAAGTTTTTCATAACAGAAACCAAAAATAAGGAATATCTCAAACACGACGAACTCACGAAAAAAATGTATATAACATAAATTGTGTGTTTTAATGTGCTCTTCATTTTTTGTGCAGTAAGTTTTTGTCCATCCCTTACGGTTTAGCAGTTACTCAAAATTCAGTAAAATTCATCCAGAATAAACCACTCTTCAGAGGCAATTCCCAGAAAATTCAAGATATACTTTTTATTTGTCAAATAAATATCTTTAATATACGAAATTTTAATCAAAATCGTTAGAGCCATTTTTGAGAAAATAAAAATTTTCGAAAAAAGTTCCATGTAAGGGTAGCTGGGGGTGGGGGGATTTTTCTAAAAATCTTCGTGTCGCATCCCTGGAAGATACTAAACTTAAATACCAAGTTTGGTATTTTACCTACTTTTCGTTTTTGAGTTATCGTGTTCACAGACACACGGACACACTGACACATGGACACACGGACACACACACACACGGACCTTTTTGTGAAAATGCTTTTTTTGGGTATTGGGGACCCTAAAACATATATTTCCGGTGAAATCTCGGTATCGAATTTTTGGGTGGAGTACATTACCTTCTCTATACACTATGTACATAGTGTGTATAGAGAAAGTAAAAACGATCAACTGAAAGAAAAGAAATGATATGACATAAAATGCGAGCTTTAACGTGATCTACATGTTTCATGTTTAATGTTTTCGTCCATCTCTTATGGTTTAGCAGTTATGCAAAGCTCGTAAAATTCATTCAGAATAAAATAGTCTTCAGAGGCTATTCACAGAAATTTCAAGATAAACATTTTATTCGTCCGGTAAATATCTTTAATATACGACATTTTAATCAAAATCGTTAGAGCTATTTTTAAGAAAATCAACATTTTCGAAACATTGTCCATGTAAAGGGTAGTTTGGGGTGAGGAATTTTCGTGTCGCATCCTTGGACGATACCGCATTTAAATACCAAGTTTGATATTTAACGGTATTTTCGTTTTTGAGCTATGCTGTCCACAGACATACACATACACACATACACACAGAGACAGACAAACAGTCAGACACTCACTCAGGGGCATTTTTCTGGAAATGCTTTTTTTCGATTCAGGGTGTCTGAAAACATATATTTCCGGTGAAATCTCGGTATCGAATTTTTGGGTGAAATACAATACGTTCTCTATACACTATGTGCATAGTTCGTAATGCACAGAGAAGGTGTCATTAGAAGTACAGTCTGGGCTGAAATCAGAGTGGGGTATGGAGCAATACATCAAAACAGGTACCAAACTCATTAGAGAGGGGCTCGCGTGGATTAGACTAGGAGCATGGAGGAGCACGAACATTTCTGACGAGAATGGTACGAGAATCTGTCCCATTTGCGAGGAGGAAGAGTCGTGGACTCACATCTTGGCAAGATGTAGGGGTACGGAGGAATGGCGGGAAAAATATTTGCCGCGATTTTTTACCACTGCGAATGTAGGGCTAGAAGCATGTTGGACGCTACTGGCAGGCACGGAAAACATGGACGGGCTAGGTAAATTTATACTTAAGGTAAGACAGCTGAGATCTGAGGAGGCTGCCAATAGAGAAGAGGGTAGGGGGGGAATAAGGTCAACTAAACAGAAGTGACTACATTGTTCTACATACATATATATTATGTCATACTTAGGTCACTGTTGTGCTATGGTTTTATATATGTTGTATATATTATGTGTATATATGTCTTTTAAGTGTAATTTTCTATTATAAGAGAGTGCATTTATGAAGGTGTACTCTGTGCTGTAAATTTAAATTGCTATATTTGAATATTTTGGGTTCGGGTTCACTCTTAATTCTTTATTGTTGTTTAATAATGCTTTGGACTGTGTATTTCCTTTGTCTTTTTATTTTCGTGTTTATTCTTTTAATTCTTTGTTGTTGTTGTTTTAATATTGCTTGTAATGTGTATTACAAAAGCACGTACGGTCTGTGGACCCGTGCGATTGTTGAAATTCTATGTATGATATTGCTATGTCAATAAATACACTTATTCATTCATTCATAGAGAAAGTAAAAAGAAAGAAAGTAAGCTTGACGCGCGATAGAAGAAGAGCTGAGAGCCCAGCTATATAGCAGTAATATATAAAACGTTATGGTTAGCTGCTATATGATATATTTTCGCCCTGTGTGCTGGAATCTTCTTTGTTTTAAAGCCTTGTGCGTTATTGTACAAGCATTTGTCCGAGCCACGGACGACGTTCGTCAGCTGTTGATAATGGGATCTTTCTCCTTCCTCCAACAGCTGGCGTCATGTGAACTTAGGAGTCCTAAATCTACGAGGAACTTCCTTAGTAGTTATATCCTCACTTCTAAATCTTTCCTTTTTACAGTTGCTTTCCCATTAAAGGTAAGAAATCATTTCCCGAATACAAAACGTTCGGCTCGTGAAATTTATTTGGCTTAACAATTCTGTTAAAAGACACCGTTATTCCTGTGTTCCAGTATTGCGAGAGATACTGCCGATAACGGCTAAAATGACTACAACTAAATTTAGCACTTTATCGAAATGTGACAAACTTTTTAGAGTTTTGTTTTTAATTTCATAAACTCTCATAGATTTTAAATTACCTTTCTTTCAGTATAGGCTTCATAAAAGTATCAGACCGAACTATTAAAAATTTGATGTGTTCCATTCTCATGACTTTCTCTACATCTCTGTAATAAATTATAGTTAAAAATATTATGCTTCTGTTTACTTCATGGTAATCGAGAAATTACTAGCAGAATTAGTCTTATTACCTGCTTTCTTGTAAGTAGAACCGAAATAAGGATGTACTATAGGTTAAAGTGATAGTCAAAAGCTGGTTGCTATGTGACTGAAGTTCCTTTGTTTGTATGGACAGGAGTTGACAAATTCCTGTATGAGAAAATTATAGCTTTTCACAGCTGAAAACAAAAACAAGAAATATCTAAAACTGATCAACTTCACGAAAAAATCTGGTGTGTTACATTCACATGACTTTCTCTAGCTGTTCTACAAACTCCATACATAAAATTCTCCTTTCTGCACCTATCCAATCGTGGTACTCATTAACGCAATGTTGTTCATATTTAGTTCCGTATAAGTAGGAAGAAAATGGAATACATTAAGCTAAACCAATAGTCAAATGTTTTAAAAAGCTGTCGTAATGCGATTGTCATTACAAATCGCTTCTTTTTTTGGCCAGGAGTAGAACAAAAGAAAAACGGACACTCCCTTCTGAGAAAAGCATAGGTACTTCGCAACAGAATCTAATAACAATGAATACCTCGAAAACGGTAAGCTCCATGAGAAAAATATATGACCAAAATTTCTTGTATAGTGAGTATAGTAAGTTTTGGTCTATCGCTTACGGTTTACTAGTTTTGCCAAATTAAGCAAAATTCATCCAGAATAAACAGGTCTTCTGAAGCTATTCCCAGAAAATTCAAGATATACATTTTATTTGTTAGGTAAACATCTTTTATATATGATATTTTAATCAAAATCGTTACAGCCATTTTAAGATAAATACAATTTTCGAAAAAAGTTCCAGGTAAAGGTAATTTGAGTTGGGGGGATTTTTTCTCAAAATCATTGTGTCGCTTCAAACTTAAATACCAAGTTAGGTATTTTAGCTAATTTTCGTTTTTGAGTCATCGTGTTCACAGACACACAGACACACGGACACACACACACGGACCTTTTTTGGAAATGCTTTTTTTTGGATACAGGGGGTCCTAAAACATGTATTTCCGGTGAAATCTCGGTATCGAATTTTTTGGTGGAATACAATACTTCTCGATCCCTATGTACATTGTACATGTGGGGCTAGAGAAAGTAAAAAAATGTATACAACATAAATTGTGTGTTTTAATGTGCTCTACATTTTTTGTGTTGTAAGTTTTTGTCCATCTCTTATAGTTTAGCAATTATGCAAAATTTCGTACAATTCATTCAGAATAAAGTAGTCTTCAGAGGCTATACCCTGAAAATTCAAGATATACATTTTATTTGTGAGGTAAATATCTTTAATACCGAGATTTCACCGAAAATACATGTTTTGGGTCCCCCTGAATTAAAAAAAATAATTTTTACCTTCTCTGCCGCATAAGTACACTGTACATAGGGATAGAGAAGGTATTGTAATGCACCCAAAAGTTTGATACCGAGATTTCACCGGGAGTATATGTTTTGGGGTCTCCTGAGTCCGAAAAAAGCATTTTTAAAAATGTTTCGTCTGTGTGTGTGTCTGTCTGTGGACAGCATAGCCCCAAAACGAAAAGACCGTTAAATACCAAACTTGGTATTTAGGTTTAGAATCTTCCAAGGATGCGACACGAAGACTTTAAAAAAATCCCCCCACCACAAACTACCCTTTACATGGAAAACATTTCAAATTTTTTGATTTTCTTAAAATGGCTCTAACGACTTTTGATTAAAATCCCGTATATCAAAGCTATTTATGTCCGAAATAAAATGTATATCTCGAATTGCTTGTGAAAATCCTCTGAAGACCTCTTTATTCTGGATGAATTGTGCTGAATTTTGCTTAACGAGATAGAAAAAAAAGTACTACAAAAAAAGAAATGTACCTCATGACAAAACACACACTTTTTTCCTTTAGTTTTTATTGTTTAGGTAACCGTTTTCGAGATATTCCTTGTTATTGGTTTCCATTGTGAAGTACTTAAACTTTTCTCACACAGGAAGTGTCTGCTTTTCTTTGGTTCTACTTCTGGCCAAGCAAAGAAGTGATTTGCAATGACAATCGCATAACGATAGCTTTTAAAACATTTGACAATCACTTTGGCATAGTGCATTCCCTTATTCCCTTCTATTTATAAGGAGCTAAGTAATAACATTCTGCTAACATTTATCTTGATTAATATCGTGTACAAAGAAGAAGAATCTTTTATATGAGTTTTGTAGAGCAGCTAGAGAAAGTCATGTGAGTGTAACACATCAGATTTTTGGAAAAAGCTCCGTGTGTGTACGTGTGTGTGTCGTGTATGAGTGTCTGTGGACAGCATAGCTCAAAAACGAAAATACCGTTAAATACCAAACTTGGTATTTAATTTTGGTATATTCCAAGGATGGGACACGAAGATTTTGAATAAAATCCCCCCACCCCTTACTACCCTTTACATGGAACTTTCTTCGAAAATTTTGATTTTCTCAAAAATAGATCTTACAATTTTGATTAAAATATCGTATATTAAATATTTCTGTTAGTTTTTCCTCGATTAGCATGAAGTAATTAGAAGAATAAGCTTATTAACAATAATTTGTTGCACAGAAGTACAGAAAGTCCCGTGAATGGAACACATCAGATTTTTTTATTTAGCTTCATAGTCCTATCGATTTTGTTATCACTTAGGATTTGCGATTATTTGCGTGTAATTTTTGGATCTTAAATTGCTTCATCCAGATTGCATACACTTTCATGATTTAGGCCTACATCTTCATCGTTCTGATCATCAGCATCATCACATAAAACTCGGAAAATAACGGTACTGTTAACATTGTAGTACACCCTGTGGAGGGTATCCATGACACTAAAATTCCTAGGTATGGGTAGAATGAATATTCGCTAGCTATGAAAAGAGTAATAGTTACTTCTAAGGTTGGCCGATTAGGAATGTGAGCCAGAGTGAGACCGAGAAGCTTGCAGATAAACATAAAAGGAAGTGCGGAGATATACAATGCCTTTATTCACAACTTAAGGGGAATCTTATACTTTGTTATTGGGTGTCACATTTTATGTAACATTATATAATTATTAAACTATAACCCTGCTCTGATACTCACCTAAAAGTTTAAAACTGCTTATTGATGCACAATATGGTTACGTAAAAACGTTCTTTGTCTCGGCGTTCAATCTAATATGTAGATGAAGTCCAAGATCTCCTCCTGTCTTACTTTACAAGGTTTAAATAATTAGGCTTTCCTTCCATTAGTGTAAAACAGCGTCATCGTTACAGTATGCCTCCAATATCGGTTGCTCAATGTATTGTCACTTTGCTTCCTGCTTAGTAAAATAACTTACATACACAATATGACCATCAGATCCTCTACAACATTTGCGCTACAAGAATTCTTTACAAAAATATTGATAAAATATCCAATATGCTACTATTTTGAGCATGGGAGTAAGATTACAGCATACAGAAGCCATGCAAAATTACTGCATTTAGGATAATCATAAAGTGAGTTAGACCGTTTATACCTTCCTTAATTTGAATTAAAGAAATGCACATTACTGAGAAACCGTATACACAAAAAATGTGCAAATGAGCTGAACATTAATGCACAAAGTCCGATACCTAGTGAAAATTTAAAAGTGAGTGTAAATTGAGAATGGTAAATGTAAAGGACATATAGAGGAATATTGTATAAAATTGCTAATGGGGATCTGTATGTATATATAATTGTATAGATGGTTAGAATGGCAGTTGTATAAACAGTTTTCGCGTACAACAATTATGATGGGCCAGTTTGAAAGGCAGGGACCTGCGTCGCTGGTGACCGTTGATGAGATTGTGTCAGTAGGTGGACGAGTGTGCCACATGACCTTGTTGTCCTGCAAGTATTTTATGCCATAAGATGTGAGATGTGTTAATACAACATGTAGTCTAAAGGTCCCATGTATGTAAAACTCAATAGTATTGTAAATATTAGGTCATAATGTGAAAATGTTTACTTTAACAGAATGATAACGGCTCTCATCTAAATTTTTATCTGCTTATGTGTTGCTTCATCTGAGCTTAGCTCAACAGGGCCATGAGTGTGTGTAAAGTTCCTTATTTTGGATTATAAAGTATATGGCCCATGACAATATGATAAATGTACCACTTTATTGTGAAAATGAGTCAGTTAATTATATTATATTTTTTTAATTTTATCTGCATATGTTTGTGTTTGTTTTATACACCGCTGGGAAGCTCTTTTAGAAGGAAAACAAATGCAGAAGATGAATTCCAAGAAGTTTTAGCTGAAAATAGTTTAACTTTTTCCAGCTATATCAATACATCAACTTATTCTATTTTTACATATTAAACAACTTTCACACTTGAAAACATGGACTCCTGTTTTTGCATTCCATTTCCATTGTCACATTTTATGTAGCATTATAGTTACTGAAATGGAATATAGCGTATTTAATTACACAGAAACAGTCATTCATTTTTAGTTTCGATTCTTTTTGTATGCTGCCACTTTTGTATGCTCATAGAGTTAGTTTATGTATTTCCTGAAATTAGTTTCTGAAGGTAGAACCTAACAAACGCTCCATCTTATTCTGTGAGGAATGTAAAAAAAAAAAAAAAAGAAATATAAAAGCAGTCATATATCTGAACATCTGCTCATCTGGGAAGTTGTTCTCAGTTAATAAACGACAGAGCTCGTTTGGCACAAAAACCCCAATGCAGAGAGCTATCTAATTAATTAGCGCGCATAATGGTGACGCGCTAACACAAAGAAATAACAGCTGCATTAATCCTGGATATACCTAAAATAACATAAAAACAGTGTTAGTAAATTCAGTGGAAGTGTTTCTGTTACAAAGTATGAAGTGATTGAGGATTTCAAAAAAAAACTTGTGGGCAATACAATCTATTTCCGGGATGTTACTTACCCCTTCCTCCCGAAATTACATTACAGTCTCATTAATGGGGTCCTTGTTTAAGGATACCATTGTATAATATTAAAAACCGTCTGTTCCAAGAGCAAATGCAGTGTACGATACGAATTAACACTACTCTTTGGTAAAAGAATAAGGTTTTATTAAATTCCTTTATTTTTACTTTCATTTTTACTTTCTCTAGCCCCATATGTATAATGTACACAGGGATAGAGAAGGTATTGTAATGCACCTAAAAATTCGATACCGAGGTTTCACCGGAAATATATGTTTTGGGGTGCCCTGAGTCAGAAAAAAAAGCATTTTAAAAAAAAAAAAAAGGTCCGAGTGTCTGTCTGTGTCTGTGGACAGCATAGCCCCAAAACGAAAAGATCGTTAAATACCAAACTTGGTATTTAGGTTTCGTATCTTCCAAGGATGCGACACGAAGGTTTTCAAAAAACTCCCCCTAGTAAAAACTACTCTTTACATGGAACAAATTTCGAAAATTTTGATTTTCTTAAAAATGGCTCTAACGATTTTGATTAAAATCCCGTATATTTAAGGCATTTATGTCCGAAATAAAATGTATATATCGAATTTTTGGGGAACAGTCTCTGAAGACCTCTTTATTCTGGAGGAATTTTGCTTAACTGCTAAACCGTAAGAGATAGAAGAAAACTCACTTCACAAGAAATGTACATCACGACAAAACACACAATTTATGTCCTTTACGTTTTTGTTGTGGAAGTAACCGTTTCTGAGATATTCCTTGATATTTGTTTCAATTGTGAAGTACTTGAACTTATCTCAGACAGGAAGTGTTCGCTTTTCTTTTGTTCTACTCCTGGCCAAGCAAAGAAGTGATTTGCAATGACAATCGCATAACGATAGCTTTTAAAACATTTGACAATCATTTTAGCATACCGCATTCCCTTATTCTCTGCTACTTATTAGGAACTAAGTAATAACATTCTGCTAATATTTATCTCGATTAGCATTGTGTACAAATAAGAATAATCTTTTGTAGGAGGTTTTTAGAACAGCTAGAGAAAGTCATGTGAGTGTAGCACATCAGATTTTGAATTATATTTTACAAAACAGACATTTTTTAAATAATTATATCTATTTAATAACTGTGGTATGTTAGTATCTGTTGTCACACAAGCAAATAAAAGGCTTAGTTCTTAAACTTATTTTTAAAAGCTAAGTTGTATCACTGTTATGTACGCAAGTTTAGTAAAGTTGCATTTTAAATCAAATCGTTTTAAATGGCTTTATGACTTTAAATATAAAATGTTAATTCTATACACATTTCATCAAAAACTATGTGGATATATTACATACAGAATGTCCCAGAATTCATTCTCATAAATTAGGAGAATTATAGTCCTAGATAAACACTTTCGGATAGGAAACTTTTTTCCTTTTTACCAAATGTCAAAATATGGTATGTTTTCTGAATCGCACATCAGTGACCGTATTTAAAAAACAATTTGCGTTTGTGTGCAATTTTCATTCAGAATGCCTCATTTGTATGCCAAGAGTTGAAGGAATACAGTATTAATGCCCAATGAATACAATTTTTAAAACTATTGAGCTTGTGGTTGTGCTCGCCATTGATAATCGTTCGGTTGATTTCAGATTGTCGGGAATGAGAGCAATAACAACACACTTCTTCCTTCCTAGGTTCAGGTTAGCCAACTCTTTAATACCAAAATGCAGTTCAAATACAGAGAGAATAATACACAGAGCAACATACATGGTTATTCAAATGTAGTGGAGAGGGTCCTCAACATCCTCCCCACCCTAATCGATCTCCAAAGGGACGACCAGCTGGACAGGACGGCGGATTTTTCTTCCCTCTGGAGTACGGAGAAGTGCTGTCCGTACTTTGTTGTCCCTTCCTTTAAGCAGACCTTCAATGACTGCCTTCTTCCACATGTGTCTCGGGCGTACATCCTCTTGAATTAGCGAGATCTGCCTTTGAGCTTCCCTGGCTTTCGCACTTCGTGGAAGCTCCTCAGTTGCAGCAGATATTCCTTCTGCCAGCGCTTCCAAAAATCATTTGTCAGTTTAAGTCTCAGTTCGTCAACACAGATCATAGACAGTTACTTAGAGCGGTCCGCACTGGTGAGTCGGTATAGCGGCGGTCATCGAACCCACGATAGTAAAGTCGCACCGCTCTCTGAAGTTCTATTGTTTAGATTTTTAATTTGGTTTTTCTCATAGAGGTACATAAGTTGACCAACGCTTAGTTTACATTTTTTAAGTCAATACGATAAATCCTCCAGGACAAAGATTCTTCAAAACATTGAATGATATCTACATATTGTTCAACATTAAAGGCAGCAATTGGTAATATTTATGCAATGTAGAAAATAAACTATGCTTCTAGCAATGGAAAGAAATATCTTCTGATACTGCTAGGAATCGAACAGAAGTACTTTCTTATTTTCTCTACACGTATTATGTGCATCATCTATACAGAAGGTATTGCACTGCAACCAAAAATTCGATACCGAGATTTGACCGAAAATATATGTTTTAGGGTCCCCTGTATCTAAAAGAAGCATTTTCACAAAAAGGTCCGTCGTGTGTATGTGTGCGGTGTTTTTGTGTGAGTGGGTGAGTGTGTGTCTGTGTGTGCGTATGTCTTTGAACACGATAATTCATAAACAAAAAGTCGGTAAAATACCAAACTTGGTATTTAAGTTTAGTATCTTCCAGGGATACGACACGAAGATTTTGAGAATAATCCCCCCAACCCCAACTACCCTTTACATGGAACTTTTTTCGTAAATTTTCTTATTTTTAAAAATGGTTCTAACGATTTTGATTAAAATATGGTATATTAAAGATACTTACATGACAAATAATTTGTATATTTGTCTGGGTGGCCTCTGAAGTCTACTTTATCGTAATTTTTCTCGACTAGCATAAAGTAAATAGAAGCATAAGATTTTAACAATAATTTGTTGCATAGATATAGAACTTTTTATGTGAATGGAACACATCAGATTTTTTTGGAGAGAATTCGATTTTGGCACGAATTTCGTGAAATGCTTCCTCTATCAGAATATCCCTTATTCGCTTCTTAGATTTAGCGTATATCCCAATATTACAATATAAGCGAACTACTATATGCAAACTACTATGAATAGGCAATAAATGAAATAAATAGTACTTGGTGTTAATCTATACATATCATTTCATTTTGTTCTAATATAACTCAGAATTAAGCTTTCTCTTTTGTTTGATTGCATATCGTGTGATTTGGAGATATTATAACTATATTTCTCTGGAAAAATACCACTCTTGCCATATAATTTTAAGAGCTGAAATTTACAAATGGAAGTCTTCCAGTTTTTTACTTTCTCTATACGAACTATGTACATGGTGTATAGAGAAGGTATTGTATTGTACCCAAAAATTCGATACGGAGATTTCACAGGAAATACACGTTTTGAGACTCCCTGAATCCAAAAAAAACATTTTTAGAAAAATGTCCATCTGTGTGTCTGTCTGTTTGTGTGTATGTGTGTGTGTCTGTGTGCCTGTGGGCAGCATAGCGCAAAAACGAAAGGACCGTTATGGCCAAGCTTGGTATTTCAGTTTGGTATCTACCAAGGATGCGACACGAATATTTTAAAGAAAATCTCCCCACCCCAACCTACCCTTTACATGGAAAAAAAATCGAAAATTTTGATTTTCTTTAAAATAGCTCAAAAGATTTTGTTTAAAATATCGTATATTGAAGATATTTATCTGACAAATAAAATGTATATCTTGAATATTCTGGGCATATCCTTTGAAGACTACTTTATTCTGGATGAATTTTACAGAATTGTGCATAGCTGCTAAACTGTAAGAAATGGACAAATATTTACTGTACAGAAAATGTAGCTCGCGATAAAACACACAATTTATGTCATAAAGTTTTTTTTTGTTTTTTGTGGTGTTGATTATGTTTAAGATATTCTTGGTGTTTCGTTTCTGCTTTGAAAAGCATACTTTTTCATACAGGAATTTGTTAATTCCTGTCCATGCAAACAAAGAAACTTCAGCTACATAGCAACCAGCTTTTGGCTATCATTTTAACCTATGGTACTCCCTCATTTCGCTTCTGCTTACAAGGAAACAAGTAGTAAGACTATTTCTGCTAATGTTTCTAGATTAGCATGAAGTAAATAGAAGATAAGCTTTTTAATTAAAAAATTCTGCAGAGATGTAGAGAAAGTCATGCGAATGGAGGACATCAGGTTTTTTCCCATTAAATCAGAGCATTAGGAGCAACTGATCTAATTCTTATCTGATGAATTTCCTTTGTCCAGGTATACTTAAATAGGTGAAACTGGATTTTATAATAGATGTTTATCCCTGAATAGCAACTGTACAAAACCACCACAGAGCCAAGCTTCGCTAAAGCCTGCGAGGCAATTAAGTGTAACAAAAGGAGGGTGTTTATAAAAAGCCAGAAAGCTTTGGTATTGTCAGATTTATATTCAAGAAAATAGTTACGACTCTCTTCAAGAAGTAACTGGAGACGAGAAATTTCTTGGTACAAAGCGTTCTGTTGTCCCTCCCGACTGAAGGGTGATTTTCTAGCGAATAATAAGTTAAAATGAAAAAAAAATCTTTATTTAAATATGATAAAATGTGTTAATTTAAGATGAAAGTAAGTGAAATTATGATTGATTGAATCAGAAACAAAATCATCCACTTTTGAGTAACCACATTAAGGAGGTTCTGTAGGAAAGATATGGTATAACCGTATAGAAAATTCATCGTGTAAAGATTTGAATCACATATTAAACTTAGATAAGCGCAGGTTTCAATGTAAAGTTCAGAAAAACATTTAAAAATATAATTCAAGCTATAGCAACACTTTATTTTCTTTATCTAACTTTTAGTTTGTATATGCAACCTTTTTTTAAGTTTTGAGATTAATGGTAGTAGAGATATTATCTAATCGAAGTAAATATATATGTTTATTTTTCAATTAGAACAGGTATGTGTCACCCTCCGTGGTGTAGGGTTACCATGTTAACTGTATATACCCAAGGTCGCGTGTCGCGGCCGAGGACGATGGATTTTTGCGGGTGTAAAAATCCTTAGCATGGCTTCCTTCAGAAGGGAAGTAAAGCCGCTGGTTCCGTGTTACGTAAAAGGACCTCAAACCTGCTAGAGAGTCCTCTGAACAAAATTAAGCGGTATAGAATGGGACGTTGAGAACCACAGCCGTTGATACATGGAATGAAGATGGAGCACCGGTGGAATGTGATGGCGGGGGAAACCGGAGAAAATCCGCCCCTGTACACCACAAATCTCGCATGGGATCGCACCCGGGCCATCTAGGTGAGAGGCGAATGGTCTAACCACTCGTCCACGGTGTTACTGTATCATTGGGTCAAACACTCATCTTTATATTTCTGTCACTCTTTTTGTAGTTGAGGGCCATTGTGTAGATGGAAGGTAGGTTACGTTAGAACTCATTACTTTTTAATTACGGATGTTAGAGCGAGCGGAATGATACATTAATTATCGCCCTAATTACCGCGTTATTTCTTTACATTTCATTAAACGTGAGGAGAACAATGTCTTGTTAACAAGTAACTAGCTTGCAGGGAGTGGAACATGCAGCACGTGTTCTCGTTAGCGAGGAAGGGTCAAGCAGGATAATCGCGTTTCCTTCCACCCTGAGCAAAAATAAGAAATGACAACCGCATAATCCTCGCTGTGGTACAGATGCGTGGCCTAAAGAACAGTGCCGTGGCGCATTTATACACTTAACATGCAGTGTCTTCAGCTGCATTAACTACTCTGAAAGCCAGGATCTGTGGAGATAGAAACATAACTTATTTTAAATTTCTAACACTATGTACCCTAGAGAATGGAGTGAGTTACTGTGGCTTATATTAGTGGTAGCGTGGGGCCACTTGTGACTCCAAGAATGAAATGCTTGTGGTAAGAATGCTGAATAAATATGTTTGTTTAATTACACTACCCAACAAAAATCTGATTTGTTCTATTCGCATGACTTTCTCTACATATCTACAACAAAGTATTGTTACCGAGCTTATTGTTCTAACTACTTAATGTTAAACGAAAAAAATTAGCAGAAATAGTCTTATTACTTACTTGCTTGTAAGTAGAAGCGAAATAAGGGAGTACCATAGATTAAAGTGATAGTCAAAAGCTGGTTGCTATGTGACTTAAGTTCCTTTGTTTTTATGGACAGGAGTTGATAAAGTCCTGTGTGAGAAAGCTGAAACCAAAAACAAGGAATACCTCAAAAACGATCAACTCCATGAAAATAAATACATATAACAAATTGTGTGTTTTAAAGTGCTCTACGTTTTTGTATGGTAGGTTTTTCTCCATTTCTTTCGGTTTAGCAGTTATGGAAAATTCCGTTAGATTCATCCAGAATAAAGGCTATTCCCAGAAAATTCAAGATATACATTTTATTTCTTAGGTAAATATTTTAATGTATGATATTTTACTGAAAATCTTTAGAGCCATTTTTTAAAAAATCAAAATTTTCCAAAAATGTGCGAAGAAAAGGGTAATTTGGGGTGGGGGAGATTTTCCTCAAAATCTTCGTGTCGCATCTCTGGAAGATACTAAACTGAAATACCAAGTTTGGTATTTTACCAACTTTTCGTTTTTGAGTTATCGTGTTCACAGACACACGGAAACACGCACGAACACACACGCACACACACACATGGGCCTTTTTCTAAAAATGTTTTTTTTGGATATATATATTTCCGGTGAAATTTCTGTATCGAATTTTGGGTGGAGTGCAATACCTTTTCTATACACTATGTACATAGTACGCATAGAGAAAGTAAAAAAAAAACAGAAAAACTTTTTTTTTCATACCTCCGCGATAAAAGTAGATGATTCTTAAGGGAAAATATGGGCTGATTTTTAAAACCGCCAGAGAAATGTCCTATCATGTCAGGTTAAAATAATATGAATACATCTAGGTTCTAGCCTACGAGGTTTCTGATCAGATATTATGTTACATTTTTATTGTGACGTAATGATATATATAACTCTGCTTGAAAGTGTTTGGTAGCATGTAACTGCCTTTTGTACTCCTGTCTGCTTTCCCTCACAAGAAACCAGCAATAATCTCCATCATTACTGGGTCCTTACGACCTGGGAACCTCTTATCCATGCCGGAAATGCCCTGTTCATCAATTGCATCAATCAGATTTTCCGGAAAAAAAGCTAGATGTGAATGGCGAAAATGGATTTTCGAAGACACTATAAAACTCGTGTCTTTGTAGCATTTCAACACATTTGAGAACCAAAGTTTTATAGCTATGTGTTTTTAAGAAAACCACACATAACACTTCTCAATTATTGCCAAACTGCTAACTCCACTTTTGGAACATGTTTTCATACATTTCGTTCTCCAAGAGTTTTTGGATTTGAGGTCCAACAAAAGTTCCTTCCTTCAATTTTGCGTAAGTTAACTGTGGAAACTTACTTTGCAAGCATGCAATGCACTGCTATCCGTGTTAAGTGCCTTAACAAAATTCTTCATCAGCCCAATTGCGTCAGGTTGAACTAGTGGTGTTTGTTTCTATTACTCTCCCCTGGGACATATCCCTGCCAGTTGTTGTACCACATAATGTTTTTGCGTATCACGGTTGTCCCACAAACGCAAAAACAAAATTATTTTGTGAATCCCCTTATAATTCAAGCATAAAACCAATTACTTTAAGGTTATTATATATTTTCTAACAATGAACCTCTTATTTTAAAACAGGTACAATCTTGGCCATACCTTTACAACTTTCTTTGTTGCATATTAATGCAATAGTTACATTCACAATGAAGTATTTTGTACCATATTACATCTGGGAAGAATCACAGAATGAATGCTGAAATACATTTAATTGGGTATGTGTTTGAATTTATTTACACATTTGGGGATTTTATACTGAATACGTGGTAATATATATATATATTTAAGTTCAGTATCTTCCTAGGATGCGACACGAAGATTTCCAAGAAACCCCCAACCCCAACTACCCTGCACATGGAATAATTTTATAAATTTTTGATTTTCTAAAGCATGGCTCTAACGATATTGATTAAAATAGATATTGAAGATATTTACCTGATAAATAATTTGTATATCCTGAATTTTCTGAATAGCCTCTGAAGACTACTTTATTCTTGATGAATTTCGCATAATTGCTAAACGATAATAGATGGACAAAAACTTACCACATAAAAAGTGTAGAGCACATTAAAGCACACAACTTATATTATATATATTTGTTTCGTGGAGTTGATCGTTATTGAGAAATTCCTTGTTTTTGGTTTCAGCTTTGAAAAACTTAACCTTTCTCATACAGGAATTTGTCAACTCCTGTTCATACTAACAAAGTAACTTCAGTCACAGAACAACCAGCTTTTTAGTATTACTTTAACCTATATTACTCCCTTATTTCCCTTCTACTTAAAAGGAAGCAAGTAATAAGACTATTTCTGCAAATTTTTCTCAATTAGCATGAAGCAAATAGAAGAATAAGTTTATTAACAATAATTTGCTGCAGAGATGTAGAGAAAGTCATGTGAATGGGACACATCAGATTTGTTAAAGTTCACGTCACAGCCTGTTTATACTGTTTCATTTGTATAGCACATTCAACTTCAATGGTAATATCGGGGGATTTGACTTGTGAAAGAACTTGTATGAGTGTAGGTTAAAAACATTAGCAATGTTTGTATAAATAAACACATACATTCACTCTCACATTCATACTTCCATAGTTAGTAAATAATATCTGTTTAAAGTAAACTTCCCCGCTCTGACCGGGATTCGAACCCGGGACCTCCGGGTGAGGAGTCAGCTCACTACCACTCGACCACGGGGCATTTGGCAGTTGTATTATTATATTGGTAACGCCCTACCGATGTTTGTGTGAAACTTTTAGTCAGCTGAAAAATCTAATGCCGCAGTCGGGATTTAAACACGGTTCTTTCGGCTATTTGACCGGGTAAAATACGCGAATCATTTGAGGACTGAAAGCCATATTAGCATATTGTCACAGTAGTTCAACAATTAGAGCAAGAGCACTGAAACCAGTAAAACAGTTTTCAAATCCCTCCTATGCCATTTCAATTTTACTTTCTCTACACGTACCTTTAGTGTATATACATAGTGTAGAAGACGTATTGTATTCCACCAAAAAAATTAATACCGAGTTTTCATCGGAAATACATGTTTTGAGACCCCATGAATCTAATAAAAATTTAAAATAAAGATCAGTGTGTGTGTATGTGTGTGTGTGTCTACTGTGTGTGTGTGTGTGTGTGTGTGTATTTGTATGCATCTGTGGACAGAATAATGAAAGTCCATTAAATACCAATCTTGGTTTTTAATTTAGAATATCCCAAGATGTAACTAGAAGATTTTCAAGACTACCCTTTACATGGAAAAATATTCGACAACTTTTATCTTCCCAAGAATGACTTTAATGGTTTTGATTAAAATATCGTATATAATAGATATTTACATGGCAAATAAAATTTATATCCTGAATTTTTTAAGAGTGAATTCTGAAGAACTCTTCATTCTGGATGAATTTTTCTGAATTTTGCATAATTGGTAAATCGTAAGAGATAGACAAAAACTTACTACCAAAAATGTAGATCTCATAAAAATACATAATTTATGTGATGTATTTTTTAGCAGAGATGATCGTTACTGAGATATTCCTTGTTATTTGGTTTCAGCCTTAATGTACGAATGCTTTTCACATGCGGGAATTTGTTAACACCTAGTAAGTGACAAAAGGAATTTCAAATAGGTACAGAGCAACTAGCTATTAAACTACTTGACCGTTTCTTTAGCCAAGTATGTCACCCTTTTCTCTTCTACTTGAATGTATTTAGGCCTTTTATGCTAATCTAATTTTATTTCGATTAGATAGAATAACCTTTTTACAGAGAAGACTTTTTCAGCTGATTCTAACAGTTCAATACAACATTTACTCTTCGATTATCCGTGATCCTTTTTCAGAAAAAGCTGCTTGATATTCCAAATAAGCAACTGTAATACAGAGTTTAAAGACCATCTGTAACTCTTTAGAGGAAGATTCTGTTACGAATACTA
This sequence comes from Hymenopus coronatus, assembly GCA_030762935.1. Classification (NCBI taxonomy): domain Eukaryota; kingdom Metazoa; phylum Arthropoda; class Insecta; order Mantodea; family Hymenopodidae; genus Hymenopus; species Hymenopus coronatus. The sequence goes on along the minus strand of CM060889.1, from coordinate 7,774,091 downwards.
TTATTTGTACAATTTATTCTCACATCCATAAAAAATGTAAAATGTACCTATACAATGAAATTATTTTAATTGGTTTTAAATTATAAAGCTATAAAAACATCATGAACTTTTTAAAAAAAAATCCGATGAGTTCTATTCACATGACTTTCTCTACATCTCGGCAACAAATTATTGTTAAAAAACTTATGCTTTCTATTTACTTCATGCTAATCAAGAAAAAATTATCACGAATAGTCTTATTACTTGCCTCCTTGTAAGTAGAAACGAAATAAGGGACTACCACAGGTTAAAGCGATAGTCAAAAGAAGGTTGCTTAGTGACTGAAGTTCCTTTGTTTGTATGGACAGGAGTTGACAAATTCCTGTATGAGAAAAGTATAAGTTTTTCAAAGCTGAAGTAAAAAACAAGGAATATCTAAAAAAAAAACAAAAAAAAAAAAAACAATCAGCTCCACGAAAAAGAATTATATCATATAAATTGTGTGTTTTAACGTGCTCTAAATTTTTTGTGTTGTAACTTTTTGCCTATCTTTTGCGGTTTGCCACTTATGCAAATTTCCGTAAAATTCATCAAGAATGAAGGAGATTCAGAGGCTATTACCAGAAAATTCAAAATATACATTTTATTTGTCAGTTAAATATCTTTAATACACGATATCTTAAACAAAATTGTTAGAACCATTTTTGAGAAAATAAACATTTTCGAAAAATATTCCATGTAAAGGGTAGTTGGTGCTGAGGGGATTTCTCTCAAAATCGTCATGTCACATCCCTGAAAGGTACTTAACTTAAATACCAAGTTTGGTATTTTACCGACACATGGACACACATACAGGGACCTTTTTCTGAAAATACTTTGTTTGGTTACAGAGGACCCTAAAACATATATTTCCGGTATCGAATTTTTTGGTGGAGTGCAATACCTTCTCTATACACTATGTACATAGTACGTGTAGAGAAAGTAAACATATTCTAAAAGCTATTTCCTGTCTGATGACTTGTTTTGCCTGCATAGCCAAAGCCGCTGGCCAGTACAATTCAGCAGTCTGCGTTTTCTCTGCAGAGAATTTCAAGCGAGGTCATTTCAACAATAACCTGCTCCAAAAAGGAAACAAGCAACAGAGAATCCCCATGTCACACGAAGGGCACAAAACGCTCATTTTATTAGGGCTGGCTGCCCACCGGCTTTGTCGTGTTGGAATTTGCACACGGGTTGTAAAGAGTCCCGGTAATGCTGCAACATTCTTCGCACAGGAATTCCAGGAGAAAAGTAAGGTCTCGTGTGGTCAGCTTTGTGAAGCTCCATCTCGCTGCTAGGAACAACAACTGGCTATGAAAATATGACAGGCTCGCTCTCAAAATAATAAGAAGCAGTAAACTTTGATTTATTACCAGAAACCAGTGATTTGTTCTGATTTATGGAGCAGGATTTAAATAACTTACTGAAATATAACTATAGCCTATTGAGGCTCAAGTTGATCCCCGCCAACACATACCCAGGTGACCACTGCACCGTTATAATGTAGCCAGAAATGCTGTCATCTTTTCACATTCACGTGATATATTGTAATGTGAAACAGAGCCGATATGTCGACAAGTTAAACGGTGACTAAAATATTCTGTTAGGTATAATGGCGCTAGTATTGATAGTAATAACAAAATAATATCGCGAAACAATAACTAACGTATGTTGAGCAACGTATATTATTTTCGCTCTCTGTAAGCGGCTCTATCTCCTCCAGAGAACGCTTTCTTTGGTTACGTGTAGCACTTTATCAATTGTTGGCGGCTTATTTTGAAAAAGAAATTGTGCACTATTACGCGAATAATTGCATTTTTCGCAAAATCGTCACATTCTTGCATTGCGTATTTCACACCCTTTCTTTTTCTTCTTTGTATAAACACTTTTTTATTTTACTTATACGTAATATGTACATAGCGTATGCAGAAGGTACTGCATTGTATCAAAAAATTCGATACCGAGATTTCACCGGAAATACATGTTTTGAGACCACCTGAATACGAAAAAAGCATTTTTAGAAAAAATGTCCATGTGTCTGTCTGTCTGTGGGCAGCATAGCTGAAAAACGTAAAAACCGTTAAATACCAAACTTGGTATATAAGTTCAGTATCTTCCAAGAATGCGACACGAAGATTTTCAAGAAAATCCCCTCACCCACAACTACCCTTCACATGGAAAGAGATTCGAATTTTTTTTATTTTCTAAAAAATGACTGTACCGATCTTGATTCAAATATCATATATTAAAGATATATTAAAGATATATACTTCACAAATAATATGTATAATATGTAAATAGAAGCATAAGCTTTGTTGCGGAGATATAGAGAAAGTCGTGTGAATGAAACTTATCAGAGTTTTGTTCCTCTTCTGTAAAGTGTTTTAAAGGCATATTAACTTCAAAACTATAAAATCTATCCTCCTTACCGCTCCCTATTTATTTCTTCACTTCCAACATAAAGTGATGAACATAAGTGTAATAATGTGTCCTCCTGTTCCCCCCCCCCCCAAGGTCTAATTGCGTTATAAAGTACAGGAATAATTGCATTTAAAAAACTACTAGTGAATAAACGTTTGTTTCTTCTTGTGATCTAATAAAGTTCCAAATTAGAGGGGGTATTTTGTCTTCACCCCTTGCTATATGATACATCTTTAAGACTGGCCACAACTTAACAAGGCGCTCCACAGCTAACTGCAAACAAAACCTAGCACAACAAAGGCCTGCAACACTTCACTATAGTCTTGATGGGCAATCTTTTTAAAGGCTTTTAGTTCCTCCGAAATGCTTCATTACGAAGAAAGGTCTGCATATTTTGCATAGGCAGAGTCAGACTGAAAAGTTCAATGCCATAGCCGGGGTTTGAACCACGGATCTCCAGATCTTGAGTCTCTGCCACTGAGCTACCATGACAACATGCCGGAATAGCATTGAACTTTCCACCTGACTCGTATATTTTCCCGGTAAGGCACAAGGTGCTCTCAATTTTTTTTTTTTTAAATACATCTCCGGGGTCTGTTCGGGACTCCGGCGCTGTACACCCTACTTTTATTTACCTAATTGTTTTATTTTGTTTGCTGTATGATTACTGAATTTCTGTTTTCTTCTTCTTACACACACAACACACACATATTCACAAACATATAACATCCGTGCGGGACTCGAACCCACGATCCCCTGCGCTACGAATTTTTGAGATGACTACCCCAATGGCGACTTAACAATGCTGCAAGTACTTTAGAGCCAGGATTCATAGTATGGCATGTTTCTATGGTGGCTCAGTGGTAGAGCAAACGGCTAGAGATCGGAAAATCCGTGGTTCAAATCCCGGTTATGGCATTGAATCTTTCAGTCTGACTCTACCCATCCAACTCCTGTCCCACACGCGGCTTGTATGAAAAAACAATTATTTCATACAAAGGTTTGAATATATTTTCAGAACTAGACATTTTACGCTTTATTTTAAAATATTGAATCCAACTCTATCAAAATATGTAATATATTGCAACAATTGGCTTCGATAATTTGCGTTTTCTTCTTTTATTTCTGTAAACATAGAATTATGTTAACCAAAACTATTTGAAGCTTTATGAGCTGAATAAGTATCTATATTGTTTAGTGTTAACCATTTTCCAATAAAATAGATGATAGTTTATTTGAAATGAATTCTGAAGACTCGTGCCAACTTCGTGCCAACTGCCCATATTTAATATGTCCAGATATCCCATCGTGTGTCAAAAGAGTTACACAACTCAACGGAGCTATTTCAAGTTAAAACCCCCAGTGCAGAACTGGTGAGATCGACCTTCGTTTTACCCCTTGTGAATATTATGACCGCTCACGTCCCTGCTGATAAGCAAAATGGGGAGAGCGAAGGTCACTCTTCAATTTTCCACTGCTGGGTTTTAACTTAAAACGGAAACAGTTGAGATTTGCAACTCTTTTAACACATGAAGGGATATTTGCGCAGATTAAATACACAGCCATCTGGTATAAATCTTTGAAGAAGTACATTAATACTATCTGGAAATGCGATTTTGCTCTTATTTGAAGTGACAGAACGAGTGGTGGGCGAACTACTTCTTACCCAGAGGTCCCGGGTCCAATTCCTGGCTATGCAGGGTATTTTTCTTTAATTACAATCATTCCCTACGCCCCACAAAGTCTGGAAGTATGTATGTGAGAGGTAATGTTTGGTTTGAAGAAAAGAAAAGTATTTATAATCCTAGCTTTAAGAACCTACAACCAAAGAGTTGTTTCTCAAGCAAAGCCGACATGACCATAGATGTGCAAGAGGGCTATATTAATAAAGCAATACAAAAAAACCGTCTGAATATAAAGAAAACGGAACAATTTTAATTCGCTAAGTAGATTCTCTTTAGGACGGCGCCGTGGCCCGGGTTCAATTCCAAGTGCCCGCAAATGGGATTTGTGGTGGACGAAGCGTTGTCTGGGCGGGTTTTATCCGGGTCCTCCCCGCCACTCATTCCACCAATACCTTCATCATCACCTTTCCTATCAACCACTTCCTCTCGCTCATGCCGACCAGTCGTTCCAGGTTCTCCATTCTGTAGCTGTGTTGGCTTCCCGAGGGGCTACTGACACCTGCTTGTAAGTCCTGGGGGTTGTCGGTCCTAAATACGGGAAGGTAAGTCGACTAGGAAACAAAGCTTCTTTTTGTTATGATACAGAAGAACATTTTTACTAACACCTCACATTAGTTCGGCTGCATCTTACTTTCATTGCTAAAAGGAAATCTCTGAAAACACTTGGGTATAAGTTATCTGTAGAATTGCAAGTGTGGTAGTGTTTCATGCTATCATAAGTAAAAGTTAATTTCATTTCAATGAATTTGTCGTCTTCTGTAGAAAACTGTTTTGGCAGGAACTTAAGAAGAGGTTGTTGTTTGTTTTGTGTGATAATATTCACGTTGTGTCGTCCTGATTATAGATGTTTTTTCACGGCCTTCACGTCGTCATATTTAACATAATGAGACACTACATATTCTACACTTATACACACACTCAGCACTATCAGTTTTTTGTAACCATTCCTTATAATTTTCGTCCTGCAATCATTTTTCATTGAAATAACTTAGATATCGCCTATTCATTTCACTAGTTTACTAACCTCTTCATTCTGGATGACTTTGTCTAACTGATAAACCGCAAGAGATAGACGAAAACTTGTAACACAAAAAATGTAGATCTCGTTAAAATACATAATATATGTAATATTTTTGTAGAACTAAACGTTTCCGAGATATTCCTTTTTATTATTCTTTCTATTAAGGTAAGAATATAAGATCTTAATCATTAGTTTCAATTTTAAACTACTTACTTTTCTCAAATGGAACGCATCTCTACCTGCCTCTGTTTTATTTTACTGTTAGTCTTGGAAAGAGAACCGATATTCAATTGTTTGCCATAGCGATAGCTTTTAAAAGATTTGACTAACGCTTTAGCCTAGGGTATTCCCTTATTTACTTTCTGCTTACAAGGAAATAAGTTTTAAACATTTGCTGCCTGTCGGTACCTATAAGTTCCGCTCTTTTTAAGCATAGCTATACTAATAGGGTTGTACCCTAGGATTAATTTCATGTTATACTAACCTTGAACCATAAACGACGAGTAATCAAGACGGTTTTATATTGTAAAATATATACAATTTTTGCCCTAAATTGCATTGATTTTTTAAATAATAAAAGAGTAAAGGATTCATAGCTGCAGTAAAATGTACCGTGATTAGCTTCCAAGCAGCACACCGATTATTTTACTTGGGCTCTCCCCGTCCTTTACCACAGTCACTGGGATTCGAACTTGCAACATTGGGATTTGAATGGATGGCCAGTCCATTATCTATCACCTAACACTGATGGCCATTTGAACCACTTTTTGGTAGTGCCTTTGGCAGCATTATGAAAACTGCTTTAGAAGAACTTAAACTTTTAATTGTGAAGATTAATAAAAAATCTGCATATATTATCATTTCTATTTTATATAATACTTTTATAGGTTTATTCCTATATATTATTACTAGAATTCCACTTTTAAACTTGAATTAAAGGAACAGCGGTATTTGTGGTATACTAATGCAGGCAACTAAGCACTAAGACCAATTCTGCTGACGTTTATCTCAATTAGCATGAAGTAGGTAAAATAATAATATATTATAAGATTAGTTTGTTTGTGGGACAGCTAGAGAAAGCCATGTGATTGGTACACAGCAGATTTTTAACTCTCTAACAGCTTGTTCCAAATTTGCGTCAGCATCGGTTTTCCTCACTGCATGACCGTAAGGCGAGCTCATTCAATAGAACAACGAAGCTTTGTGAACTGTCATCGAATAGCCATTGGCTTTGATCATTCATGGCCTGCCGTTTTTTCAAAGCAAGGCTTGCGTCATTTCATACAGCGTGTAAGCTTTTGTTGTAAAAATGTGGAACGCGGCTAAACTTTAGGTTCGAGAAAATGGTGCAACGAGGTCTCTAGTGGGATCTAGGTTACATCCTTGCAGCCTAGCCGCACTTAATTGGTTGACCACTTCTGTAACTCAATTACACTTGGGCTAACTCAGAGTTTAGAATTCGGAGGCCGCGTGGCATTAGGCACAGTTTAAAACACCAGTTAATGAGCATAGCAAATCATCTGAATAGCAGCAACCTAGAGAATGGAACGGAATTAGTAAGGAAGTCTTGCATTATAATCAATAATTGTTTGAATCTAGGGTAATTTTTGAGAAGCAATTTTTCCCCATATTGAAACGTAAAGATGGCATTTTTCCTTAAATTCAAGTTTAAAACTGGAGTTATAGTAAACATACATGAAAATAATTCCATAAAATTATTATATAAATAAATAGATAATATAAAATAAAATAAATGTAGATTCTTTATTAATTTTTTTCTTGTCAATTAAAAGTTTAAACTCTTCTAAACCAGTTTTCATAATCCTGCCAAAAGCACTACCAAAAAAGTGATTTAAGTGGATAATGGACTGGCCATCCATTCAAATCCCAATGTTGCAAGTTCAAATCCCAGTGATTGTGGTAAAGGATGGGAAGATCCCAAGTAAAATAATCGGTGTGATGCTTGGAAGCTAATAGGGTTACATTCTACTGTAGTTAAGTGGGTTTACTCTATTATTTATTTAAAAAAGTCACTGCAATTTTAGGGCAAATACTGTATAAATCTTTACAATATAAGAGTCTTGATTACTTGTCGTTTATGGTTGAAGGTTAGTATAACATGAAAGCAATCCTAGAGTACAACCATATTTGTACAGCTATGTTTAAAACAAGCGGAACTTATAGGTACCGACAGTCAAAAAATGGTTACATTTATTAATTTTAAAACTCGATTTTGTGTTAATTTAATTATAAGGCTTAGTGTCATGATATATCCACAACTTCTGGAAATAGCTTAATGCAACCGTTTCATTATTGATATTAATACTACATAAAACAAATAATCACAACTACATATATATCCTAATCCTCTTAAAAATACAATATAAATATTAATTAAAATATTAACGACATAAAAATAATAAAATCTGAATTACATGTCGGGAGCAATACTTGTGTGTTAAAAACTTCAAAATAATAATAAAAGGAATGGTACTTCTAAAAATAATATAATTATTATATTCAATATTTACCAGTTTTAAAAACAGGGGAACCACAAATTGCTCAGTCTGTATACTTATCGTATATTTTTGTGTTTTGCTTTTTCAAAACTATAACTAAACTTGTGTATTGCTCTTTCGAATGTCTACTTATTATATATTTCTTTTCTCAATTTTTTTAAATATAGTCATTATTATTATGGATATTATTATTATTATTATTATTATTATTATTATTATTATTATCATCATCATCATCATCATCATCTTTACTATTATTATACAAAACTATCTCTTTAACTAAGCATATACCCCTCAATGTTATTTTAACTTTTAAACCTATGCTTATTCACAGACTCTAAAATGTTGCTTCACCCATTAAATTTTTTATGTATAGCTTTTTTTCTTTTTACTTTATCTCCACGTACTATGTATATAGTGTATAGAGAAAATATTGCACTCCACCCAAAAATTCGATACCGAGATTTCATCGGAAATAAATATTTTAAGGGCCCCATTATCTAAAAAAAAAAAAAGTATTTTCAGAAAAAGGTACGCATGTGTAGGTGTGTGTCTGGGAGCACGATAACTCAATAACAAAAAGTCGATAAAATACCAAACTTGGTATTTAGGTTCAGTATTTTCCAGGTATGTGACACGAAGATTTTGAGAAAAATCCCCCACCCCCAACTACGCTTTGCATGGAATTTTTTCGAAAATTTTGATTTTCTAAAAAATGGCTCTAACGATTTCAATTATATATTACATATAAATATTAAATATATTTTCCTGACAAACAAAATATATATCTTGAATTTTCTGGGAATAGCGTCTGAAGACTACTTTATTCTGGATGAATTTTACGGAATATTGAATAACTGCTAAACTGTAACATATGGACAAAAACTTGCCACATAAAAATGTAGAGCGCGTTAAAACACACAATTTATTTTATAAACATTTTTTTCATGGAGTTGATAGTGTTTATATATTCCTTGTTTTTGGTTTCAGCTTTGAAAAACTTTTGAAAAACTTATGCTTTCTCATACAGCACTTTGTCATCTCCTGTCCATACAAACAAAACAACTTCAGTCACATGGCAACCAGCTTTTGAATATCACTTTAATCTATGGTACTCCCTTATTTCGCTTCTAATTACAAAGAAGCAAGTAATAAGACTATTTTTGCTATTTTTTTCTGGATTAGAATGAAGTAAGTAGAAGCATAAGTTTTTTAACAAGAGTTTGTTGCAGAAACGTAGAGAAAGTCATGTGAGTGGAACACATCAGATTTTGTTTATATTTGAGTAGGTTTGCTACGCCTGTATAAAAAGCGAAGTTTCAAACTGGACGCTTTTTAATTTGTTCTGCATCAGTTTTGATGTTACTTACACACGCATTGGTCTCTTTCTTGAGGACTGCGGCAACTTCACTAGCAAGTATTGTCACCTGTGCTAGAAGCACCTTAATCCAACATGCTATGACAAACCCGCATTCTAACATACTTATAAATAAATTACTAGAATACTCTCTTTAAAAAATTAACCCAAATCCACCTCAATTTAACGCAAATCGTTTGTTAACGATTGGCAGGATGTCATGCTTCTCGTACATTAGAAGGGAAGTACAGAATTACACTTAAGTTAAAAAATGTAACACAAGTAATATTTTCAATACTATTCATATATGAAACCTAGCGGAGTAGCTCAAGCACAGTGGTTCGCACTCGGGAGATCGCAAGTTCGATCCCCGTGGCAGGCCTACCTGCCCTGGTTTTTAGGGGGATGGTCGTCAGTTGAATGTTAGGTAGATATCTTTCATCCCTCGAACTTCCCGTTAATCTATACCGTTCCTATTGTCATTTCATTCATCCTTCGTCGCATTTTTTTTTTCGATTTTGGAGATGGTGCTCGGTGTAGCGTGGCAAGGAACAAATGCACATTGCATTTATGTCTCCCGATGTCGGCTGGCTGTCGGGATGCAGATCGATCACGTTGGGGGCCTTTGTCTCCGGTGGAGGTACTTCTATTTGGAAACCGTAGGAACCCAGTTCCGGCCATCCAGTATGTTCTCTCTCCTCACATCTCTCATTTGAGGGCGCACCGACATGGGGCATAGGTACAATAACCAATTTGTGACTCGGTGCCTTATGGCAGTACGTATATATATTTAACAATATACAACACATTTAAAATAACAATCCAATAGCCGTGTATAGGACAGGAGTTGGATAAATAGATGACATAGCCGGGATTCGAACAACGGATATCTCGGTCACTAGCCGGTTGCTCTACCATAGAACTACCCTGGCATTGCATTATATTCTTCAACCGACTCACATGTTTCCCGGTATACCACTAGGTGATCTCAAAATAAGATGACAACTGGCACTGTCGTTAGTTTTTCAGTCTGCAACGTCTAAGTTCGTTCGTGTGTATTTAATTTTTTTAATTTTTTATACTTTTACCATGTATATTCTTCTCTGTTCTCAGGTTTGTGGTACACGAGACGTTCTGTGCTTTGGTTTGAACTACCATAAATAAATATTGCTATTAATCTTTTGAATTATTGTGAATCATTACAGATAGTAAACACACACAGAATCAAGTTATAACACTTGTTTTTCATCAGAATACAACATCATTACTCCTTCTTGTTTCGTTGTTAAGCAAAAACGACCTTCCTTTTTCTTTACTGCAATTATAAAACAAAAAATATCTGTGTTGCTGTGCGTTCATTCCAAGGCCGTGTAACGTATGTAAATTTTAGAAATACACATACGTATAACTCTTTCCCTCTCTTTCTATCTTTGTGGCGATTGTTGGTCACGTGTCCAACCAACACATTATAAACTCCTTTGCCGCCCTCCGTGTGTAATGGTTACCATGCTAACTTCATATACACAAGGTCGCGGGTTCAAACCCGGCGGCGGACGATGGATTTTTTCGGGCGTAAAAATGCTTAGCATGGCTTCCTTCGGAAGGGAAGTAAATCCGTTGGTCCCGTGTCGTAGATTTACGGCACGTAAAAGAACCTCAAGCCTGATAGAGAGGCCTCTGAGCAAAATTAAGCGGTATTTCACGCCCAATTTAGAATGGGACGCTGACTACCACAGCAGTTAAAGAGCGTCCATAAATAACACGCCATTTCCATTTGTACTTTCTCTATACGTACTATGTACATAGTGTACAGAGAGGATATTGCACTCCACCAAATAATTCGATACTGAGATTTCACCGGAAATATATGTTTTAGGGTCACCTATACCCAAAAAAAGTATTTTCAGAAAAAATTTCGTGTGTGTGTGTGTGTGTCCGTGTGTCCATGTGTCAGTGTGTCTTTGAACACCATAACTCAAAAACTAAAAATCAGTAAAATACCAAACTTAGTATTTAAGTTTAGTATCTTCCAGGGATGCGACAGGAAGATTTTGAGAAAAATCGACCCACTCCAAACTACCCTTTTCATGGAACTTTTTTCGAAGATTTTGATTTTGTAAAAAATTGCTATAATGATCTTAATTAAAGTATCGTATATTAAAGATATTTAGCTGACAAATAAAACGTATATTTTGAATTTTCTGGGAATAGCCTCTGAAGAATACTTTATTCAGGGTCAATTTTACAGAATTTTCCATAACTGCTTAACCGTAAGAGATGGACAAAAACTTACCATATAACAAATGTAGAGCACTTTAAAACACACAACTTATGTATTGTACATATTTTTCGTGAAGTTTATTGTTTTTGAGATATTCCTTGTTTTGGTATCTGGTATAAAAAACTTATACTTTTCTCATATAGGACTTTGTGAACTCGTGTCTATACAAACAAAAGAACTTCAGTCACATAACAATCAGCTTTTGACGATCACTTTAACCTATGGTACTCCCTTGTTTCGCTTCTACTTTCGCTTCTGCTAATTTTTTCACGGTTAGCATGAATAAATAAAAGCATAAGGTTTTTAAAAATAATTTATTGCAGAGATGTACAGAAAGTCATGTGAATGGAACACATCAAATTTGTGTGTGTGTGTGTGTGTGTGTGTGTGTGTGTGTGTAGACAGCATAGCTCAAAAACGAAAAGTCCGTTAAAAACCAAATTTGGTATTTAGGTTTCATATCTTCCAAGGATGCGACATGAAGATTTTCAACTACCCTTTACGTGAAACATTTTTCGGAAATTTTCATATTCTTAAAAATGGCTCCAACGATTTTGATTAAAATCTCGTATGTTTAAGACATTTACTTGACAAATAAAATGTATATCTTGAATTTTCTGGAAATAGCCTCTGAAGACTACTTTATTCTGGATGTGTTTTACGGAATTTTTCATATCTGCTAAACCGTTGTTTTCAGCTTATAGTTATATTTTTCTCATAAAGGAATTTATCAACTTCTATCCTTACAAACAATGGAACTTCAGTCACATAGCAACCAGCTTTTGACTATAAGTTTAACCTATGGTTTCCCTTATTTTGTTTCTACTTATAAGGTAGCAAGTAATAAATCTATTTCTGCCAATTTTTTCTTCACTAGCATGAAGTAGATAGAAACATAAGCTTTTTAACAACAGTTTGTTACACAGATTTAGAGAAAATCATGTGAATGGAACACATCAGATTTTTTTTTTTTTTAAACCTACTCTATAAAAAAAGACATGTTCGTAGAAAACGATTATTTTATTATTAAACGTTTTGTACACCTATGGGTTACTTTTCAACATAATTACCGAAAAGATTGAGGCATTTATCGTAGCTGTGTACAACTTTACAATACCCGCTTCAAAAAATGTTACCACCAATGATTTCAAATGAGCATTGACGTTGTTTTGAAGGTCTTCGTACTTTATAAACTTTGGGGAGAGACATTCAAAACAAATGAACTGGAATGCTGACTTCAGGAATTGTGTTGATCCATGACAACACTCGTCCACACACTCGCCTCTCACTTAGACGGCCGGGGTTCGATCCCAAGCGACCGTATGTGAGATTTGTGGTGGACAAAGCGGCGCTGGGGCAGGTTTTCTCTGGGTACTACGGTTTTCCCCACCATCGTATTCCACCGGTGCTCCATCATCCATGTATCACCAGTGTCACCGCCTGCGGTGTCATAAGTAGTTAAAGCGGGCGTTAAACAATACCAAAAAAAAAAAAAAAAAGCTGCTGGCACAACCCATCGTCTCCTTGAACCATTTCAATGGGACATTTTCGATCATCCGCCGTATAGTCCTGACCTGGCACCCAACGACTTTCACCTTTTCCGTGGACTGAAGACATGGCTCGAAGGGTAGCACTTTCAAACCAACGAAGACGTTCAAAACAACGTCAATCCTCATTTAGAATCAACTTGTATATCACTTTGAGCCTTTTTAGTCAAAGAAACATTTGATCCTCTTTGCTGTGTTGGTACTGCAAGCTATGTTGGCAATGCTTTTGCAGCTGGAATTATTGGAAATTTGATGAGTTATACGTTATGTACTGTTTAACATCCTCCTTCCTGAAGAATGTGTGTGGAAAGTAGTTATGCACTTGCATTAGAACTTAAGCGTTATGTGAAAAAATCTGATGACTTTCTCTACTTCTGTGTAACAAATTATTGTTAATAAGCTTATTCTTCAATTTACTTCAAGCTAATCGAGAAAAATTTAGCAGAAATAGTCTTATTACTTGCTTCCTTGTAAGTAGAAACGAAATATGGGAGTATCATTAACAAGAGTAGAAGTTTTTCAAAGCTGAAACCAAAAATAAGGAATATCTCAAAAATGATCAACTCCTCCAAAAGATGTATATGACATAAATTGTGCGTTTTAATGTTCTCTACATTTTTTGTGTGGTAAGCTTTTGTCCATTTCTTGCGGTTTAGCAGCTATGCAAAATTCCTCCAGAATAAAGTAGTCTTCAGAGGCTATTCCCAAAAAATTCAAGATATACATATTATTTGTCATGTAAACATCTTTAATATACGATATTTTAATCAAAATGGTTAGCCATTTTTGAGAAAATAAACATTTTCGAAAAAAAAATCCATGTAAAGGGTAGTTGGGGGTGGGGGGATTTTCTTGAAAATCTTCGTGTCGCATCCTTGGAAGATACCAAACTTAAATACCAATCCGGTATTTAACGGTATTTGTTTTTTGAGCTATGCTGTGTACAGGCACACAGACACACTCACACACACACGCGCACACAAACACGGACCATTTTATAAAAATGTTTTTTTTTTGGATTCAGGGGGGCCCAAAACGTGTATTTCCGGTGAAATCTCGATATCGAATTTTTGGGTGCAATACAATACCCTCTCTATGAACTATGTATGCATAGTACGTATAGAGAAAGTAAAAAGTACGGCCCAACTGTAAACAAGCTCTTAAAACTAAGTGCTAACAATGCGCAAAACACAAGGGCTATTGGCGTTGTAGAAAGTATCTCTTGCAGACAATAGGTCTACTTATTCCATCATTCTGTTCTGCTATGGAGTAAAAAATAAACTTAAAAAATCTTATGTGTACCATTCACTAGACTTTCTCTATATCCCTGCAACAAATTATTGTTAAAAAGCTTATATTTCTATTTACTTCAAGCTAATCAGATAAAAAAGAGCAGAAATAGTCTTATTACTTGCTTCCTTGTAAGTAGAAGCGAAATAAGGGACTACCATAGGTTAAAGTGATAGTCAAAAGCTGGTTGCTATGTCAATGAAGTTCCTTTGTATCTATGGATCGGAGTTGACAAGTTCCTATATGAGAAAAATTTTACATAGCAGAAACCAAAAATAAGGAATGTCTCAAAAACGACGAACTCCACGAAGAAAATGTATATAAAATAAATTGTGTGTTTTAACGTACTCTACATTTTTTGTATAGTAGGCTTTTGTCCATCTCTTACGGTTTAACAGTTATGCAAAATTCCGTAAAATTCATGCAGAATAAACTACTCTTCAGAGGCTATTCCTAGAAAATTCAAGATATACAGTTTATTTGTTAAGTAAATATGTTTAATATACGAAATTTTAATCAAAATCGTTGAAGCCATTTTTGAGAAAATCAAAATTTTCGAAAAAAGTTCCATGTAAAAGGTAATTGGGGTGGGGGGACTTTTCTCAAAATCTTCGTGTCGCATTCCTGGAAGATACTAAACTTATATACCAAGGTCGGTATTTTACCGACTTTTCGTTTTTGAGTTATCGTGTTCACAGACACACGGACACAACGACACACATACACAGACCTTTTTTTGAAAACCATTTTTTTTTTTGGATACAGGGGACCCTAAAACATATATTTCCGGTGAAATCTCGGTATCGAATTTTTGGGTGGAGTGCAATACCTTCTCTATACACTATGTAAATAGTACGTATAGAAAAAGTAAAAAATAAATAATAAAACATATTGCTCATAATAATGCAGGTCTAGTAATTATTTTTGAACGTCATTAATTGTAGTTGCACCTGTAAACTAGACTCTTGTGTCTATATCTGGTACTAATTGTCAATAATAGTATATTAATCTTTTTGTAGATGAAATACAAGTTCTTTTTATTTTACTGTGCTCACTTACACCTCCAGGAGCAGAACACCACACAAACGTATTTTCGTTTGAGGATTATAGTACTTTGAATACGTTTTCCTCGAAGTAAAGAATTTTGTCTTTTCAAAGTCCCCTTTTCTCCGGAATCACGGGACCTAAAATAATGAAACTTGGAGCATAAATTTATAATATAATCCTTTAACATGATTCTATTTTAATAAAATAACAAGAAGAGATTTTACTGGTGAAACTTTTGAATACATTTTGAATAATAGTTCAAAAAGTATTTCAATCTACCGAATACAATTTCCATGTTCTATTTTATTATTAGGTTTCATAAACATAAAAAGAAAAAAAAATCTGATGTATTCCAGTCACATGATTTTCTCTATATCACTACAACAAATTATTCTATTTACTTCATCTTATGGAGCAAACATTAGCAGAAGTAGTCTTATTACTTGTTTCCTTGTTAGTAGAAGCGAAATAAGGGGGTACCATAGCTTAAAGTGATAGTCAAAACCTGGTTGCTCTGAGACTGAAGTTCCTTTGTTTGTATGGACACGAGTACACAAAGTCCTGTATGAGAAAAGTATAAGTATTTATAGCTGAAAAAAAACAAGGAATATCTCAAAGACAATGAACTCCACGAAAAAAATGTATGTAACATAAATTATGTGTTTTAAGGTGCTCTACGTTTGTTGTTTGGTAGGTTTTTGTCCATCTCTTACGGTTTAGTTGTTATGCAAAATTCCGTACAATTGACTTCAGAGGCTATTTCCAGAAAATTCAAAATATAATTTTATTTGTCAGCTAAATATCTTTAATATACGATATTTTAATCAAAATCTTTAGAGCCATTTTTTTGAAAATAAAAATTTTCGAAAAAAGTTCCATGTAAAGGGTAGTTAGGGGTGGGGGATTTTTCTCAAACTCTTCGGGTCGCATCCCTGGAAGTTATTAAACTTAAATACCAACTTTGGTATTTTACCGACTTTTTGTTTTTAAGTTATCGTATTCAAAGACACACGGATACACGGACACACTGTCACACACACACACACACACACACACACACACACACACACACACACACACGGAACGTTTTCTGAAAACACTTTTTTTGGATACTGGGGACCCTAAAACATATATTTCCGGTGAAATCTAGGTGTCCAATTTTTTTGTGAAGTGCAATACCTTCTCTATACACTATGTACATAGTGCGTATTGAGAAAGTAAAAAGTTTTGAACAACAGATACGGGAAAATGGGACAATTAGATTATAACTTTAACAATGGTTAATAAAGGACACTTCCAGTACCCTTAAATACATATGCTTGCTAACCACTCTGGATGAAAAATGGCAAATTTGGTGGCATTTGTTGGCGTAAATAAGGTGATGAATGAAATGTCGTATTATTTATGGACGCTTTTTAACACTGGTTCTCAGCGTCCCATTCTATATAGGGCGTGAAAGACCGCTTAATTTTGCTCAGATGCCTCTTTATCAGACTTGAGGTAAATCTACAATATGAGACCAACGGCTATACCTCCCTTCCGAAGGAAGCCATGCTAAAGAGTTTTATCCCCTAAAAAATTCATCGTCCTCCAACGGGTTCAAACCCACGACCTTGGGTATATGAAGTTAGCATGGTAACATTTACTCCACGGTATGTAGTTCTGTTTCCTATAACGACTAGGTCTTGGAAATAGCAAACTGTGATATCTAAACTTGCAACGAATGATATTCTCCATTATATAGAAGCCATTTTCATTTGTGCAAAAACAATAATTTTAAAAAACTACTTGCGTGCCATGTCAGTTACCAAGGAGGCATTCTAATAATTCTATTTAATACTTTTTTAAGAATTTTCATAAATGAAATAATGTTTATTCTAAGAAATGTGAATTAATCTCTCAGAAGTTTAATTACTCAGAAGTATAGTGGCTGTCCCAGAAGTATCCGACCTGACTTACAGATACCAGTTGTTGTTTCAAACAATAATAACAATGGTAAAAAGTATTGACCTCAGAAAGCTTAAGTATGAAGTTTGACGACTTTATATCGTTTAGCATTTGTCTGACAGCCATCATTAGTGAATGCTCTCACCAAATTTGTAAACATGAACTAATATTAAAGCTGATTTGGACTGTATTTTGGGGAATTTTGTTTCTTCGTTTTGATGAGGGGTGAATCAAGTAAAATTAAACAAAGGCCCTTCCTCTCAAACAAGGAATTTTTGTCCAAAATTCAAACTTTTAAACATAAATAAAAACATTGGTTCCATTAACAATACTTTTAGTTTATTTTTATACTCATAGATTCCATTTGTTTCTCCTTCATAACAATGAAAGCTATGAGTATAAATCTACACTGTAACAGTGAAAATTGGGTAGTAGAGTTTAAGCACGGCCGTGCGAGCTGCCAAGACGAACATCGCAGTGGTCAATCAAATGAGGTTACCAGTCCAGAAATTGTAAAGAAAAGCCACAAAATGGTATTGGATGACTATCTACTGAAAATGCGTGATCTATTAGACATTGCAGGCATTTCTAAAAGTTCTGTATATCGCATACTGACTGAAAATTGTGATATGAGAAAGTTGTGTGCAAGATGAGTGCCGCATTTGCTCACAACGGAATAAAAACAGCGTCGTAAAGAGGTTACAGTCGAGTGTTTGGCTGAAAACGAAAGTTTGCGTCGATTCATAACAATGAATGAAAACTGGGTCCATCACTTCACACCTGAGACGAGGGAACAATCAAAACCGTGGATTATAAGAGGAGAATCTGCTCCAAAGAAGGCGAAGGCAGTTTCATCTGCAGGAATGGCGTCAGTTTTCTGGGACGCACGCGGGATAATTTTTATTGATTATCTCAGAAAGGAAAAGTAGTCAATGACGAATATTATGTGAACTTGTTACAGCGTTTGAGTGATGAAATCGAGCCGCATTTAGCGAAAAAGAAAGTTTTGTTTCATCAAAACAAAGCACCAGTTTACAGTCCATTATCACCATGGCCAAAATCAATGAGTTAATTTCGAATTGTTTGTTCATGCGCCCTATTCACCAGGTTTAGCTCCCTCTGATTATCTTCTGTTTCTAAACTTGAACAAATGGCCTGGCAGTAGAAGGTTTGCCAACAATGAAGAGGTGGAGTCTGTAGTTGATAACTACTTTGCAGATCTCGATGATTCTCACTATAAAAAGGGTATCGGAGCCAATGAATATTGCCGAGAAAAGTTAACTGAGCTGAAAGGAGACTGTGTAGAGAAATAAATATGTTTTTCCAACAAATGTTTGTGTTTTCTTTGTTATGACGGGAAGTTTTGGGACAGAGTTCGAATTTAGAGTCATTTCAAAGTGGATATTTTATGCTTTGTATATTCTATCCGTGAAACTCAGGATACATACCCTGCTCAGTGTAAAGTAACCAGGACGATATGCAGTAAGGATGTAATGGTCTAGTCAAGTAAATTCAACACTTTGATTCCATGGATTGTAGGCTAGGAGAATGGGGTCCGGTCGGAAGGGACTCGACTGAACCCGAGGTTATGATACCTACCCCCCACGAGATGACACCCCCAGGAGCTCCTAAGAGTGATGGCACCGCAATGACAGTTTCCATATTGAAGCGTCCCCACAGTTGGACAGACAGGCCGGGACCTCGCCCCATATAGGGTCCAACGCCCCAGCCAGAAGCATTCCCAGCCGAAGTTGGGGTCGGAAAACATCCTTTTTCTTTGCCATAAAGCACAGCATCAAAACTTGCAGCCCTGAAAGAAACAAACTGGATGAAGCATGGATGAAATGACAATGAAAACGACATAGGGAACAGGAAATTCGGGGGACGCCTGCGGTGCCATAAGTAGTTAAAGCGGGCGTTAAACACTACAAAAAAAAAAAAAAAAAAAATAATGAGTCAGTTGGACCGGCCAAGAGAAACGAACCCGCGTTCTTCCGAATGCCGGCCCAGACGAAACCGCTCGGTGCAATATGCTAGAGCAGTTAATGATGATAATGATAATATATTTCACCATTTGGTATACATACAATACAACAGGTTTCGTCAGCAAGTCATTAAAATGCATCTATGTTTAAATATTCTTGTATGTTGGAAAAATTAAGTTCCTTAATTCTGTTTTAACACTAATTTTAAAAGAATTTGCATTTACAGTTTGTCTTATATTTAAAGGCTATTTATTATACAATTTCACTACAAGATAGAGATGAGAGCTAAGAGATTTCTGTAACCGAAATTTAAGAGGGACCTACACCTTGCATCATGGTTATGTACATCAGAAAAAAGTAATTCATCTGTCTTTTGGAGATGAATAATATTCAAGCATGCAAATACACACAATGTTGCCAGAGTTAAAATTTCAAATTCTTTAAAAATAGGTGGACAATGTTGGTGAGAATTACAATTGTTTATTATTTTCAGAGCCTTCTTCTGGAGCAAAAATATCTGATTGGCTTCCCCACTGCTAACCCAGAGCAAAATGCCACAGTTTAAATGGCAATTAAATAAACTATAGCAAACAGCCAATAAAGTGCTAATAGAAACACACATCCTAAGTCTTCTTAAGATAAATAAAACACTTGACAACTTTTTGCACATTTCCATTATGTGGATTTTCCAGGAAAGCTTGTTGTCCAACCATATTCCAAGAAGTTTAACTTTTTGCTCCCTACTTTGTTTATCTTTTAAACCAAATAAAATATTTAAGGTATCACAAGTCTTTAAATACGATATAATCTTAGTTTATTCTTCTAAGTTAGTGGGGTAATGGTTACCATGATAACTTCATATACCCAAGGTCGCGGGTTCAAACCCGGCGGAGGACGATGGATCTTTTTGGGCGTAAAAATCCTCAATATGGCTTCCTTTGGAAGGGAAATAAAGCCGGGGGTTCCGTGTTGTAGATTTACGACAGGTAAAAGAGCCTCAAGCCTGATAGAGAGGCCTCTGAGCAAAATTAAGCGGTCTTTCACGCCCAGTATAGAATGGGACGCTGAGAACCACAGTAGTTAAAGAGCGGTCATAAATAACATGCCATTTTATTTCTTCTAAATTAAGTTGCTGAAATTGATAACTTGGGAGTAAGATCAAAGAGACTTCAACACAACAAGAAAGCCAATGCAGTGCGATGGAATTAAACAATACTACTAAGTACACGGGCTGATCTTGAACCTTTTTGGAATCCGAAACGAGACTTTTCAATGTTTTCTCGACTGGTTGTGTTTACTGTTTTCCTATCAAACAAAATTCATGCGTTATTTTCGTAGTACACATTTTTTTTTATTTTTAGAAGTCCTTAAATTTACAAATAATAGTGAATCTATTCTTAATTAGACCTTTTGAGTGAAACCGTTGGTCTCTTACAAGCTTTCTTTGCGACTCAAGAAAAAAAAAACTCTATTAAATACCAACCAAACCGAATATTGGGATTAAAGTTCAACATATTTCGAGGAGTTGACCTGCCTATTTCAAGGACACTCTGCAAGAAAATATTTTGTTATTTTTTATATTTTCATGAGTGTTTCAAATGATGAAATTGAAATGTGATATATAATTTATTAAAAATATAATTATCTCAAAAAGTCTTTTAATTCAGAAAGATCAGTAATGAGATATGCAAAAATGATCACAGTAAAGCTGTGAACTATTTAAAAAGTACTTTATTTCTAATAATAATTCTTGGGGTAACCATTTAAAAACATTTAGTTTCATTTTTATGTTTTTATTAATTTTAGAGATGCTGTGAGTTTGTTTACTGATATAATGGAAACAATTTCAGATTTTAAAGCTGGCATATTGGGGCTATTTTTGGTTCTTTATTTTTTTAATTTGAGTATCACTTCAGCCTTCTTTATCTCGTTTCTACCTGCAACGAAATCTATAAGGAGACTATTTTGCGAACGTCTATTTCAATTAGAATGAAATACTCATAAACTAACTTTAAGTAATTTTTAGAGGCCATGTAAATAAAAGTGGCTAGTTTAAGGTAGCTATATAGAGATATTCATGTAGTCGGTTCCATTTTTAAAAACACTCCCACGACGCAATCAACTGCATCTTGGGCAAGGCAAATTGCTTACTGGTTTCAGTAATTTTTACTTTCTCTGTACGCACTAGGTACATAGTGTATAGAAAAGATACTGCACTCCGCCCAAAAATACGGTACCGAGATTTCACCGGAAATATATGTTTTAGGATCCTGTTTATCTAAAATAAGCATTTTCGGAAAAAGGTCCGTGTGTGTGTGTCCGTGTGTCTGTGAACACGATAACTCAAAAACGAAAAGTCGGCAAAATACCAAACTTGGTATTTAAGTTTAGTGTCTTTCAGGAATGCGACACAAAGATTTTTAGAAAAATCTCCCCACCCCAACTACCTTTTACATGGAACTTTTTTAAAAAAAAATTATTTTCTAAAAATGGCTCTAACGATTTTTAGTATAATAATGTATATTAAAGATACTTACCTGACAAACAAAATGTATATCTTGAATTTTCTGGGAATAGCCTCTGAAGATTCCTTTATTCAGGATGAATTTTACGAAATTTTGAATAATTGCTAAACCGTAAGAGATGGAATAAAACTTTCTCTATGAAAAATGTATAAGCGCATTAAAACACACAATTTATGTTATAAACGTTTTTTTCGTGGATTTCATCGTTTTTGAGACATTCCCTGTTTTTAGTTTCTGCTTTGAAAAACTTGCTTTTCTCATACAGGAAAATCAACTGCGGTACATACAAACAAAGTTCAGTGACATAGCAACCAGCTTTTGACTATCACTTTAACCTTATTTCGCGGCTACTTACGGGAAACAAGTAATAATACTATTTCTGCTATTTTTTTCCGATTAGTATGAAGGAAATATAAGTATAAGTTTTTAAAGAATAATTTGTAGCAGAGATGTAGAGAAAGTCAATTGAAGGTTACACATCAGATTTTTATTTTCATACCAGAACGAGTTGTATACTGTGCTAAAAGTCATTTTCACGTATCTCATGAATACTCTTCTGAGTGACATGACCAGATGCTACGTTATGCTGCGCTGAGCTACCATCGTGAACCCTCCTCAGACTTCAACATAAAGCAATTTCAAGGAGATGATTGGGAATTGGAGCGGCAAGTCAAGTTTGTCTAATGTCTTTACCAGGATCTCCATGTTATACGTGGCTCAATCCTGTACGTCAGCTGCCATCCTGACAAACTTTCAGCTCAGATTAAAAAAATGGACACTACCAGAAACAGCAAATCCAAATAAAGTTAAAACTGACATCACTTATAACATTTTTAAAACTATTATTATTACTACTATTATTATTACTATTATTATTATTATTACTACTATTATTATTATTATTATTATTATTATTACTATTATTATTATTACTATTATTACTACTATTATTATTACTATTATTATTATTACTACCATTATTATTACTACCATTATTATTATTATTATTATTACTACTATTATTATTATTACTACTATTATTACCATTATTATTATTATTACTACTATTATTATTACTATTATTTTTATTATTATTATTATTATTATTATTATTACTACTAATATTATTATTACCATTATTATTATTACTACTATTAGTATTATTACTACTATTATTATTACTATTATTATTACTACTATTATTACTACTACTATTATTATTATTATTATTATTATTACTATAATTAATACTACCATTATTATTATTACTACTATTATTATTGCCATTATTATTATTATTACTACTATTATTATTACTATTATTAGTATTATTACTATTATTATTATTACTACTACTATTATTATTATTACTATAATTAATACTACCATTATTATTATTACTACTATTATTATTGCCATTATTATTATTATTATTACTACTATTATTATTATTACTATTATTAGTATTATTACTATTATTATTATTACTACTACTATTATTATTACCATTATTATTATTACTACTATTATTATTACTACTATTATTATTACTATTATTATTATTACCATTATTATTATTACTACTATTATTATTATTACTATTATTATTACTATTATTATTATTATTACTACTACTATTATTATTACCATTATTATTATTATTATTACTACTACTATTATTATTACTATTATTATTACTACTATTATTATTACTACTACTATTATTATTACCATTATTATTATTATTATTATTACTACTATTATTATTACTACTATTGTTATTATTACTATTATTATTACTACCATTATTATTCTTACTACCATTATTATTATTACCATTATTATTATTACTACCATTATTATTACTACCATTATTATTATTATTATTATTATTATTACTACTATTATTATTATTATTACTACCATTATTATTACTACTATTATTATTACTATTATTATTACTACTACTATTATTATTACTACTACTATTATTACTATTATATTTATTATTATTATTATTATTATTATTATTATTATTATTACTATCATTATTATTACTACCATTATTATTATTACTACCATTATTATTATTATTATTGTTATTATTACTACCATTATTATTACTACTATTATTATTACTACCATTATTATTATTATTACTACCATTAATATTATTACTAGCATTATTATTATTATTATTATTATTATTACTACCATTAATATTATTACTACCATTAATATTATTACTACCATTCATATTACTACTAGCATTAATATTATTACTACCATTAATATTATTACTACCATTATTATTATTATTATTATTATTACTACCATTAGTATTATTACTACCAATAATATTATTACTACCATTCATATTGTTACTACCATTAATATTATTACTATCATTATTATTATTATTACTACCAATATTATTATTACTACCATTATTATTACTACCATTAGTATTATTACTACCATTAGTATTATTACTACCATTAGTATTATTACTACCATTATTATTATTACTACCATTAATATTATTACTACCATTAATATTCTTACTACCATTATTATTATTACTACCATTAATATTTATTACTACCATTAATATTATTACTATCATTAGTATTATTACTACCATTAATATTATTACTACCATTATTATTATTACTACCATTATTATTACTACCATTATTATTACTACCATTAATATTATTATTACCATTATTATTACTACCATTATTATTATTACTACCATTATTATTATTACTACCATTATTATTACTACCATTAATATTGTTACTACCATTAATATTACTACTATCAATATTATTATTACTACCATTATTATTATTATTATTATTACTACCATTATTATTATTACTACCATTATTTTTATTACTACCATTAATATTATTGCTACCATTAATATTATTATTATTATTACTACCATTAATATTATTACTACCATTAATATTATTATTATTGTTACTACCATTAATATTAGTATTATTATTGTTACTACCATTAATATTATTACTACTATTATTATTATTTTTTTCTTATTATTATTACTACTTATTGTTATTACTACTTATTATTTATTTATTACTTATTATTATTTATTATTAATGAATACTATTATTTATTATTATATATACTATTATTACTATGACTAATATTACTATTATTATTACTATTACAACTACTATTACTGCTATTACTATTACACGTAATTATTATTATTATTATTATTATTATTATTATTATTATTATTAGTACCATCATCATGATTATTTATATCATTATCATCATTAGCATCACTATCTTCACTATCATCATTATTATCACTATTATTATCGATCTGTGAGTTTTCCAAAATTCAAAGTTCTGTATTAGACTTTTTGATCAGTTTAGCACTTCTTAAGGCGTTTTATGGGTATTACTGGTTAATATACTCCTACTTAAAA
Source organism: Hymenopus coronatus (assembly GCA_030762935.1). Taxonomy (NCBI): domain Eukaryota; kingdom Metazoa; phylum Arthropoda; class Insecta; order Mantodea; family Hymenopodidae; genus Hymenopus; species Hymenopus coronatus. Next base: position 7,748,975 of record CM060889.1, on the reverse strand, counting down.
CCACTTGTTTTCCATAATTATTCTTTCATTCCATTTTGTTGCCATATTTTAGAGTACTTCTTGTCTTTGTGAAATATGGCAGGAGCGGGCAGGAGACGAGGAAGCGGTTTTCCCTGTGGACCCTGGGACGGGTCTTCTAGGCAGAGATTTCCGAGCGCCTTGTGCCCTCCTGTATTTTCTTCACTTTATCCCTTCCTCGTGGGGGTGGTTTTTGTATCCTAAGGGAATTTCTTTCATTTAAAGTTTTAACAGTAATATTTAGTTTTTTTTACAAGACAAATATTAAATGGTTCAACTATTAAAACATTTACTCTTAATAATGTTTTATTTTATATTTTTTACTTTCTCTATACGTACTTTGTACATAGGTATAGAGAAGGTATTGCACTCCACACAAAAATTCAAAACCGAGATGTCAGCGGAAATATATGTTTTGGGTTCCCCTGTATACAAAAAAAGCATTTTCAGAAAAAGGTCCGTCTGTGTGTGTCTGTGTATCTGTGTGTCCATGTGTTTATGTGTCTGTGAATACGATAGCTCAAAAACGAAAAGTCGGTAAAATACCAAACTTGGTATTTAAGTTTAGTATCTTCCAACACGACACGAAGATTTTGAGAAAAATCTCCCGACCTCCAGCTACCTTTACATGGAACTTTTTTCGAAATTTTTGATTTAGTAAAAAATGGCTCTAACGATTTTGATTAAAATATCGTATATTAAAGATATTTACTTCACAAATAAAATGTATAATTTCAATTTCCTGAGAATAGCCTCTGAAGCTTACTTTATTCTGGATGAAATTTACGGAATTTTGCATAAGTATGATTGCAGAACATTTATTTTTGTATTCCCTTAATGGAAAGTAATTATTTTATTGTAAGGTTTAACGCTTTCACATAATTCAGATTTTGTAACCATATGATAATTCAGATATTATACCAGCATGTGCCGCCATATTATTTTTACTTTCTCTAGCCCCATATGTACAATATAAATAGGAAGAGAGAAGTATTGTATTCCACCCAAAAATTCCATTTCAAGATTTCACCGGAAATACGTGTTTTAGGATCCCCTGAATAAAAAAAAAATATGTGTGTGCGTGTGTGTGTGTATTTCTGTCTGTGTGTGTATGTGTGTGTGTCTTTGGACAGCATAGGTCTTAAACGAAAAGACGGTTAAGTACCAAACTTGGTACTTAAGTTTTGTATCTTCTAAGGATGCGACACGAAGATTTTCAAGAAAATCCCCCACCCCTAACTACGCTTTACATGGAAAAATTTTCGAACATTGAGTTTTTCTTAAAAATGTATAACGATTTTGATTAAAATACCACATATTAAAGCCATTTCTATCACAAATAAAATGTATATTTTGAATTTTCTGAGATCAGCTTTTAAAGACCTTTTTATTCTGGACGAGCTTTGCTTAATTTGGTATAACTAGTAAACCGTAAGAGGTAGACAAAAACTTACTGTACAGAAAATTTAGATCTTGTTAAAATACACAAACTATGTCATATACATTTTTTTCGTGGAGCTTACTGTTTTCGAGGTATTCCTTGTTATTAGTTCCAATTGTGAAGTACTTGCACTTTTCTGAGACGGAAGTGTCTGTTTTTCTTTTGTTCTACTCCTGGTCAAGCAAAGAAGCGATTTGCGATGGCAATGGTATAACGACAGGTTTTAAAACATTTGACTATCACTTTAGCCTAGTCCATTCCCTTAGTTCCATTCTACTTATAAGGAACTAAGTCAAAATATTCTATATGCTAAAGTTTATCTCGATTATCATGGTGTTGAAGGAATTATCTTGCATAAGAAGTTTGAATGTAGATTAGCTAGAGAAAGCCATGTGAGTGTAACACATCAGATAATATAATTTAAGTACTAATACTTACTATGGATTTATTTATATTGCTTTATTCGTTTGATGTCTAGTATATACGCTTTAATTTTTCACTTGACAACCACCATTTTATTTACTCATCTTTCCTTCTATTAATATTCTGCATTTACTAACAATCACATGTTTGTATGTATACTCTTTAGTATGCACCATTTGTTTACGAAAGGAATTTTCTTAACGACCCGTCCTTGCTAGACTGCACCAGAGAGACATTATCTCTTAACCTGTTACACAGCTGAAAAATCATCTGGAAATCCTCCAAGTTCTCATAATACCATTAGTGTAATAGAATTCCAGAGAAGAGATAGAAGAAGACTGCTAAACGCCATCATAAAGATTTGGGAAGCAATTTCAAAGTTCTTTACTACAGCTAACATGTGTTTGTAGGACAGTGGTTAATGTGAGATTCCAAGCAACTTCTGAATATGCTTTTAGTACTGATGTCCATTGGAAAGGTTTGTAGATCTTTGTGTTTAATTAGAATTTTTTCCTTAGAGTATTTCCTTGAATGTTGTCAACAGGTAGCTTTGTGACTTGAGATCATAAATAAATCTGATGTGTTCCATTCACATTACTTTCTCTACATCTCTGTAACAAATGATTGTTAAAAAGCCTATGCTTCTATTCACTTCATGCTAATCAAGAATAAAATAGCAGAAATAGTCTTATTACTTGCTTCCTTGTAAGTAGAACTGAAATAAGGAAGTACCATAGGTTAAAGTGATAGTCAAAAGCTGGTTGCTATGTGACTGATGTTCCTTTGTTTGTATGGACAGGAGTTGACAAATTCCTGTATGAGAAAAGTATATTTTTCAAAAGCTGAAACAAATAACAAGGAATATCTCCAAGACAATCAATTCCACGAAACAAATTTATATAACATAAGTTGTGTGTTTTAACGTGATCTACATTGTTTGTATTGTAAACTTTTCTCCATCCCTTACGGTTTGGCAGTTATTTAAATTTCCGTAAAATTCATCCAGGATAAGTTAGTCTACACAGTCTATTCCCAGGTACATTGTATTTTTCAGGTAAATATCTTTAATATAGGATATTTTAATCAAAATCATTAGAGCCATTTTTGAGAAAATAAAAATGTTGGAAAAAAAATTCCATGTAAAACGTAGTCGGGAGTGGGGGCGATTTTCTTGAAAATCTTCGTGTCGCATCCTTGGAAGACACCAAACTTATAATACAAAATTGGGTTTTTAACGGACTTTTCGTTTTTGAGCTATGCTGTCCAGAGACCACACATATACACACAGACAGACACGGACATTTTTCTAAAAATATTTTTTTTGGGATTCAGTGGTTCTCAAAACATGTATTTCCGGTTAAATCTCGGTATTGAATTTTTGGATGCATTACAATACCTTATCTGTACACTGTGTAAATAGTACGTGTAGAGGAAGTAAAAAGAATGCAAATATGTCTAATATATACTGGCTGAATCTTCTCAGCAACTAACTTGGTAATTAGATAATCTTGCATGTTACAGACGATAGTGGTGATATTGATGCAATGGTTAACCTGTAAAGTAATTTTGAAGATCGGAATTTCAAATCACGCCTGCGAAAAATGAATTTTTCAGTAATTTCTGTTCATGTTTCGAGAACGTTCTAACAAATCATAATTTCTTTTTGAATGCAACAGAAAGTGGATTTGTCTACAAATGCGAAGTACCAGGCGTTCGTGCTCATGTGGAACAATGTTTTCAAATAGATAGTATGTGGAGAATGTTAGTGTACTGGGAAGCACAGCAGCATGCAGCAAGCACGTCGTCTATACCAACAGAACACTTCCTACAGTTCTACCGCCTTCTGGAATTTGTAACAGAGCACAAGACACCAAATCCTCAACCCTATGTGTAACCAAACAGCGACGGATCGTGTGACTGTTATTCAACAGTCGCATTGTCGTATGAAGGTCATTCACAGACATTTCCGCATGGAGATGCTTCATGCAAAGCTTCATTCTTGTTATCTCCAAATGCACCAGAGGCTACTGCAACCGGACTATGGACGGGTGGAACAAGAGCCACTTTTATTGGCAACTATGTTATTTACAGACGAAACAAGGTTCTACATCACAGCCTATGTGAATCACCACAACATGTATTACTGGAGCACCGTAAACCAGTATGATGCGAGAAGCGGCTTTAAGAGTTCGATGAGGTTTCAACGTTAGCGCTGGTATATTCGGTGATCATCAAATAACCCCATATTTTATAATGACCAACTCATTGAGAATCGCTATATCCACTTCTTACAAAACCAGTCTCCTACTCTACTGGATGAAATGCCATTGCAGAACTGTGTGGCACCAACATGATGGGGTACCAGCTCAAACGTTTCGTCGCGTAACGGTTTATCTCGATACCATACCCGAGCGATTGATCAGACGGAATGGAACAAAGGTTGGAGACCATGCTCGTCAGCTCTAACCTCATTAGCTTTCCTCTTATGGAGTTATCTTGAAGATATGAGGAGCGGACAATCGCTCGCTTATCACAGCTCACGAACGCCTCACATAAGCTTGCCGTGACATCACACCGGCCATGTTACGCCGAGTTATGCTGCCGATGAGGGTTTGACTGCAGCCTTGCATCCAATTCAAACACCTATTAGAATCATATGCTGGAAACAGGTAAATTATAAACATTTTTTCTGTTTGATAATATAGTAAAGTTTCATCCCCTACTTTGGAACCAGAGGGATAAATCACGATCATAGCATGAGTTTGCGAACGTTATGTAATTTGTATGTGCGGTACTGGATTTTATAAACTCTCAGAATGAATTAATCGCTTTATTTTGCATGAAAGAATAGTTTTAAGTAATAAATTATTATTTAATGATAACTTATAATGTAAGTTATAAACATAATGTTATATATATTTATTATGATGTTCATTATAGCATATTCTAACAAGTAATAGCTTGTAATTTAATGACATTCACATAACTGAACTAATTAAGAAACGACACTTCAATGCCAAATTATCAGTTTTCGTTATATTTACTAAATATAGAAGTATCTTCAAGTGCCAGTATTTGAGCTTGGGACCTTCGCCACTGAAGGCCAATGCAGACTTTGCGATGCAAGAGCAAGTCATTTCGGTCGAAATTGATACCATGCAATGCAATGGACGGCAGAGAAAGTAAACGCCAGACTCATAACACCAATCTATAGGTTGAAAAGACTCACCCGATGTATGTGTGCGTGTGTGTATGTGTATGTACACACATATGTATATACCTTTATTCTCGACGTTTATGCAATCCGTATTATATACCCAACATGAAAACATTGGCCCCATTACTAGGTTCTGCCCACGTATTTAACATGGATGTTAAACACTCGATGAAATTAGTATGAATATAGGTGTAATCGCATCGCCTTTTAATATACTGGTAATTAGACTGCTGACGTTCGTACCACTGCAAAGGCTCACTGGGACCAGAGAATATTACATGTTAAACGGAATGTTGCTCTGTAAAGTTACTAGGTAGCTCAGTTGGAACGACCGCAAAACTCCGGAGTGATCTGTTTGTGTGAAGGTACTTAGAATCCTGTGTATGCTAATTGTTTTTCCGTGTAATATTATCAATTACAATTATTAATCTGAATGCGGTTATTATCTTCACTTCAGTTTCTTTAAGTATTATAGTATTGTTTGATGTTTCTTTATTGGTGAACTGCAAGTAGGTAGTTGATTAAATATAAATATAGCTTGATGCGATTGAAATAATGATTAATTATTCCTAGATACATATTTAAAATTACATAATCAGAGTATAACATAGAAGTTAAACACAAGTTTGCAGACATAGAATTATTGTGTCATTAGAAATATCATTTCATATTGGTATATTTTGTGTCGCTGGAACACGACTCCTCTAACGAAGCAAGTACTTGAAATTATGACCTTCTTGGGTATTACACTCTATTGAATGGAGCCTCTGACTCAGTGTAGCATGACGGGTTGACCAGTGATACAGGCCACTGTAATACGCTGGCGAGGGGTTTCTGGATTGTCTGGTTCCTCTGCATAAACGTTCTTTTAAATAACCCTAGAGGAAGAAGTCAATGGATGTCAGATCAGGTGATCTGGGAGGCCAGGGGACTGGTTCTCGGCTTCCTATCCAATGACCAGGATGTGTAGCATTCAAATAATGTGGAACAGCGCCATCGTTTTGAAATCAGATCGTCATTCACCTTTGCAGTGGCAAATTCTCTAATAATAAGGGTAACTCATTACGGAAGAATTCCATGTAGCGTGCTCCTGTTAGATGCCTCTAGAAGAACAATGGTCCAACAAGGTGGTGTCCTAAGATTCCACACCAGACATTCACTCCCACTGTTCTTGGAATGCTGCCTTCCTTACCCAATGAGGACTATCAACACTCCAATAGTGCACACTGTGGCGATTTACAGTTCCATTGTTCTTGAATCTTGAATCGTCAGTAAACAGGATCATGGATGCGAATCCCACATCATTTGCTACTCGCTCCAGCAACCATTCACAAAAGGTCACTCGAGCTTCGAAATCTGTCCCGTGAAGTACTTGGTGCAAACAATAAGGATGAAACTTATTAGTGTTCAATATTCGCAATACAGAAGACTGGCTGATGTTCAGCTCCTCAGCAACTAGCCCTGTACTTGACCTGGATGTAGTTCAAAACAGTTTCTGCATTAATACCTGATGTTGCTGGTGCGTGTCTAAAAGGAGGCATTCTTGTTAGTGACGCTGTTGCACGCAGACACCTTTCAACATTCCGGAAGGTGTTTGCTGTTAGTTGTCCTATATTCGGATATCTCTCCCGGTATAGATGCTGAGCCGCTTGTGCAGTTCTTGCTTCTCCGTATCAAAAGCATATCTACGTACTCGTCTGTCGAAAATATCGTGCAACAGCATACGTGTGGAGAATGAAGAGTCGGCATTCAAATAACACACTGCATCATGCCAGTTCAATGGGGCAGACGTCACTAAACGTATTCTACCCATTATAAAATACAGCCAACCAATAAGGATTTAGATTACTGTAAATTTGGTTCCCAAGTTTTGACGAGCAATAAAAAAAGTATGTACAATGCTGAGACTCGAACCTGTGTTACTAGGGGGTGGATCACAGTACACCTCATAGTCCAAATGAGCTATTCCGAGCCATGACTGAACGCACGTTTCGCGTTCAATAATGCATGTACGCAAGGGACTATCCCATTGCCACCTCGCGGTTTTTCGTGCTTGATTTAGACTTTTAAGATGCTTTAATCCTTTATTGGGGGTTTTAATATTGTTACTTAAATGGCGAAAACTACTTTTGACTGTATGGATCCTGGTGGGTGAGGCTTTTCCCTTAGTGTTTCCTAATTTTTGGCCGCCAACATCTACTCTAAGCACAAGATTCCGCCATTTTCTTTATAGTTGATGGTGATGGTGTACTGATATGATAGGCCCGTGGTGTTTACTGTTTCCTTTGCTATATATACTCTAATAAAATGTTTGTAAAATCGACTGGAAACCGGAATTCGCTCGCGGTAAGCGAGTCGTACGTTTTTTAGGTGTACTTTAGCGAGGAGTTCATTCTATCCCGAAACCGCTGTTGCTCTGAATTTAGAGTATTCCTCTCTTTCTAAGAATATAAAGCAGTAGGTTAAGTATGCGCAAAAGTGCACTATGTGGCAAAATGTGGCTTGATTGGTGGCTTAACTTAAAAAAAAAAAAAAAAAAAAAAAAAAAAAATCTGATGTGTTCCATTCGCGTGACTTTCTCTACATCTCTGCAAAGAAATACTAAAAAGCTTAGGCTTGTATTTACTTCATGCTAATTAAGAAAACATTAGTAGAAATAATCTTATTACTTGCTTCCTTGTAAGTAGAGGCGAAATAAGGGAGTACCATAGGTTAAAGTGATAGTCAAAAGCTGGCTGCTATGTGACTGAAGTTCCTTTGTTTGTATGGATACGAGTTGACAAATTCCTGTATGAGAAAAGTATAAGTTTTTCTAAGCTGAAACTAAAAACAAGGAATATCTTAACAACGACCAACTCTACGAAAAAATGTATATAGCATAAATTATGTGTTTTAATGTGCTCTACATTTTCTGAGTGGTAAGTTTTTGTTTATTTCTTACGGTTTAGCAGTTTTGCAAAAATCCGTAAAATTCATCCCGAATAAAGTAGCCTCTGAAGACTATTCCTAGAAAATTCAAGATATACATTTTACTTGTGAAGTAAATATCTTAAATATATGAGATTTTAAATTAAATCGTTAGAGCCAGTTATAAGTAAATCGACATTTTTGAATTTTTTTCCATGTAAAGGGTAGTTTGGGGTGGGAGGATTTTCTGGAAAATCTTCGTGTCGCATCCTTGTAAGATACCAAGATTAAATACCAAATTTGGTTTTTAACGGAATTTTCATTTTTGAGCTATGCTGCCCACAGACACACACACATACACACACACACACACACACACGCACAACACACAACACACATGGTCATTTTTTCTAAAAATGCTTTTTTTTTATTCAGGGTCTCAGAACATATATTTCCGGTGAAATCTCGGTATCGAATTTTTGGGTGCAACACAATACGTTCTCTATACACTACGTACATAGTATGTATAGAGAAAGTAAAAAAAGGGCGACTGACTCATCTGGTGTAATGAGAGGCAGATATCGGATACATATTAACATCAGGAAAGCCTTTGTCTATCATTGCATGAGCATTTACCATGCGTTACTAAAACCTGATGACATTATTTAATAAACTTATTTGGAGAACACAATCACTACAGGAAAGTTAAACTATCTTTTACATTGTTATTTAATGTATTATTTCTATTAAAGACTTTCATATATACAAGGAAGCTCTTTACTTAATTTTGTTTTTACTGTAAACCATATGTAATAAAAGAAGAAAATGTTGTATATGCTTTGTTATATATTAGTGAACTGAAACTCATTAGAATTCCCAGTTCAAAACCCTTCAAGCATCCACAAAATCGCGTTATTTTACGGGACAAGAAAGCAATAAGCTGCTTGAACACATTTAATATGAAATATTATGTATTCGTGAGCTTCAGTATCAATCACTACTACGGGTTTACATATTAGCAGAAATGGAAGTCGAAGTGCGAATCTTAACCTCAGTGCGGATAATACAACAACAGAGCTATTACATTTTACATAAATGACAATTACCTTTTGATTTCTTGTGTTATATTTGTTCTATATAAATATTTGTACAATTTTAAGCTTTGTCTATTTGACAGACACTACCTTTGGGGAAGCTGAAAGTTTTCTCTTTGAATAAACAGATAATGAAATTTTGTGACAATATTAACGTAAAGAAGTATTAGAAGAAAAGAACATCCATGTACAGCAATTTAATTTTGGGGAATTAAATATTCATTTAAAGACTATTCAGCAGCAAACAAAGTTTTTCTGTTTCTCCTCTTCCTTCTTTTCATACTTACGAATGTAGTTTGTTTTTGTTGAATCCCATTACACCGTATCGTAAATCACATATAGAGTATTTTCTTTATAATCGTAATAATAATAATAATAATGATACTACACTTCTATAAAATCATATAATATTTTAAATTGTTTCAATAAGCAAAAATTACGGCTCAATTAAGTAGACACACTCGTTCTCCTGAGTAACACAAATGTGTTAATTCTATTTTCTCTAATTTATTAGAACTGTGCAACATAGTGGGATTCCATGCTTTAGAAAAGTGAAAATCCTGCCTTGATTTTGTGTAGAATACTTATGTATAAAAATAACATCTTCCGAATTGTTTCATTTATTAGAGTTGGTTTAAATCGGAATTTCATAATAATAATTTGAGATAATATATCCTATTGTTTGGTAGTTCGTATACACGGAACTACATATATATACTCAATATTTGTGTACATTGAAACTTATATCTTAAAATAATCCCATACTGGATTTTTTATACAGTTTACATATCTTAAGATCTCTAACCTAGTTCCTAGATTTCATTTAGGTATCAATGACTAAGTATGTGGTCTTAAGTGGTAAATAATAGAATTATGTAATAATGAGTATATAATTTTGATAACATACAGTGCTGTATAAATATGTACACACAGTCTGAACTGGGATCAATTTTTGAAAGAACAGCAGAGAATTAAAATGTGAAGCAAAAGTTGCCATTTCACCGTTCATCCCATTTTTTGTTTATAGTCATCCTTTCTATGACATACACATCGCTTACTTTTAGACATTACCCTATTTTTAGCGCATCCATTGTCAATTTCAGAGTACCTGCCTTTCATTAAGCACATGAATGGTGCCCTGACACCTTAATTCTGATTTCTTTCAGGAGTTGGTTACTATTCGCGATCTCATACTTCAAACACAAACTCAAGTTTGCAGACATTTATTGATTAAATTTCATTAGATTAGTTTCCAGCTTTTCACCGGAGGATTTTACCAATGAAGTGATTTGAATAAACAGTGAAGCGAAGACGAGGAAACGTTCGATTGTAAAAATAATTTGATTACTTCCCACGCCTCCTCGCATTAGACAATCCTTCCTTTCGGACGCATCCATCAGGTCGACGTACCACTCCCCAGAGAGTGATTAATGATAACCGTCCCACAGCGCGACCTGGGGCACCTCCCCCTCCAGAATTTGCATTCCTCTTACCCGAATGTTAAACCTTCAACTCTATCGTCTGTCCAAAATTGGGTTATCATTAAAACCAGTTATATAGAAGCGTTTGGATCTTACATCTCTGCGCTTAAAAATTATTTCAGTGCGTTTATTTACAGTTTTTGTAACTAGGGAAAAACAAGCATTTATTCGACCCTAAAATTGCATATTTGTAATTCACGATAAACTTGTAATGAATGATGAACCACATAATATTTCAGACCATCCATATTCTCTGTTCAATTTAATTACAAATTACTTTGCTCTACATGTAACCAACAAATATCCACAAAACTATGGTTTCTTCTATAAGACAGTTTGTATTATTTCTCTGTGGACAGTCTAATTCTAAAACTCATGGTCGAATAACACCTTTAAGAAATACAAGACTGAAATTTAGTCAAACAAAATTTTATATACACGTTTTCTCTCCGCCTTTCTTAAAATAACGACTGGAAGCTAATGCTTTAGGTATTAAAGTAAAAACAAAATGGACACCTTAAATACTTATAAGCAGCCTTTGACTGGGGAAGGGTTGTTCTTTTTAATACATACAACTTACATCAAATAAGGTATTGTGGCTTTAAATTCTCAATATATTGTGCATTGTAATTCTAGCTTTGCACATTTTAAGCAGAATACTTTGAAATGGTAAGTAGAGCTTAGTTTATTTCTTGTGATTTCATCCAAAGGACACCTTTCAGTCTACTGTGTGGTGTTGTATATTCGTGTGGCTTATTATTTAAGTAAAGAATAAGGAGTAAACTCGAAACACAAGTATTTGAATAGTTTATTTCTTAAGAAAACAAAACAATCAGTAATAATGATGATAACAAAAACTCAAATAATAATAATAATAATAATAATTTATAATAATGCCTAATAATAATAATAATAATAATAATAATAATAATAATAATAATAATAATAATAATAATAATAATACGCAGGAAAGTCAGTGATTCTGACACTTCCAACAGCTCTCTTATCTCAATTAGGACCTAAAGAATCGAAGAATTGTAGAGGTTAGTGTTATGGCCTTGTTAATGGCATATTTAACAATGTTCATTAAAATATATTGAAACAAGCAATTTTAGAACAGATATCTGAGAATCTTGCTGGGTTTACCACGGCAATTTTGCTTTACTTTTAGGCAGCTAAGTTATAAATTATACAAACAGGACGCGAAATCAATCTGATATTTCTTAAGTTAGAAAAGACAAATGATTGGGTGCCTACTGTAGATTGCAATGGGCCAAATTTAAGTTCATATTTCATTAATATCAATTATTAAGGGATTATTTAGAGACTTCCATACTTTAGTGAAAATAGTTAAGAAATTATCAAACAATTAAATACCTCAGATGTGATTGTGTGTGCCTTGTTTAAGATTTATATACAACAAATTTTGGAAAATTTGAGAGGCTATAAGGGAAGTATACTTCCTTTTAGTTTGCGGTGACCCAGTATTAATAGCACAATGCCGATATTAAATATATGATGAAGCTACTGGAATAGGGTTGAAGGTAAACATTGAAAAACCAAAATATTAAGTAATAGATTTTAAAGGGAACAGTAAGGCGTAAAACAATTTAAATAGTTGGGCACAAGACCCTGGTAGTTGCAAAGAGTAATATGCCATAAAATGCTGCAGACAAGAGGAGCTATAAAAACGTTGAATAGAACAGAGCTTTATCCACAAAAATAAACTTACACATTCTTAGAACGACATATGGAGCAGAGAGTTGAGTAGTAACTGAGATAGAGAAAAGCAAAACGCAGACAGTGGAGATGGATGAAGTACGTTGAGGAGACAGAATGTCTAGGTTAGGAGGAAAAGAAATGAAGAAGTAAGGCAGCTAATGGGGATGAATGAACCAGTCACATATACGGCTGCAAGAAAAACTGTACAGTGGTATGGCCAAGTCTGAAAATGATTGAAAAAAAATTACCTACGATTATTTCAGAATCGTCACCATTAGGGAGAAGGAAACGTGGAAGACCGAGAGCAAATAATAGAACTGGCATGGCTAAGTTGCTCACTGGTCGGAATTTGTAAGAGGAAGATTGGCAGACCACACCGTGACCGAGTGGTCAGACCACTCGCCTCTCACCTAGACGGTCCAGGTTCGATCCCAGGTGACGGCATGTGAGATTTGTGGTGGACAAAGCGGCCCAGGGGCGGGTTTCCTCCGGGTTCTGCGGTTTCTCCACCATCTAATTCCACCGGGGCTGCATCTTCATGTATCATCAGTATCATCGCCTGCGGTGCCAGAGGAAAAAAAAAAAAGGAAGATTGACAGAGTCCTTAAGAATGGAGAATGAGGATAACATGTAACCGCTATAAAATTGAAAAACTCTCAAAATAAATTAAAAAAACTTGTAAGTGATTTACATTTCTCTATTTTGAATGTGCAAATCAAAATAGTTAAGTCGAGAATAGCCGAAATGATAATAAAAAGCAACATCCGTTAAACACAATTTTCTTTTTTGAATGTTTGCAATTCCATTTACTTCAGTTTAATGCAATAATAGCTAACATGTGTATTATTCGTGCTATGGTAGCCTCAGCCCAGAGTCCTAACACCTCAATTATGTGTGGCGTTTGTGTTTCTGCTAAAGGGATAAAATCCTTTTCCCGTCTGCATCTGCTGCTGGCTGCTCCAGTGTTGAACTATCGTATCCTTTTCTAAGGATGTGTGTGGACGAGCGCAAGAAGACCAAATAGACCACACCAATTAAATTGACTGTAAACATCTAATGAGGGTTAATAAATGATATGTTTGGAAAAATGACCAATTCATTTTACGATAGCTAAAATGCTTCTGTTTAAGCTGGAGATGCTGCGTAGTATATCTTAACTTATCGATAATTTTCGGAATCTTAATACTCTGTGGTTTAGGCACATTTGTTTACGTAGTAAAAGTAATAAGCGGCGAATCCCATGCGATCACCGCCAAATGGGTGATGAACTGAACTATTCTGACTGCCAATAACACTTGGTAACTTATGTCACCTGAGAGGGGAAGGAGCAAGAGAAGTGCAAGTATTAAATGTTCAAAGTTCACGCTGTTTTATTAGTCTATGACATTCCCAACAAAGAACCTACATTTTATGCAGCCAATTATTTATTTGCTACTGAATCCCTGACACAACTTGTCACCTTCCTGATCTCTAAGTATTATTATTCCTTTATAAATACCCAAAGTAGTCTACGTACGTTTTAAAAATTCTCTTAGATATTTTCTGGACGTACAAAATCTAATGAACTGAACCTTGTTTACTGAGTTAACCTTAACACCCAATCATCTTACTGCTCTGACTTCTAAGTCATTGATTTACTCCAATACTGGTTTTACTAATAACCCTTACCGAATTATAACTCGTGCTTTTACTTTATGAATCGAAATTAATACATCAAACATTTCTTCTCCCCCATTAGTCTATTTAAGCTCTATGATTCTGTCATTTCCCCACCTATCATGCGCTTCGTGTCGAAACATGTTCGTTAACTATCTAGATTTACACTGCGTAACTTCTATATGCTGAAAACTCTTATGTGTTCCGTGCAATGACGTTTTCTATCTTTTCTGCAAACAGGAATCTTATATCTAGCTGATGGTAATAAAGACAAACATTACCATAAATAGTTTTATTACGTAGCTCATTAAAGGTAGAAGGGGGATAGAAATATACTAGGCTAAAACCACGGTAACATTTTTGAAACTGTTGGGGCGATTCTCATTGAAATCCGGGACTGAAACTAAGGAATCATGAAAAGCCTGAGAGTTTATGAAACTAATAACAGTGAATATCTCTGAAATGTTAGTTTAAAACAACAGAACGATCTATATTTTTTTGGAAGTAAGTTCTTTTTGTCTCTTATGGTTTACTAGTTATGCATGTCATTTAAAATGAACAAGACTTGAAGAGCTGTTTCCAAGAAATCAAAAATATAATTTTATTTGTTATGTAAACATGTTTAATATACTGTATTTTAATCAAAACGATTAGAGCCAGGTTTCAGAAAATTTTAAATCGAAAAACGTTCCATGTAAAAGGCAGTTTGCGTTAGGGGAAGTACTTCTGAAAAAAATCTTCGCCTCGCTTCCTTGGAATATATTAAAGTTAAATACCAAGTTTGGTGTTTAACCTACTTTACGTTTCTGAATCATGCTGTATACCGACACACACAAACACAGAGATCTTTTTCTAAGCTACATTTTCTGGATTCAGGGGGCCTTAAAACATATATATCCGGTGAAATCTCAGTATCAAAATTTGGTTGGAACACAATACCTTATCTACCTACTATATACATTGTAGATAAGTACTAGAGAAAATAAAACTATGTTTATATGGCATAAATTATGATTTAATAATTTCAATATGTTTTTATAATAAGCTTTTTCTATCTCTTACTGCTTACCAGCTATACAAAAGTCATCCAGAATGAAGAGGTCCTCATAAGATATTTCCAGAAAATTCAGGATATAATTTCGATTGTCACGAACATATTTTAAACATATATAAACTTCATGAATTGTTTCGTGAAAGGGGAAGGTGGTTAGTAATTTTCTTGAAAATCAGCGTGTCCAATACTTAAAGATCTGAACTTAAAGCTGAAGATTTATATTTAACCGACAGCAGGTTACATTCAGTAGGTGCCTCCTTTATCTACTAAGCACATTGCGCATACGTGCTAGAGAAAATAAAAATGGTGCGGTACTGTCTAAGTGAGGACTTTCACAGCCCTACTAATTCCATTGAACCTCTTGGGAATAATTTGGATAAGAGGTCAATGTATAACATTGTTAGCTTAAAAGCATTATGGAATCATGACTACAATTATAAAACTGTATTAATTATTTTCATTATTTTGGGTTTTGTCTTGCTGAATTTCAATTTAAAAGTATTTATATATTTGACATCACTTAATATTAAGGCGGATATGGTGATAGTTCAAATACCAATTAAAACATTTTAAATATTATAATTGATAATGCAATTTGGCTAAGCGTAATGTGGTTTTAGATATGAATACCCATAGCAGTTACTTAAACCGTTATAGAATTCGAAAGCAAGACCAAATAATAGATGAGAAATGTTTGCTCTTCTAATTTAAGTAATTATTTATCTTGTGAACATATTGGCTTATTGATAATTGTAATTTAAACAAAACCACTTTCCACCCTGCTTGAAACCAGCAGTAGTTACCACGGATGATGAGAAGGACTACAATGATTATATTGATAATTATTGATAAGGATTATAGCATAAATTTTCCAATTTTATTTTTCCTTTCTTGATAATTTTCAATAAGTAGCATAAAACAAGTCAATATAATATTAAAAAGCAGATGTGTACCATTCACATGACTTTCTTTATATCCCTGCAACAAATTATTCTTAAAAAGCTTATACTTCTATTTACTTTATGCAAATCAGAAAAAACTATCATTTCTTGCTTCCTTGTAAGTAGAAGCGAAATAAGAGACTACCATAGGTTAAAGTGATAGTCAAAAACTGGTTGCTATGTCAATGAAGTTCCTTTGTTTATATGGATCGGAGTTGACAACTTCCTGTATGAGAAACATAAGTTTTTCAAAGCAGAAACCAAAACTAAGGAATGTCTCAAAAACGACAAACTCCACGAAAAAAATTATATAACATAAATTGTGTATTTTAACGTGCTCTACAGTTTTTGAATAGTAAGTCTTTGTCCATCTCTTACGGTTTAGCAGTTATTCAAAATTCCGTAAAATTCATCCAGAATAAACCACTCTTCAGAGTCTATTCCTAGAAAATTCAAGATATACATTTTATTTGTCAGGTAAATATGTTTAATATACGAAATTTTAATCAAAATCGTTACAGCCATTTTTGAGAAAATCAACATTTTCGAAAAAAGTTCCATGTAAACGGTAGTTGGGGGTGGGGGATTTTTCTCAAAATCTTCGTGTCGCATCCCTGGAAGATATTGAACTTAAATACCAAGTTTGATATTGTAGCTACTTTTCGTTTTTGAGTTATCATGTTCACAGACACACGGACACACTGACACACGGAACACACACGGATCTTTTTCTGAAAATACTTTTTTTGGATACAGGGGACCCTAAAACATGTATTTCCGGTGAAATCTCGGTATCGAATTTTTTGGTGGAGTGCAATACTTTCTCTATTCACTATGTACATAGTGAGTATAGAGAAAGTAAAAATCTGATGTGTACCATTCACATGACTTTCTCCATATCCCTGCAACAAATAATTCTTAAAAAGCTTATACTTCTATTTATTTTATTCTAATCAGAAAAAATTAGCAGAAATAGCCTTATTACTCGCTTCCTTATAAGTAGAAGCGAAATAAGGGACAACCGTAGGTTAAAGTGAAAGTCAAAAGCTGGTTGCTATGTCAATGAAGTTCCTTTGTTTATATGGATAGGAGTTTAAAGTTCCTGTATGAGAAAAATATACGTTTTTCATAGAAGAAACCAAAAATAAGGAATGTCACAAAAACGACGAACTCCACGAAAAAAATGTATATAACATAAAGTGTGTGCTTTAAAGTGCTCTACATTTTTAGTGTGGTAAGTTTTTGTCCATCTTTTACGGTTTAGCAGTCATTAAACATTTAGTAAAATTCATCCAGAATAAACTACTTTTCAGAGGCTATTCCCAGAAAATTCAAGATATACATTTCATTTGTCAGGTAAATGGGTTTAATATCCGAAATTTTAATCAAAATCGTTAGAGCCATTTTTGAGAAAATCAAAATTTTCGAAAAAAGTTCCATGTAAAGGGTAGTTGGGGGTGGGGGGATTTTTCTCAAAATCTGCGTGTCGCATCCCTGGAAGATACTAAACTTAAATACCAAGTTTCGTATTTTACCGACTTTTCGTTTTTGAGTTATCGTGTTCGCAGACACACGGACACACGGACACACACACACACACACACACACACACACACACACACGAACCTTTTTGTGAAAATCCTTTTTTGGATATTGGGGACCCTAAAACATATTTCCGGTGAAATCTCGGTATGGAATTTTTGGTGGAGTGCAATACTTTCTCTATACACTATGTACATAGTGCGTATGGAAAAAGTAAAAATCAAACAGGCAATAATAGAATGCAAGTTTTCTTCTGCAGTCTTTCGAAAAATGACACTCAGATATCTGATGATGAAAACATATAAAACATCTGCCTTACTGGCTCTAAAACCCATAGATTTTTCAAACAAAAATCAGCAGTTCCACAAAATCAGAATTAATAGGAAAAGAGTAATAAAAAAAATGTTGTAATCACGGCTATGATCTTTTCTTATCAATTAAGAACTTAAAATCTATGTAATTCAATTAATTAAATATGTTTTCGTATTCCTCTGGAATACGTTGTGTTTGAAATATTTATAGGTTCATATGGCTACTTCCCAAACATTGTATTTTATGCTGAAGCAGTGTCAACTAACTATGCTCAGGGCTTGTGAACCTCTTGTGGGCATTTCCCAAGTCATATTGCATATATTTGCTAGTTTTTACTGAACTTTTAATAAGGCTAAATCTTTGAAGTTACTATTTTCAGCTAAGAATAATACACACACACTACTTTTAACACATATTGTTTAACCAAGTTCCCACTTTCAAACACCTTGTATTATTTTAGTATTTTTCACGCTAGCGATAACTTAGTTTTAACTCTGATTTAGCTGAATTTAGCAAAACAAAGGATTTTCGCTTTTTGTGTAATGTTACATTAAACTACCGTATGCTATGGTAGGAGTAATAACTTTCATTTAGCACGTATTTAGTGTGATCAATTACAACGCTGCTGTTGGTAACACTTTGCAGAACCGAGCAGTGCTATATTGGAGTACACCTTGCAATTGCATGCTAAATAGCAAACATCTCATTTGTTTCCGTTCCTCTTGAAGCTCAATTTATGACGAGTTTAACTGTGACGTAATTTGACGCTGAAGCACGGAGGTTGTTGACATTAGACAACTGCGGAATCCATACAGTTGGATTGCGAATACTAGTTGACGGTCGCTTCATATCATCAAACAACTACAGATTCTTTAAATTGAATATATATTTATTTTGACTAATAAAGCGTACGCGTCCTACAACTCTAGACACACTAGCAAGCCGTAAAAGAAAATCGTTAAATCACTTTCAAGTCTACGAGCTCAACCGGCGCACTCTTGCGCACTCTTAGCTGTTAACCTTTAAGAATAAGCTGTTTGGTGAATTATATACATACTTGTGATGTAAAGTAAGAATTCCTATGAGGTTTATCAATTTTAGTTTCTCTAGTACATATATAGTGAGTAGAGAAGGTATAGCATTCCACCGAAAACCTCTACAGCGAAATTTCACTGAAAACAAAGGATTAAAAAGTCCATGTGTGTTTGTCTGTGAGTCAATACAATAATAGTACAATAATCTCTAACGTAAATAACGTATTACCCGTAAGTATAAATACCACATTTTAACTCAATTCCGAGAAAACCTTGTCACCTTCATATTGTACGGCAGGCCTGGCGAACATTACTCCCCAAGTGTGAACAGTTTGCCCTTGCCTGTAATGGTGACTAAATGAATAAGTGTATTTATTAAAATTGCAGTATTTATACATCGCCAGGTTCCAAAGAGCGTGCGTGCTCTTCAATACACAAAAGAGTAAGCAATACTAAAAAAAAATTAAAGGAGTAAACACGGAAATAGAGACAAATACACTTAAGAGAAATATATACACACAACACTAACACCAGACAAAACAAAGACCGAAAAGTATGACATAAAACAATGTAAACCTTTATACTAATGTTTTATCTCTTCTTATTGCCTATCCTTCTTCATTATTATGAGCCTTCTCAGATCTCAGCTCTTAATTAGAAATTTACCTAGTCCTTCTGCGTCTTTTGTGCCTGCCAGTAGCGTCCAACATGCTACTGACTTTCAATTCGCGGTGGGAAAGGATGGCGGCAAATACTTTTCCCTCCATTCCTCCGTACTCCTACATCTTACCAAGACACGACTCTTGCTCCTCGTAAGTAATTTTTATCATCCGGCATGCTCCTAGTCTAATCCAAGTGAGCCCTTCTCTAATGAGTTTGGTACCTGTTTTGATGTATTGATCCATACCCCACTTCAATTTTAGCCCCGACTGTACTATCTTCTCCGTGCATTGCGCAATTGTTTGCTGCTTGTCGACATCATAGAAGGTTCTTAAGGACAGTGGGACGTGTGGAAAGCACTATACTTGTGTTCCACTACACACTCTTGAAAAATCAAACTTCATGGGTTTGCTTTGCCACATGACAATGTAACATGTAACAAGCAAATATTTCTTAACACGTTGATAGTGTAATGTATGTAATATAAATTCCTACTTTTTCTCAGAAGGTTTCAAAATGAGGTAAATAAACGAAATTTTTAAAACACGTGTTATTATTTAGGTACACATAACGGGCACAATTTTTTTCACAGAAAATCCAATTTTTATATACTAAATTTATTCTAAATATTCTACTGTGTCAAGAAAGTTCCGGAAATTTGCCAATAAAACACAAAAAAGGAATTATTCATCACATTTTATTTTATCGCCTTCGAAGTAGGCCCCTCCTATAATTATACATTTATGCCAACGAATAATCCAATCATAAAAACATTTTTGTGGGCACTTTTAGAAATCGATGTCAATTGTCTCCGCGAATTTTCCTTTACGTCTTCTATCGACTGAAAACGGGTGCTTCGAAGTGGTAACTTGAGTTTGAAAAGAGAAAGAAATCAGCAGGAGCCAGATCAGGAAAGTACGGTGGTTGTTCGATGAAATTTTTTGAGTTTTTGGCCAGAAATTCCTTCACATTAATATCCTTGTGAGCTGGTTCGTTATCGTGGTACAGAATCCATGAGTTGTCGTTCCACAAATCTGGCCTTTTTCACCATATTTATTCTCGCAAACACCGCACAGCGTTCAGAAAATAGCCTTTGTTTACCATCTGACCTAGCAAGAACTCTGAGTGCAGGACACCACGATAATCGAAAAAACTGTCAACATGACCTTAAGTTTTGATCGTGTTTCATGTGCACTTTTAGGTTTCGGTTCAGTTGGAAGGCGCCATTCGGAAGTTTGTTGACTGGTTTTAGTGTCCAACTCGTAAACCCATGTCTTATCACCAGTTACAATACGTTTCATGAATGTGGGATCGGAACTGGCTCGTTTTAGCATGTATTCAGCAATCCTTACGCAATTAAGTTTTTGTAGAAAATTCAATCTTTCGGAATTAACCGAGCTGCAACGCGTTTCATGCCCAAACAATCGTTTAAAATGGTACGAATCGATTCGAAAGACACAGAATGTTCAGCGGCAATCTCCCTCAGACCTAAATGACAATTTTCAGACACCATTTTCTTCACTTTAGCGATGTTCAGTTCAGTTGAAACGGTTTATGGCCTCTGTAAGCCCTCTGTAACATTTTCAGCAATTCGGCACACCAAATACCACTTGCAATGCAAAATTTGGCACAGATTCTTTGTTCAATATTTGTATCCATCGTAAAATCGCAAATCACCTTTGAGAT
This sequence comes from Hymenopus coronatus, assembly GCA_030762935.1. Lineage (NCBI taxonomy): Eukaryota > Metazoa > Arthropoda > Insecta > Mantodea > Hymenopodidae > Hymenopus > Hymenopus coronatus. The sequence continues at coordinate 7,727,787 of CM060889.1, read as the reverse complement.
GAACTAACAAAATGGCGTACTGTAAACAAACTAGATGGCAGATGACGATCAAACTACGCGAGAGTACAGAGGAAAGTTGTACCAACTTAGCGATAATAATAATAATTTCGAATCCTCTTTTAAACAGGATTTTTAAATGATCAATTCCCGGTACTTTCTTGACAGAATGTATTTCATTATTCTAAAGACATATATTACTCTAAAAACATTACTGAAAGTTTGAAATCTTAGCCACAAATCATGCAGGTCACATACAGGCATAAATTGAATCTCACAAATTAGAAAGTGAAAGTGGAGGGTATGTTGATGATGTATGTATCCATGTCTTCAGGGAGAAAACACCAGGTGGCTCAGCAGCGCCGTATTTCACGTTAGCAGACATCCCTTCGTGCGTTTAAAGAATTGCAGAACTTAACGGGGCAAATTCAGGTAAACATTCCTCAGTGCCGGTGATAGTGAAAGCGACTTGCATTCTATTCCTGTTGCTTATCAGAGGAAACGTGAGGAATTCCCGCTCATTAATTTTAACACCCCCAAAGGGGTGTATAGTGGTAGTCCCTCCTCCGCTGCCCCCGGTGGTGATCATCCGAAAATGATCTACATCGCTTCCCCTATCATTTACTACAGCTGCTGCCTAGGGAATGGCCAGGAAAAGGTCAAGTCAGATAGCAACCTGAGATTTGTGAGTGACTACATAAAAGTGCCCTTAACACAAGAGAGCGTCTCGGGCAGCCGGAGCGCCAGACCAGGACCTAGAGCTTGGTGTGATATGTGGGTTCATGGTAAGAAGAATAAGGTGAGGATTCCTCAGAGAGGCTGCAGAGCTGACCTACCTCAACATAGAAACACACTGTGCACTTGTCTTAATATTAATATTCTGGGAATTTCTGTCTAAGTTACAAGTGTTTAGTGGAGACCACTCCGAGTCAATTGAGGCATACACATTGGGCCCGAAAGAAAATATCGTGCATATCCAGGAGTGATTACAATAATTAATCCTAGTGGTTTGTTAATTCTTGTGGTATTGTATTCTAAAGTGAGGGAAAGTTTTCACCGTCATATTATCCTGGATTTTATAGTATCTTAAGCATCTGCATTTGCTGTAGCTCCATATTTCAGTATAAACTTTTATTTTAATAAGCTATTAATTATAATATAACGAACGCATTCCATTAATCAAAATAATACAATGCTTCCATTCTTAAAATCAAATGCCTATCAAAATATCGTCTCACATCTCGAAATGAGGCAATTCTTTCATTCTGCGCATGTCGCCCTCCGTGATGTAATGGTTGCTAATGCTAACTTCATGTACCCAAGGTCTAGCTTGGATTCCTTTGGTCCTGTGTCATAGATTTACGGCACGTAAAAGAACCTCAAGCCTTATAGAGAGGCCTCTGAGCAAAATTAAGCGACCTTTCACGACCAGTATAGAATGGGACGCTGAGAACCACAACAGTTAAACAGTGTCCATAAATAAAACACCATTTCATCTTTTATTCTGCACATAACGTATCCTGAATAAACTATTGACGTCATAACAGATCTATTTACTTAAATTATATCCACTTTGTTCAGAAAGTTTTTTGATTATTTTAGTTGAACTCAAATTGGTGACGTCAAAATAAATATACAGCCACAGAAATATATGGTATATGTATCAAAATCTATAAGCAAGCTGTCAGAATAATCAGCGTTGTTTAATTCCAATAGTTGCTTCCCTTCACGATCACAAAATTCACTCTATAAGCTAATACGTGTGAAAAGATCCGCAGCTGTCCACGCCGCAATTAATGCCGGGAAATCAATGCGTAATCTTCTCGGATTTGCATGCTTATAGCTTTGGGAATCGCATTTGGTTTATTAACACCAAATCCTCATATGCAGTAGTGCATGAGATCCCATAAAAAAACAAAAAAAAGGGATTTTTCCCAAGCTGTAGGTGTAATTTGAAATACAGTCCGCGATGAAAAGCCAATAACTGCAAATTGGTAGTGTCCAGCGGTAAGTTAACTCGGTTTTGTCTAATATATGCAATCCTGTGTTGTTATTTGCATGAGTTATACCTGCACTAGTCGGTGTTAGAAGTTAGAAATGCATTTTTAGTGAGCCGCATATATTGTGCGCCTACTGGAGGGAGTATGTTGTATAAAATATTCTACAATGTAATGTTGCAATTCCTTTACAATATACAAAACTCCCCAAAATATTTGCTATATTGCGAGGCCTTCAATAACATGGCAGCCGTACTTATGACCTTTACGGCCATTAGCTTGGAGTAGTTTCTATTAGGTCAATAGCATGGTACACCGCTTTTAAGAACATGCAGTCAAATCTAATACGTAATATAATGAAACAACTAATATTTGCTGATAATGTCGGTTATTGAAAAGAATAGCTAATAATATAGGCGTACTTCACCTGGGTAGTGTGAATCTCGCTTAGGGGATGAAGTTTATTTTTGGGGTTTTCCCATATCCTGAGAAGAGGAATGTCCAATAACTTAAGCCTCATGGACCCCGAGATCATTTGAGAATTATTTCACCAATTTTCCTCTGCTACAAGATGTTCGTATAGTTCTTGAATAGTATTGTCAGTTCTTAATCTTCACAAGACCAAAACCATGGTTCTTGGTCACACGTCACCGGATACAATAACTTGGCTACCGTTGTACGCTTCTATCAAAATATTGGGCTTGACATTCTTGTCTACTATCCTACCACTATTCAGCACAATTGGAATCGTATCGTGTGTAATATCCGCAATCTCTTGCGCGGGGAGCGATACCGTTCCCTGGATCTTAAACAACGCATCCACTTTGTGAACACCTATGCCTTGTCACGTTCTTGGTATCTTAGTCAGGTCTTACCTCTTGCTCACTTGTTTGGAGCTAAACTGAAACCCTCACAGGCGGAGGTATTCAGACAGCAATTAGCACTTCCTCTCTTTGCTGGTGGTCTCAATGCCATTGATGCGCAGTTAAAGGCTGTTCTTGAAATCCCATTGGGCACATCTGCACTTCAACGGCGATCCCTACAATGGTGCCTTTCTCACGTCAATGTTACCGACACATCCGATACAGAACTCACCGGATCTTCGACGCCTCTCACTGCAGGCACCGCAAATGGGGAAGCTCCTAGAACTGGCTGTTTACTGTCCTATCAATCTAAATAATGGACCTCCCGATCTATTTATACTGCTTTTTTGGACCAGTTTCCGACTCCAAAGACGGAGCTGCAAGCCCCGCTGTATAACTGGCGCCGAGCGTCTACAACACAGCAAATTGTATCAAGTAGTGACCAACACCATCCTCACCAATGAACGGTTTTTCCAAATTGGTATGAATCTACCGGACTGTGATCTCTGAGAGCGACCAGATACCCTGCTGCATCGCTTCGAAACCGCAGCAGGGTATCTGGTCGCTCTCAGAGATCATGCGCAGGACATCCTTAGGATTTTGGGGCACATTACCTGGTGGTGAGCGTTATCAGCATTGCGGAGTATAGTGATTCACCGTATTGGGCAACACCTGATCGATTTATTTGCATAATTTGGACTCTTCTAGTAATTCACCACAATTATTAATCTAGCATGTAATTTCAATTTTTCCTTGTTTTAGGCATGTAATATTCTGACAGCAACTAGATTCCTTTCAAACTAGATCAGAGATCTCAATTTTTTGTTTGTTTGAACATGTAACTTATTACGTGGTATTGCGGATATATTATTTGTACAATTGATAATTTATTTGACCTGTTTAATGTTAGATATGTGCCACTCTGTATGTAGGAGTACATTTTCTAATAAAATCAAATATTTCAAAGAAAAAAAAAAGTAAGGAAAAGAAAACGACGTTAAGCTACAATATATATACACACACATACACACATACACACAGACACATATCATGCAAGCAACTTAATCATCAAAAGCATGATATATAAGATTTACCACCACCTGGGAGTTACAGGCCATCACCTGGGTCAGACGCCTGTTGTTAATCAAAGGCTATCGATGAAATGGATGAAGGGTAATCTGCCCGATGCTTGGTATGACATTGGGGAGGTAGATAATACAAAATGACAATGAAATGGATGGTAGGAAAATATATTATGGAGTCATTACAGGAATAAATGGCGATAAAACCCAGAGAAAACTCTGCCATACATCGCTTAGCCTATCACAAATCCCACATGCGGTTGCCTGGGTTTGAACCCAGGAGGCTGAGATAAGAGAACAGCGGTCTAACTATTCGGCCACGGCAACGCCTCATCAATTGCCGATCCCGTTAGCCGCGCTCGCTTTGGTGCTTCGTGGCGCACGGGATCGTGGGTTCGAGTCCCGCCTTGGTCATGACTGTTTCTGTGTTTGTAAATGTGTATATGTCTGTATATGTAAAAGGTAAACGTAAAGAATTAATAGGTATACTGAGGAAATGTAGGAAAGTGGAAAAAACTGAGGAAAAAGGAATACAGCGCCGGAGTCCTGACAAGCCTCCGGAATTAAAAAATGAAAAACTAAAAAATAAGAAAGCATAGACTATTTTCTACTGTTATGGAAATTCGGATATGTGTGGCACAGACTGTGTGTGCGTGGACAGCATAGCTCCAACACTAACAGACCATAAACTATTAAAATTGTTGTTGCAGTTTGGTATTTTCCAGGGATGTGGTAGGAATAATTTTAAGAAAATTCCCCCACCCCGAACTACCCTTTACATGGGAAAATTTTTGAAAATTTTGTTTTTCTCAAAATTGGCTCTAACGATTTTAATTATAATACTTTATATTAAAACATCAACTTGACAAGTAGATTGAATTTTCTAGGAATAGCTTCTGAAGTCCCGTTTATTCGATGAAATCTGCCAAATTTTGCAGAACTGGTAGTAAATAGCGAAATCTTTTACTACTCAAAAACTGAAGAACCTATTAAAACATTCAATTTATGTTATAGACATTTTGATGTAGATTTGACCGTTTTCGAGGTACTTTTCAGTGCCTTTGGTTTCAATGTTAAACTACTACTTCTCAAACGAGATCACATTTCGTTTCATCTCCCTTTTGCAAACTGAACTGAACTTCAAATATTCACATATCGACCAAAATTACTAACGCTTAATTGTAGTCTCTTTTTTCTTTATGCTTAGAAGGAGACAAAAAATAAGGCAATTTCTGCTAATGTTTAGCTGGATTAGTATATTGTAGATAGAAAAATATTCGTTTCTAAGAATAGTTTATTTGCAGAACAGGTAGATAAAGTCATGTGAATGGAATATATAAGATTTTTTGTGCTTTTTCCAAATTCAAATCTATTTTCTCCCACAAAACTGCATCTAGAGCTCTGAAAATTTTTCCCAAAGCACTGTAGAAGACGTGTAGTAAAATTATATTAGTCAGAGGTCAGTTTTAATATTAGTCAGCACAGGTATTAAACAGGCTGTCACCTACTGGTGTAGCCCCATACCTTACTTATATTGGGATGAGCAATTGTGCTGTTAAAGAAGGCAAAATAAAAAATCTGATGTGTTCCATTCACATGACTTTCTCTATATCTCTGCAACAAATTATTGTTAGAAAGCTTATGCTTTATTTACTTCATGCTAATCAGAAAACATTAGCAGAAATTGTCTTATTACTTGCTTCCTTGTAAGTAGAAGCGAAATAAGGAAGTACCATAGGTTAAAGTGATGGTCAAAATCTGGTCGCTATGTAACTGAAGTTCCTTTGTTTGTATGAACAGCAGTTGACAAATTCCTGTATGAGAAAAGTATAAGTTTTTAAAAGCAGAAACCAAAAACAAGGAATGTCTCAAAAACGATGAACTCAACGAAAAAAATGTATATAGCATAAATTATGTGCTTTAACTGCTCTACATTTTTCGTATACTAAGTTTTTGTCCTGCTCTTACGGTTTATCAGTTATTCAAAATTCCTAAAATTCATCCAGAATAAACAACTCTTCAGAGGCTATTCCCAGAAAATCCAAGATATACTTTTTATTTTTGTCAGGTAAATATCTTTAATATTCGAAATTTTAATCAAAATCGTTAGAGCCATTTTTGAGAAAATCAAAATGTTCGAAAAAAGTTCCATGCAAAGGGCAGTTGGGGGTGGGGGGATTTTTCTCAAAATCTTCGTTTCGCATCCCTGGAAGATACTAAACTTAAATACCAAGTTTGGTATTTTGTCTACTTTTCGTTTTTGAGCTATCGTGTTTACAGACACACGGACACACACACACGGATTTTTTTTGTGAAAATGCTTTTTCTGGATATAGGAGACCCTAAATCATATATTTCGGGTGAAATTTCGGTATCCAATTTTTGGGTGGAGTGCAATACCTTCTCTATACGCTATGTATATAGTAAGTGTTGAGAAAGTAAAAAAAGGAATACTTGTAAATAGTTGCTTCAACCAATAAATTGCTTCAAATAAATTGTGTGTTTTATAGATTGTTAAATTTTGTGTTCTATTTTTTTTTTATTTCTTACGCTTTACCCTTAATAAGAAGTGCACAATACTTCACCTGAATGAGAGTTCATATGGATTCCTAGAAACTTCAAGATATACATTTCAATTGTCAAGTATATATCTTAAGTAATATGTATAAATTATGTATCTTAAATAATATGTATAGTGTAGTTTGCATAAATGTAACAAAGTTTATCTTATGAAGGCAGCATTTTTATGACTATCTTCGTTTTGAATATTTGGAGCTTGCTGATTTTAAATACCGAGTTTGATATTCTTCCAAAGTTTTGTTTTTCAGTTATGCTGTTCAGTCAAATATATGGCAGTTTTTCTACTATATTTTGTTTGGGTGCGGTAGAATCATACATATAATTTTTGAGTGGAATACAATACTTTCTATCTTAAAATGTAAAGTACATAGTAGAGAGTAACAGAAAGCAAGCATAGGTTTATTAGCAGATTTCAAATATTTTGGTAACATAAACCAACTCTTACTTATGAAATAGAATGAAATCTTTGGACTAAGGTATTCTTAAGAGCATAAAAAGTAGTACTTAGAATAAGGAATGTAATTTTGCTTCACTAGATTGAATGACATTTTTCAGCTGAAAGAATGAGCTACATATTTGGTTGATCATAATGATCAGGATATAGTTGGAACCATCCTGCTAATTGGAGTTGCTAATCTTTCATCGGATGCTAATTAACATTCCGACTGCCATATCCCTGGAGAGAATTGGTTACTCTCCCTGAAATCCTGTGGTTCTCGGATGGAGTACTCTTGGACCTGATTGCCATGTTGCAATCCCTCACGTAAGGCAGTGATCTGATTGGGCCACATTTAATGTTTGAGTTGTCCCACATCTCCTGCTTTGTTAATAACATTGTATTACCGCACTTAATGCACAGCGGTTTCAATAGCGGAAGTGAAAACGAACGGATGACTTGTGTTTAAAGCAATGGATATTTGAAACTTTGACCAAAATCTGGCGGAAATTAATATATGTATCTGTATATGATAAGACAATCAATGCATTCAAAATCTGTGCTCTTAATACCCACATTTATTGTTTATTCTAGAAAATAAGGTAAGCATCAATTTTGCACTCTAAATGCTCCATCTCTTGAAGTTTTTACTAGATTTCTTTGAAATTCTTCATACACTTTTGGAAAGGTAAAAGATTACAACGCTGAAAAAAATGAATATTTGAACTGACTCTACGTATCCAACTCCTGTTCCACATACGTCCTGTGTTAAAAAACAATTATTCCAATACCAATTGACCATAATATTTGGCTATACTATGAATCCTGTGTCTAAAGTACTTACAACATTGTAAGTCGCCATTGAGGTTGTCATCTCAAAATAATTTGAGATCACCTTGTGGTTTACCGGGAAACATGCAAGTCAGTTGAGAAATTCAATGCTAAACCGGCATGTTGCCAAGATAGCTCAGTGGCAGAGCAACCGGCTAGAGATCCGGTGATCCGTGGTTCAAATCCCAGCTATGTCGTTGAATTTTTCACTCTGAGTCTACCTATCCAATTTGAAGATCTTGTTGTTTGGTATGTAAACAGGTAAGAATGAAACGTTTAATAAATATTTTGTTTTCTAGTAAGACCTATACATGGTGGTTTCATGTGGCTGGTATTCGGGAGTTAGCGGGTTCGATCCCAGCGACTGGCCTACCAGACCCATGGGCCTTTTCAGGAGTTTTCCCGAGTTGCCAGGCGAATGTGGATAGATTTCTTTTATGATCCAAGTTTCCTGTCCCTCCATATCGTTTCTATTGTCATTTCATTTATTCATCATCACGTTGGTTTCTTTCAGGGATGTTAATGTCGGCGTGGCAGGAATTAAGGATGCTCTTGGCAACTACTTCTACTCCCGACTTCGGCCGGTTACCGGAAACCTGCCTCTCCGACGTCGGGGTACTTCAATTAGAAATTCTATGGAGCCTATCATTGCTACCGTTGCTCCTGGTTCGGCCGCCAAGTGAAATCGCTAGCCTCATTCCTTGCTCCCGTGGGCACCCACATGTGGAGTATAGGTAATATAACCTCATCCGTTCGGCGCCGTGACCTCTCTGTCCGTATCCTAAAGCGCATCAAAAGATGAATACAAGTTAAATGATACTTTTAATTAGGATATTTAGATGAACAACCTGAATATGTAAAGCAACGTATTTAAAATTACTTCGATAATTCATGAAACATTTGGATTATTTAAGAATCTAATAGCATTAAAATGCGTATTAGACAAACTTACCATCGAATACACAGGTAAACTGCCAGGAATATATAATTGTACATTCTTTAATGGTTATATGATGTGCTTCATCTTCTAATAGAAATACGGGTATATAGTTTTATAATAACATAAAAAATTACATCTGGTGTGTAAGATATATTTGAATAAATTTCGAATTCTAATGCATATAACCAAGTTCTTAAAGTTTTGTTCAGCAACACATTTGTCTAATCACTGGGATGTTAATTTGAAAGGATATATCAATGTTTACAAAATTAAATACATTTTAGAGATTCTGTAATACATATAGGAATGTTATCACCAATTAAATGTGCGAATGCTTTTTCAGTTACATCGGAAGTAGATTGTTTGTAACTTTTATACATAATTCGAGTTTAATGTAACATTTTCCTTTGTGTTTTGAAATGAAAATTGAAACGAACACGTTTTTTTTTTAATTGGAATTTGAACTGTTCACCAGAGATAAATACAGTTTAATCCACTCTCATCAGTAGAGAATCTATTAGTACTTTCGTTTCTGACAGACAAAAAGCATTACATATTCAAGTCTCCTACTAAAAAGTTTACGTTTTATTCGAAGTTTGAATCCTTTGTGTCTTTGTTTTCTTATTATTGATGCTTTTGCACATTTATACTGCCTTAACTAAGTGAAAATCTAACTAGAATATCTACTTATATGACGTCCTACTTTCTCTACACGTACTGTGTACATTGTACATAGAGAAGGTATTGTAATGCACAAAAAATTCGATATCGAGATTTAAGCGGAAATATATGCTTTGAGACCCATTGATTGCAAATAAGAATTTTAGAAACATGTCCATATGTGTGTGTGTGTGTGTGTGTGTGTGTGTGTGTGTGTGTGTGTGTGTGTGTCTCTGTGGGCAGCATAGCTCAAAAATGAAAAGTCTGTTGAATGCAAATTTTTTTATTCAAGTTGAGTATCTTTCAAGGATGCGACAGGAGGATTTCAAGGCCCAACACCAACTACCCCTCCTTATATTGAACATTTTTTTAAAATTATGATTTTCTCAGAAAAGTCTCCAAAGATATTAATTAAAACACCTAATGTTTAAAATATTTTTATGACAAATAAAATATATATCTTGAATTTTCTGGGAATAGCCTCTAACGACCTCTTCATTCTGCATTAATCCCTACAGTGAAACCAAATAATGCAATAACTTTTTTGTACTAGCAATTTTTTTAAAATTATAATTTTCATTTAACTGCAAAACAAAGGCCTAATCAGTTATAAAAAAAGCATGTGTTAAACACCTTAAATACTAAATTTCAAACATCTGCTCAAAATTACTCTTTTTTGCGAAGAAAAATTTAGTTTTACGAAACGGAGAAAATAGCTTTAATAGAATGAGATGACCAGAAATAGCTTTAATAGAATGAGATGACCAGAAATAGCTGTGCGCTGTGAAGCTTAAATGGTCACTTATACATTTAAAAATAAGCGGATCAAATAGTATGCCCTATTAGAGATAGAAAAAACCTGATGTGAACAATTCACATGACTTTCTCTACATATGTGCAGCAAATTATTGTTAAAAACCTTATACTTTTATTTACGTCATGCTAATCGAAAATATATTAGCCGGAATAGTATTATTACTAATTTCTTTGGAAGTACAAGTGAAATAAGACAGTACTATGGGTTAAAGTGAAAGTCAAAAGCTGGATGCAATGTGACTAAAGTTCCTTTGTATGGACACGAGTTAACACATTTCTGTATGAGAAAAGTGTAAGTTTTTAAAAATAAAACAAAAAATAACGAATATCTAAAAAATGATAAAAAATTCCCCAAATATGCATATATATTGTAAATTGTGTGTTTTTACGTGCTCAACATTTTTTGTGTGGTAAGTTTTTGTCCAACTGTTACGGTTTAGCAGTTATGCAACATTTGTAAAATTCATCAAGATAAATCAGAAATATATTTTATTTGTCAGGTAAATATACGATATTTTAATAAAAATCTTTAGCTATTTTTAAGAAAATCAAAATTTTCGAAAAAAGTTCAATGTAAAGGGTAGTTTGGAGTGGGGGATTTTTCTCAAAATCTTCGCGTCGCATCCCTGGAAGACACTAAACTTAAATACCAAGTTTGGTATATTATCGACTTTTCGTTTCTCAGTTATCGTGTTCACGGACACATGGTCACACACACGCATATAAGAGAAAGTAAAAAACAATGAATTTTCATTAATAAAAACAAACGATCACAAATTTGGTACAAAATAGCAGATTTTCAACTGACTATTCCCTCTCCAAAGAATAATCTCCTGAGATTCATAAAGCTCTCCTGGTCTTGAGTTATTTGCGAAGACCTCCAATTAGAAAAGTAGACAAAATATTATGCCTATATAAACGGCAAAGACATAATTATAACTGATTATTTTTACTTCATCAAAAAATGTGATGTGTTCCATTCACATGATTTTCTCTACATCTCTGTAACACATTATTGTTAAAAAGCTTTTGCTTCTATTTACTTCATGCTAATCGAGAAAACATTAGCAGAAATAATCTTATTACTTGCTTCCTTGTAAGTAGAAGTGAAATAAGGGAGAACCATAGGTTTAGCTGATAGTAAAAATCTATTTACTTTGTGACTGAAGTTCCTTTGTTGGTATGGACAGGAATTGACAAATTTCTGTATGAGAAAAACACAAGTGTTTCAAAGCTGAAACAAAAAATAAGGGATATCTTAAAAACAATAATCTTCACCCAAAAAATATACATAACATAAATTGTGTGTTTTAATGTGTCTTAAATTTTTTGTTGTAAGCTTTTGTCCATCTCATACGGTTTAGAAACTATGTAAAATTCCGTAAAATTGATCCACAATAAAGTAGTCTGCAGAGGCTATTCCCAGAAAATTCAGGATATACATTTTATTTGACAGTTAAATATCTTTAATGTACGATATTTTAATCAAAATCGTTAGAGCTATTTTTGAAAAAAATCAAACCTTTGGAAAAACGCTCCATGCAAAGGCTAGTTGGGTGTGGGAGGATTTTCTGGAAAATCTTTTTTACGCATCTTGGAAGATACAAAATTAAATACCAAATTTGGTATTCAGCGTTCTTTCCGTCTTTGAACTATGCTATCCACAGACACACGCACACTTATCTTTTTCCAATCTACCCTTTAAATGTAACTTTTTTAGAAATTTTGTTTTTTTCAAAAATGGCACTAACGATTTTGATTAAAATGTCGTATATTAAAGATATTTATCTATCAAATAAAATGTATATCTTGAATTTTCTGGGAATAGCATCTGTGGAGTACTTTATTCTGGATGAATTTCACGGAATTTTGAATAACTGCTAAACCATAAGAGATGGACGAAACACTTCTACACAAAAATGTAGAGCACGTTAAAACATAAAACTTTATACATTTTTTTCGTGGAATTCATCGCTTTTGAGACATTCCTTGTTTTTGGTTTCTGCTTTACTTTTCTCATACAGGAATCTGTCAACTACTCTCCATAAAGCAACTTCAGTCACCTAACAACCAGCTTTTGACCTATAGTACTCCCTTATTTGGCTTCTAATGACAAGGAGGAAAGAAATAAGACTATTTCTGCTAATTTTTTCTCCATTAGATGAAGTAACTAAAATGATTCGTTGCAGAGATGTAAAGTCATGTTAATGGAACACATAAGATTTATTTTTAAATTATAATTTTAATTTTACTGCCAAACAATGGCCTAACCGGTTATCATAAAACATGTGTTAAACAGGTTAAATATTAAATTTCACACATCTGTTCAAAATTGCACCCCGAGAAACTTTTTGTGCGAAGAAAAGTGTAGTTTTAATAAACAGAGAAAATAGCTTTAATAGAATGAGATCACCACAGAAAATGCTGTGCGCTGTGAAGTTTAAATGGTCACTCATACATTTAAAAATAATCAGATAAAGTAGTATGCCCTATTAGATATAGAAAAAAACAACGAATATTTATTAATATTAACAAATAATCACAAAATTGGTGCAATATAACAGATTTTCAACTGACTATCCCCTTTCAAAAGAATCATCTGGTGAAAACATACAATGCTGACCAGGTCTTCAGTTATTCTTGAGTTATATAAAAAAAAAAAACAACGAATGTTTATTAATAAAAAGAAATAATCACAAATTTAGTGAAATATACCAGATTTTCAACTGACTATCCCCTTTCAAAAGAATAATCTGCTGACAATATACAGTGCTGACCAGGTCTTGAATTATTTGCGAAGATTTCCCATTAGAAAAGTAGGCAAAATATTATGCCTGTCCAAACGGCAATGATAAATTCATAACTGATTATTTTTACTAGATAAAATGACGTTCTGAATTGAAGAAAGTCAGTATATCAGCTTATTTTTAAGTGAGTTAACATGGACAAGACAAGCGGGAGACCTGGCGTGGGGATTTTTCCCCCGCTGGAAGACCTTGACCGGGGTGTACTCAGCCTCGTGAGTCCCTGGGGGGCCAATTGAGGAGCTACTTGATTGAAAAGAAGCGGCTCCAGGTCATGAGGACCACATTAACCGGCCGGGAGGGATTCGAGGCGCTGACCACGTCTCACCCTCTAATACTGCACCTCTTCCATGACGTCTGTCATGTACCAAGATGGGGGACGCAGCGGCCGGGCGGTAGGCCAAGGCTTATTGTGAGCTGTCGTGCCATGGAATTATTAACATGGACAAGAGAGCATTTTTTCAGAAATTCGTAACACGTATGTGTTTGCTATGTAAATATTTGTGTTTAAAGTGTGCCTATAATGCTGAAGTAAGACACCTAGTCCGTTGCCCTAGTTTTAGAATAGAATACCGTTGTCTTCAGAAATGTCTCTTAATTTGACCCTCTGAGCTTAGCATTTTTCTCATTCACTACAGAGCACAGTATCTAGGCGTTGGCATTCCTTATATTCAACGAAACAGCATCAGAAACGGATATTGTGCTTTTGTTACTCTTTTGCTGAATTCTTCCAAAGAGGGCATGCTGAAATGGCAGAACTTTTGCTGCTTCGCAAATTTCAGAAGCTTTTGGCAGGAAGAGCAATAATGTAGGCACATTATCCGCCATACCGTAGCGAACGGCAACTTTTTTTGGTTGCAGCAGTGCTACAATTTCATATAAAGCACCTTCTTCCCAACAGGAGGAAAAGAAAGTGTTATAACGTTGGTAGCCATGCATATGCACGGTTTTATGTGCCATTTCCTAGTGGAGCTGCAGAATTTCCCAAAGCACTGCAGCGACGAGATTGGAAAAGGAAAGAGGTTTATATTGTGATTGACTGTGGGAATACAGAGCAAAACCACGCGCTCGTCTGCCAACTCACACATCCATTTAAATGATGCTGCATATGGAACATGACGCTCCAAGATGCCGATATATCCATCTTCGGAAATTGCGCATTACGTCAGAGGTGCTCTAATAATTTTCGCACCACTTTTAAAATTACAATGCATATTTTAAATGTCATGATAAACGATCGATTTTCCAGGATAACATTTGTTTTATTTATTCTTTGTTTTGCTTTTGTTTTTACTTTCTCTATACGTGCTATGTATATAGTGTATAGAGAAGGTATTGCACTTCATCAACAAATTCGATACCGAGATTTCACCGGAAATATATGTTTTAGGGTCCCCTGTATCCAAAAAAGTATTTTCAGAAAAAGGTCCATGTGTGTGTGACCGTGTGTCCGTGAGTCCGTGTGTCCGTGTATCCGTGAGTCTGTGAACACGATAACTCAAAAACGAAAAGTCGGTAAAATACCAAACTTGGTATTTAAGTTTAGTATCTGCCAGGGATGCGACACGAATGTTTTGAGAAAAATACCCCCACACCAAACTACCCTTAACATGGAACTTTTTAAAATTTTTTGATTTTCTAAAAAATGGTTGCAACGATTTTGATTAAAATATCGTATACTAAAAGATATTTGCATGATAAATAAAATGTATATTTTAAATTTTCTGGGAATAGCATCTGAAGACTACTTTATTCTCGGTCAATTTTACAGAACTTGGTTAACTGCTAAACCGTAAGAGATGGACAGAAACTTACTACACAAAAAATGTAGAGCAACTTAAAGTACACAATTTATGTCATATACATTTTTTTCGTGGAGTTGATTGTTCTTGAGATATTCCTTGTTTTTCTTTTCAGATATAAAGACTTACACTTTTCTCATACAGGACTCTTTGAACTCGTATCCATACAAACAAAGAAACTTCAGTCACATAGCAACCAGCTTTTGACTATCACTTGAACCTATGGTACCCCCTTATTTCGCTTCTACTAACAAGGAAGCAAGTAATAAGACTATTTCTGCTAATTTTGCTCCATTAGAAGAAGTAAATAGAATAATCTGTTGCAGTGATATAGAGAAAGTCATGTGAATGAAACGCATCAGATTTTTTCATCTATCTTAATCTTAGACAGATTGGAGATTCCTACACAAACACACACACACACATACACACACGCGCGCGCGATTAGTTTCTGAAAATCTCTTCATACTAGACACATTTTACCCAATGGTAAACCGTAAGGGATAGACAAACACTTACTACAAAAATCTGATGTGTTACATTCACATGACTTTCTCTACATCTCTGCAACAAATTATTCTTAAAAAGCTTATACTTCTATTTACTTCATGCTAATCAGAAAAAATAATAGCAGAAATACTTGCTTCCTTGTAAGTAGAAGCGAAATAAGGTTAAAGTGATAGACACAACCTGGTTGCTATTTCATAGACGTTCCTTTGTTTGTATGGACAGCAGTTGACAATTTCCTGTGTGAGAAAAGTATAAGTTTTTCAAAGCAGAAACCAAAAACAGGAATGTCTCAAAAACGATGAAATCAACGAAAAAATGTATATAACACAAATTGTGTGCTTTAACGTGATCTACATTTTTTGTGTAGTAAGTTTTTTTCCATCTCTTACTGTTTAGCATTTATTCAAAATTCCGTAAAATTCATCCGGAATAAAGTATTCTTCAGAGGCTATTCCTATAAATTCAAGATATACATTTTATTTATCAGGTAAATAGTTTTAATATACGATATTTTAATCAAAATCGTTAGAGCTATTTTTGAGAAAATCAAAATTTTCGAAAACAGTTCAATGTAAAGGGTAGTTGAGGGTGGGGGATTTTTGTCAATCTTGGTATTTTACCGACTTTTCGTTTTTGAATTATTGTGTTCACAGGCATATGGACACACGGACACACACACACACACACACACATAGAAGGACCTTTTTTCAAAAATGTTTTTTTTAGATAAAGGGAATCCTAAAACATATATTTCCGGTGAAATCTCGATATGAATTTTTGGGTGGAGTGCAATATCTTCTCTATTCGCTATGTACATAGTACGTGTAGACAAATTAAAAAAATGTCTATCTCGTGAAAATAAATAGTTTCTTTCGTATACACGTTTTCTGTAGAGTTATCTTACCGAGATATTCCTTGTTGTTGAGTTTAATTTTAAAATGAGTAAATGTTATTAAACGGGAGGTCACCTTTGGGTTCATATCTCTTCTTCTATTTAATACTGGTCATGCAAAGAGAAATGAACTTCAATTGTTTGTATAGCAACCGACTTTTAGCAGATTTGTGTATCGCTTTAGCCTAGTGTATTGTCCCATTTCCGTTCTGCTTAGAAAAAGGCAAGCATTAAGAAGGCTCCGCTAATGTTTATCTCAATTAACATTAAAAAAATATAATATTTTGTGTAGGTAGAATATATAGAGAAAATCACGTGAATGGTAGGCTTCAGAATTTTAAAAATTGACATGAAGGTTTATAGGTTAATTCCCGAGACCAAACTAATCTTTACATGAAGTAAGTTTAAAATTTCACTACTAATGTATTCTACGATTTTTATTAAAAGACTACACATTAAGATATTTAGATACAAATAAAATGGAAAATATTTCCAACTTTATGCCCATAGTTTGCAATCACCTGTTCAGTTGGTATTAATTTTCTATAATACCATGATGAAGACTTACTGAAAACTGAGCGTAGTGAGCGCCTAGAGTCAGAAATATGACAAGGAGACAAGATGATAGAAAATGAAGGCGAAATGAACGTTAGGAAACTATATTGAAGCAATTGGTGGAATGAATGGTGGGGAAACCAGTAAACTCGGACAAAACGCTTCCAGAGGCCACTTTATCGATAAAAAATCTGATGTGTTACACTTACATGACTTTTTCTAGCTCGTCTACAAACTTTTTACATAAGATTATTCTTCTTTCTGCACCTTGTTAATCGAGATAATCATTAGCAGAATTGTTCTTACTACTTAGTTCCTTATAAGTAGAAAGAAAATAAGGGAATACACTAGGCTAAACCGATAGTCAAATGTTTTAAAATCTGTCGTTATTCGATTGTCATTGAAAATCACTTCTTTACTTGGCCAGGAGTAGAACAAAAGAAAAACGGACACTTCCTGTCTGAGAAAAGTATAAGTACTCTCAACTGAAACCAAAATCAAGGAATATCTCGGAAACGGTTACCTCCACAGCAAAAATGTAAAGGATATAGATTGTGTGTTTTGATCAGATCAACATTTTCTGTGTAGTAAGTTTTTGTCCACCTCTTATCGTTTAGCAGTTAAGCAACATTTAGCAAAATTCATCCAGAATAAAGAGCTCTTCAGCGGCTATTCCCAGAAAATTCTAAATATACATTTTATTTTGTATGTAAATATCTGTAATATACGGGATTTTAATCAAAATCGTCCATTTTTTAGAAAATCAAAATGTTCGAAAAGGTTTCTATGTAAAGGGTAGTTGCGGGTGGGGGATTTTCTTGAAAATATTCGTGTCGCATGCTTGGAAGATACCAAACCTAAATATCAAGTTTAGTATTTAAAGGTATTTTCGTTTTTTGAGCTATGTTGTCCAAAGACACACACCATACACACGGACCTTTTTCTGAAAATGCTCTTTTTTGGATTCAGGGGGTCCTAAAACAAGTATTTCCGGTGAAATCTCGGTATCGATTTTTTGGGTGGAATACAATACTTCCTCTATACACTATGTACATAGTACGTATAGAGAAAGACACAATTCCAGAGCGATTCCATCCCTTGGGTTTGAACCTAGTCAGAGG
Organism: Hymenopus coronatus; assembly: GCA_030762935.1. Lineage (NCBI taxonomy): Eukaryota > Metazoa > Arthropoda > Insecta > Mantodea > Hymenopodidae > Hymenopus > Hymenopus coronatus. The sequence goes on along the minus strand of CM060889.1, from coordinate 7,709,901 downwards.
CGAGTAGTCTAACCACTTGGCCACGCAGTGGTTCCTGAGACAAAACCTTACTACACAAAATCTGTGTTTATTTAAAGTGCACCAATATTCGTAGCGTGAGTCATTTCTGAAATATCCGTTAATGTTGCTTTAACACTATCAATAGTTACTTTTCTCAATCCTGTTAATTTTAATTAGTGTAATGCATTGTTTTGCTGATTTTAATAAAATTACCTCACTTTCATTAGCTAGAATATCTATTAAAACTCTAGGGAATGAAAATCCTTCTAAAGTGCTGCAGCAATCAACCTGTTTCTCTCAAAAGACTATAGCACTGTTCATAGTTTAACATTCCTCTATCGCTTCTGACTACCCGATCCCATTGTACCTGCAACGCAACGTGTAATGAAGCGATTTATACAAAATATTATTTTATTTTACAAAGGTGAAGGATAAGAACGGATTGCAGGTGTCATAAAACGATAGCGTTAGCCACAGTCATATGAAGTAATGCAGAAACGTTTTCCTTTCCATTTTCTTAAATGTTCTACAGGGTAAATTATATAGAGCTGACAGATTACTTTCATTAATTGTTTCAAAACGGGTTATCCTAGTGACCACTTATTATACCTAAATTCTAGAGACATTTTGGGAGTTTATTTACCTTTATAGCAAATGTTGAAAATGTCCTCCATCCTGCATAAGACAAAACTCAACAAGTCGTTTCATGTTACTGGCCACTCGTTGGAGGACTCTGTTGTCAATAGCTTGAATCTCCTTTGTTATGTTGTGCTTCAGATCGTCCATTGTCTGGGGACGTGAGGCGTAAACCCTGTCTTTTAAGTAACCCCATAGAAAGAAGTCAGGCGACGTGAAATCCGGAGATCTTGATGGCTACAGGTTCCTGAAAATTATCCGGTCGTCAAAGAAACTAGCAATTAGGTTCATGGATTCATTTGATGTATGGCATGTAGCGCCATCTTGCTGAAAATATTCTTGACTCAGTTCTACATCGTACTGCATTTTCATGTTGACTACAAGAACAAAACAGCTGCCAACAATGACATTAGGAATAAAACGTAAACATCTGTGTAGTGACAATGAATCGAAACTCCAGAACATTCTGCTAAATTTGGTGCCAAAATTGGATCATTGGATGAATTTCCAACGGAATAATTAAAGAAAGAAATGTGACAGTTCTACATAAACCACTCCAACACAATTTATAAATGTTATTAATTCTGTTTTCACACAAGCCATGTGTAGGGCAGGAGTTAGATAGGTGGAGTCAAACTCAAAAATTCAATTCTATTGCTGGAATTGAACCACGGATCTCTTGGCCTCTAGCCAGTTACTCTACCACTGAGCTGCCATGGCAACATGCCGGCATAGCACTGAATCTGAAAACTGACTCGCATGCTTCCCGGTAAACCACAAGGTGCTCTCAAATTATTTGGCGACTTACAATGTTGTAAGTACTTTAAGTCCCAGGATTCATTGCATAACCGATCAATGGTTGGCGGCTGAAGAGATTAGGGCCATCATGCAATGTAAATTCCAGATTCCCTTATACATACTTATAGAGATTTTCCTCCCGCCGTTTTCCCACCTCCGTCTCCCGCAAAAATTGGAAACATTCCCGACCTGCCATATAAACCAGCGTGCTTGGCAGATAATGCATTTCTCATACGATGCAAAGTGCTGATAATACAATACATTTACAGTAAAATCTACGTTACATTGAGGTACAAGTGAGACGTACAGATATGCACCTATTTCAAGAGGTTATAGAAACCTTGTGTTTGACGTTTCAGTGAGTGAAGTGGACCCTGCTTTATTATAGTGTTTCATTATTGGCTAAATCACTAGGATAGGTGAATGACACTGAAAAATTTAACTCAATAATACTATTGAATTGTAATAATAAGTTAAAATTTAATCGATAAACTTAATAACTTTAACTTAAAGTTGAACTTAAAAAATTATTCATTGAACTTAAATAATAACTTTAATTTAAATTAGAGGAATAAAAATCTGATGTGTACCATTCACATTACTTTCTCTACGTCTCTGCAACAAATTATTGTTAAAAAGCTTATGCCTCTATTTACTTCATGCTACCCGAGAACAAATTAGCAGAAATAATCTTAATACTTGTTTCCTTGTAAGTAGGAGCGAAATAAGGGACTACCATAGGTTAAAGTAATAGTCAAAAGCTGGTTGCTATGTGACTGAAGTTCTTTTGTTTATATGGACAGGAGTTGAAAAATTCCTATATGAGAAAAGTAAGTTTTTCATAGCTGAAACCAAAAACAATGCATATCTCTAAAACGATCAACTCCACGAAAAAAATGCATGTAACATAAATTGTGTATTTTAAAGTGCTCTACATTTCTTGTGAAGTAAGTTTTTATCTAAGTTTTACGGTTTAGCAGTTATGCAAAATTCCGTAAAATTCGTCCAGAATACAATCATCTTCAGAGGCTATTCGCAGAAAATTCATAACATACATTTTATTTGTCAGGTAAATATCTTTAATATATGATATTTTAATCAAAATTGTTAAAGCCATTTTTAAGAAAATAAAATTTTTCGAAAAACGTTCCATGTAAAGGCTAGTTTGGGATGGAGGTATTTTTCTCAAAATCTTCGTGTCGCATCCCTGGAAGATACTAAACTTAAATACCAAGCTTGGTATTTTACCAAATTTTCGTTTTTGAGTTATCGTGTTCACAGGCACACCGACACAGGGACACACTGACACACGGACACACGGATACACACACGGACGTTTTTCTGAAAATACTTTTTTTGGATACAGGGGACCCTAAGACATATATTTCCGGTGAAATCCCGGTATCGAATTTTTTGGTGGAGTGCAACACCTTCTCTATACACTATGTACACATTACGTATAGAGAAAGTAAAAAGGAACAAACATCGATGGGACGATTTTTGCCCCTCCCCGCCTGGGAAGTGTGTTGTAGCATTTCTGTCGCACATTCAAAAGGTCGAATCTCGCTTAGGGTGAGTTACCCGGATAAGGTTTATTCGAAGTTTTCCCTTATACTGAGAAGACGAATGTCGAGTAACTTGGACCCCGAGAACATTTGAGCATCATTCATCGTCCACTATGACCAACCAGGTTAAATGACGTTAAAAGAAAGTCTGATAATGTTGATTGGAATATTGCGATTAATTTTTTCGGGCGCAAAATTCTTATTATGGCCTCTTTGGAAAGGAAGTGAAGCCGATGGTTTCGTGTCGTAGATTTACGGTGCGTAAAATAACCTAAGTTAACAACGGCGTTTATTTAACCAGCCATATATTTAAAATTGCGCGCTTCAATTTTAAAGTATTATCTAGTACTATAGAAAGGAATAGGCGAATTCAATCACTGCTTTAAGTTTACGTATTGACTTTATGAGTAACAAGAGCTCTCTGGTATAAAATTCACTTTTACGATAGAAAATATGGCCGATATAGCTCAAATTATACCGTAATTCCTAAATGCTTCTTTGTTTCCTTTTCGTGAGAGATTAGTGTGAATGTCGACTTCAGAATGTCCAAAAAATCAAAATAAGCGTTGATAGAGAACTGGATCTGCACATCCTGTTGGATTTAAAAAGGATGTATTTAGATTTCGGTTAGTTAAATGTATTGTAACAGCTCCTGCTAAAACTGGAAGGGACAGCAGTGCGGCAATATCAACACATCAAACAAATAAGGGTATTTGGGCTTGGGCTATAGAAATTAGTTTTATATTAATTATGGTGGTAATAACATTTTTCTGGATAAACCAGCAAAATGTAATGAGAAAATAGTTAAATCTACTGCAGAAAATGAATGGGCAATACTTGCTGAAAGAGGTGGATATACTATTCAGCCTGAACTGGCTCGCTTTCCTTTGGCGCTTCGTGGCGCATGGGATCGTGGGTTCGAGTCCCGCCTTGGGCATGGGTGTTTCTGTGTTTGTAAATGTGTATATGTCTGTGTATGTATATGTGAAAAGGAAAACGTTAAACATTAATAGGTCGACTAATGAAATATAGGAAACGGAAAAACATGGAAGCACTGCAGGTTAAAAATGTACGTCATTATTTTAAACAAAATCTGATGTGTTCCATACACATGACTTTCTCTACATCTCTGTAACAAAATTTTGTCCCTAAGCTTATGCTTCTTCTTACTTCATTTTAATCGAGAAAAAAATAGCTTCCTTGCTTCCCTTCCTAGAAGGGAAATAAGGGAGTAGTCACTGATATTCAAAAGCTGGTAGCTATGTGGCTGACGTTCCTTTGTTTGTATGGACAGTAGTTGACAAATTCCTGTATGAGAAAAGTATAAGTTCTTCATACCTGAAACCAAAAACAAGGAATATGTCAAAAACCATCAACTCTCCGAAAAAAATGTATATAGCATATATTGTGTGTTTTAATGTGCTCTACATTTTTGTGTGTTAAGTTTTAGCCCATATTTTACAGTTTAGCAGTTAAGCAAAATTCCGTAAAATTCAACCAGAATAAAGTGGTCTTCAGAGGCTGTTCCCAGAAACTTCAAGATATACTTTTTATTTGTGAAGTAAATATCTTTAATCAAAATCGTTAGAGCCATTTTTGAGAAAATCAAAATTTTCGAAAAAAGTTCCATGTAAAGGATAGTTGGGGGTGGGGAATTTTCATAAGATGAGCATCCTTGGAAGATAGCAAATTTAAATACGAAGTTTGGTATTTAACGGTATTTTCGTTTTTCAGCTATGCTGTCCACACCCACACACATACACACAGACAAACAGACAGACACATACGGACATTTTTCTAAAATCTTTTTTTTTGGATAGAGGGGGACCCAAAACATGTATTTCCGGTGAAATCTCGGTATCAAATTTTTGGGTGGAATGCAATACCTTCTGTATACACTATGACATAGTACGTGTAGAGAAAGTAAAAAGAAAAAAAAATAGTTCTTCTAATAATTAGTAGAATAATAGAGGAAATGCTATATCTGTGCTTCTAATATTAAAGGTACCAAATCCTGCAATTATAGTAATAGGTTTTCTTATTTTTAAGGGTTTTAGGTAAAGAGCTGGAGAATAGGTCATATCCTAGTCAAGAATAAATCAAGTTTTGTGCAGGATGAAATGCCGTTTGTATCGAAGGAAATCTTGTACTTGGCCATAAAGTTCGTAAGGCCCTTTGCATTCCGCGAGATCGATGTTTCGAGAGCCAAACAAAGGAAGCCTGGATCTCTCTTTTGCCATGACTCCAATAATCCCTAGATGCTTCTTCTTTTTCATTTCGGTACATTCCAGCAAAGTCTACATGTCCAGCGGGCCGTCCATTTTTATGTTGCACTTCTACTTCTCTTTTTAAGTACTTTTTCCGTCTCTTTCTTTCTATATTGTTCCATTCTTTCATCTCACCAATTCAGTTCTTTTATCCCTCCTTTGTAATTCCAAATCCTTGAGCGCACGCATACGCTTATCTCTGAATCTCCGTTGCTTCATCCACTGATTTATACCTTCCCCTTAGTTCTTCTTTTATATATTTATAGTCCCCTTTTTCATTTTCCTCTTTCCTTAGCAATATTTAAAACTTAATAATGTGGCAGTATATATTTTGCTTCACAGAGAAACATTTACTTTATCAAATACACTTATTAAAACTCTCCGAAAACAGCTAATATACAATATTTTCAGACGTAACATAAAACGGGACCAAACAAGAGAGTTCATATATTGACTATTACATCTCTATAAATAGGTCCAGTTATTAGTCACAGTATGCTTTAATATAAGAAAATATAGACTAGTATTTTAAACAGAAAATGGAATGTGTTTATGCATGTGATCTGTTTGATAATAATTTGTTTCTTATTACTTTATCTATACACTCTATGTACAGAGTGTATAGAAAAGATATTGTATTGCTCTCAAAAATTCGATACCGAGATTTCTCCGGAAATATGTTTTGAGACCTCCTGAATCCAAAAAAAGCATTTTTAGAAAAATGTCCGTGTGTTTGTCTGTCTGTCTGTCCGTCTGTGTATGTGTGTGTGTCTGTAGGCAGCATAGCTCAAAATACCGTTGGTATTTAAGTTTGGTATCGTACAAAGATGCGACACGAAGATTTTCAAAAAAATCCCCCCACCCCAAACTACCCTCCCTTTACATGGAAAAAATTTCGAAAATGTGGATTTTCTTAAGAATGGCTCTAACGATTTCAATTAAAATATTTTATATTAAATATATTTATCTGACAAATAAAGTGTCCTATGTTGAATTTTCTGGGAATTACCTCTAAAGAGTACTTTATTCTGGATCAATTTTACGAAATTTTGCATAACTGCTTAACCGTAAGAGATGGACGAAAACTTAAAACACAAGAAATGTAGAGCACCTTTAAACACACAATTTATGCTATATACTTTTTTTCGTGGAGTTAATCGTTTTGGAGATATTCCTTGTTTTTGGTTTCAGCTTTGAAAAATATATTTTTCTCATAAGGAATTTGTCAACTTCTGTCCATTCAAACAAAGAAACTTCAGTCACATGGCAACTAGCTTTTGACTATCACTTTAACCTATGGTACTCCCTTATTTTGCTTCTACTAGCAAGGAAGCAGGTAATTAGACTATTTCTGCTAATTTTTTCTCGATTAGATGAAATAAATAGAATAATTTGTTGCAGAGACGTAGAGAAAGTCATGTGAATGGAACACATCAGATTTTTTTATCAGTTGACTATGTATGAAAAGGGAGATTCCAAAAAATTGTATACCATAGTAAAAATTTCAGCCACGTGGTATAGAACTCTTCCGCTCTATGTACCCAACTTGCCCTGTATTGAGTGGTAAGAAAAGAGTAATTTTTTGATAAGTTCTATATCTCTGATTCTGTTTGTTATTATTATATAATTATAATTTTTGTTGTTATTATTATTATTATTACTTTAGTTGTTTATTTCATCACCACTACCATCCTTATTACCATTATATTAACATATGTTATACTTTTCATGTAAAATATAACGTAGTATGGCTCTCCACCTTTATTTGACACAATAGTATTCCTTACTTCGTAATATGCGTTTTTATTTGTTTTAGAATTTAATGATTCTTGCAATTAAAGTAATAATAAACGATATTATATGATACATTTTATCATACGGTGGTATAACACCTTCATTTTTACTTTCTTTATACGTGCTATGTATATAGTGTATAGAGAAGGTATTTAGTATCCTCCAGGGATGTGACACGAAGATTTTGAGAAAAATCCCCCCCACTCCAAACTGCCATTGGCATGGAACATTTTACGAAAATATTGACTTTCTAAAAAATGGCTCCAACGATTTTGATTAAAATATCAAATATTAAATTGACAATATTATTGAAAAATAAAATGTATATCTTGAATTTTATAATAATAGCCTCTGAAGGCTCCATTATTTTGGATGAACTTACGGAATTTTGCATAACTACTAAACCGTAAGAGATGGACAAAAACTTAACACACAAAAAATGTAGAGCACGTTGAAACACACCATTTTTGTAAAATACATTTTTTACATAGAGTTGATCGTTTTTGACATATTCCTTGTTTTTGGTTTCAGCTTTGAAAAAGTTATCTTTTCTCATACAGGAATTTGTCAACTCCTGTCCATACAATCAAAGGAATTTCAGTCACATAGCAACCAGCAACCTATTGTACTCCCTTGTTTCTCTTCTACTTACAATGAAGCAAGTAATGACTATTCCTGCTATTTTTTTCTCGTTTAGCATGAAGTATATAGAAGCGTATGCTTTTTAACAATCTGTTGCAGAAATGTAGAGAAAGTCATTGAATGGAACTCATCAGATTTTTTTCATTTCTACAGCTTGATATAGATACGTTCTGTAGTGACACAGGTAAATAGTATATTAATGTTTATTGGATATTTTAATTCTTACTCAGTACTTGAATATATTTTGAATGAAGAGCATAATTCTCTTGAAAATTAGGTTATGTTTAATTCAGTTAGGAGTTACGAGTATAGACATGACCCCGGTTAATGTCCACCCAGGTTAGGATCCAAAAGTGTTTTACATTTCTTGAGAAATCATAACCAATTAAGCCCTATTAATTGTTATCAGAATGTAAAGCTGATTTTGGGCTATGTTATTTGTGGGTATAACACGCCTTCCTTTTTAGCATGAAAAGTATGTGATATTAGGAATTTTATGCCGTGCTAACATCAGATTATTAAAGTAGTGGGAGGATGGATTTTGGTGCTTTGAATTCCCCAAAAATTACAATGAAGTTTTCATTATAATTCTACGTATACAAAAATAATTTTTAATTATTATCTTAAATAAATGTTATTACAGTCGACTACCGGTACTTTGAGGTTTCGCATACTTTGAGCTGGTCTTAAGGAAATGAAAGTTTCACATAAACCTAGAGTAAAATTTCGTATGTATAAAGACAGGCGCAAACTTGGACAGAGTCCCTAACTGTTACAGATGGAGCGCTTCCGCCTGGCTTCTGCTCACAAGCGCCGAGCCTCCGACGGCCCCCCATAGGCGGTACCGACGTTGATGCAGGGATAAACATTTACATTTACATTGCGCAACCTGGCGCAAGCCTCCGATCATCTTTGTCTAGACCTTTAACCCTGAAAGAATTGATTAGGTAGTAATGGGTACAATAAATGGTGGGCAAAAAAAGTTGGTGAACCTAGACAGCATTCGTCCCATAAAAAAAAAAATACATGACTAAGGTAGGCCAAGAGGACCAAATCCGTGACTTCTAAGGTTACCCTAACTTTAACTTCTGATGATAATTAAATATGAAAATTAAAATTATGCTCGAGCTCAGCACCGCTTAAATGCAAGAAAAACATCATTTCCAAACAGTGGATACCCAGCTAAATGTCACCTAGGCAGCACTGATTGGATCCCAAGGGATCACCTGTGGGATGAATGGGACAGAGCGGAGTCTGGCGGGTTTTCTCCAGGTTCTCTGTTTTCCTTTATTTCACCAATTGCATCATAATTCTCTTTCCTTTCATCACTTTCATTCTCGTAACATGATCATCCACTTCCTCACATTCATTCCAAACATTCTGGCAACTCTATAATCCAGAGTCTCTGGTCTTCAACAGGCATCTGACCCTTTCTGGGGGTTGAAGTCGCAAAAATATGTTCGGTCTGTGGACCCGTGCAATTGATAATGATCAATGTATACCTACTGGAATTTCAATAAATACATTACTCATACATTCATTCAGCTTCAAGGATCACTCATAGTGAATGTTTAGCTATAGCTGTTCAAGTTGCAGAAACTAGGAGGTTGTTGTTGTTGTAGTGTTGGTGGTAGTGGTGGTGGTGATGGTGGTGGTGTGATGATGGTGATGGTGGCGGTGGTGGTGATGGCGGTGATGGAGGTGGTTGCGGTGATGGTGGTGGTGGTGGTGATGGTAATTGCGGTGATGGTGGTGGTGCGCATCGTGATGATCGTGGTGATGGTGGTGGTGGTGATTTTGGTGATGGTGGTGATGGTGGTGGTGATCGTGGTGATGGTGGTGAAGTGGTGGTGGTGGTGATGGTGGTGATGGCGGTGATGGTTGTGGTGATGGTGGTGAAGTGATGGTGGTGATGGTTGTGGTGGTGATGGTGGTGGTGATCGTGGTGATGGTGGTGAAGTGGTGGTGGTGGTGATGGTGGTGATGGTTGTGGTGGTGATGGCGGTGATGGTTGTGGTGATCGTGGTGTACGTGGTGATGGTGGTGGTGATGATGGTGATGGCGTTGGTGATCGTGGTGATGGTGGTGGTGATCGTGGTGATCGTGGTGGTGATGGCGGTGATGGTTGTGGTGATCGTGGTGATGGAGGTGGTAATGGCGGTGATGGTTGTGGTATTCGTGGTGATGGTGGTGGTGATGGTGGTGATGGCGGTGATGGTGATGGTGGTGATGGTGATGATGGCGGTGATAGTGGTGGTGATGCGGTGATGGTGGTGATCGTAGTGATGGTGGTGGTGATGGCGGTGATGGTGGTGGTGATGGTGGTGATGGCGGTGATGCTCGTGGTGATACTGGTGGTGGTGGTGATGGTGGTGGTAGTGGTGGTGATGGTGGGGCTGGTGGTTTTGGTGGTGGTAATAGTGGTGATTTTGGTAGTAGTGGTGGTGGAGGTAGTAGTGTTGGTGGTGGTGGTGGTGGTGAAGGTGGTGGTGGTGGTGATGGTGGTGATGGCGGTGATGGTGGTGGTAGTAGTGTGATGGTGGTGGAGGTAGTGGTGGTGGTGGTAGTGATGGTGGTGGTAGTAGTGGTTATGGTGGTGGTAGTGGTGGTAGTGGAGGTAGTGGTGGTGGTGGTGGTGGTCGTGGTGGTGATGATGGTGGTAGTAGTGGTGATGGTGGTGGTAGTGGTGGTGGTGGAGGTAGTGGTGGTGGTGGTGGTGGAGGTAGTGGTGGTGGTGGAGGTAGTAGTGTTGGTGGTGGTAGTGGTGAAGGTGGTGATGATGGTTGGTGGTGGTGGTGGTGGTGAAGGTGGTGATTATTGTGGTTGTAGTGGTGATGGTTGTGGTAGTGGTGGTGGTGGTGTTAGTAGTGGTGGTGGTAGCGGTGGTGGTGGTGGTGAAGGTTGTGATTATGGTGGTGGTAGTGGTGATGGTGGAGGTAGTGGTGGTGGTGGTGGTGGTGGTGGTAGTAATGGTGGTGGTAGTGGTGGTGGTGAAGGTGGTGATTATGGTGGTGGTAGTGGTGGTGGTAGTGGTGGTTGTGGAAGTTGTGATGGTGAAGGTGATGACTATGATGGTGGTAGTGGTGGTGGAGGTGGTGGTGGTGGTGGTAGTGGTGGTGGAGGTAGTGGTGATGGTGGAGGTAGTAGTGTTGGTGGTGGTGGTGGTGAAGGCGGTGATTATGGTGGTAGTAGTGGTGATGGTGGAGGTAGTGGTGGTGGTGGTGGAGGTAGTAGTGTTGGTGGTGGTGGTGAAAGTGGTGATTATGGTGGTAGTAGTGGTGATGGTGGAGGTAGTGTTGGTGGTGGTGGAGATAGTAGTGTTGGTGGTGGTGGTGGTGAAGGTGGTGATTATGGTGGTAGTAGTGTTGGTGGTGGTGGAGGTAGTAGTGTTGGTGGTGGTGGTGAAGGTGGTGATTATGGTGGTAGTAGTGGTGATGGTGGAGGTAGTAGTGTTGGTGGTGGTGGAGGTAGTAGTGTTGGTGGTGGTGGTGGTGAAGGTGGTGATTATGGTGGTAGTAGTGTTGGTGGTGGTGGAGGTAGTAGTGTTGGTGGTGGTGGTGAAGGTGGTGATTATGGTGGTAGTAGTGGTGATGGTGGAGGTAGTGTTGGTGGTGGTGGAGGTAGTAGTGTTGGTGGTGGTGGTGGTGAAGGTGGTGATTATGGTGGTAGTAGTGGTGATGGTGGAGGTAGTAGTGTTGGTGGTGGTGGTGGTGAAGGTGGTGATTATGGTGCTAGTAGTGGTGATGGTGGAGGTAGTGGTGGTAGTAGAAATAAATGTTACTGAATCTTTTGCCTCCACGTCTACATTGTTTTAGCCTCTACATCCCTGTAAAGATCGTGCAATCCAAGTCTTTTCTAGCATACTACTTTGTAAAGCATCGTAAAAGTGAATGGAACAGATTAGATTTTTTTGCCTCTGTTTCACTATTCGTATGTATGAAGTAAGTCTTTTATTTGATAACAATGCTGTCTCAGTTGACTATCATATGTTTCTCTCTCCAATAATGCAATTTTTAAATAATGAGACATTTTTTTTTTCAAAATTTTAGTTGTTATGAAGACACTACAGAAATTTATTACCTCAAAGAAGATGCGAAAGGGTAAATTTATTTATACTTTCTGATATTTCAAAATTACAAAATTACTGCTATTTTATAATATAGTAATCACTTTGGCAGATTAACAACTATATAAAGACTAGGGTCGCTACAAACGCTTCCAAGGTTAAAGTATAGGTAATACGAAACTTCTAATTAATCCTATAGACATACGTACAGTTTGAAATAAATGAAACTGTAACAGAAATAAATAGCAGCAAAATATGAATCGAGAAGAGAAATAATTTTCTCTCACGGTTGATGTACAATGCTTCGAGCATTAGCTCCCCAAACTCCATAAAAAATACATACACCAAAGTGAGTGGACAATGGCCTCCAAAACGGGGTGACTTAATGATGTTAGAGCGCCACTAATTGCTTCTTTAAAAAGTAATCTGTGAAGTTGTTGAATGATTCACGGAATTCGCGTCCGGTTACTGCTCAGCGCTACAACCACACAATTCCCTTGTATCCAGATTTTGAAAGCTAACGCCCACCTCTCTTCAAACTTAGGTGTATTCGTTAATGTACACACTCTTTCATATATTACGCAATTTTTAAAAAACAATATCTAAGTTAAAATGCATCAAAATAAAAATTCTGTTTTTACTTTCTCTACACGTACTATGTACATAGTGTATAGAGAAGGTATTATTAACTTTAAGAATTATATTTTTATTTCTTAACCATCCTCCAAAAATTCGATACCGAGATTGCATATGAAATATATGTTGTAGGGTCCCATTTATCCAAAAAAAGCATTTTCACAAAAACGTCCGTGTGTGATTGTGTCCGTGTATCTGTGAACACGATAACTCAAAAACGGAATGTCGGTCAAATAACAAACCCTGGTATTTAAGTTTAGTGTCTTCCAGGGATGCGACACGAAGATTTTGAGAAAAATCCTTCCACTCCCAACTACCCTTTACATTGAGCTTTATTCGAAAATTTTGACTATCTGGAAAATGGCTCTAATAATTTCGATTAAAATATCATATGTTAAAGATGTTTACACGACAAATAAAATGTAAATCTTGAATTTTCTGAGAATAGCGTCTGAAGACTACTTTATTCTGGATGAATTTTACGGAATTTTACATAAGAGCTAAACCGTAAGAGATGGACAAAAAATGTAGAGCACTTTAAAACACAAACTTATGCCATATACATATTTCGGGGAGATGATCGCTTTTGATATATTTTCCTATCCATACAAACAAAGGAACCTTAGTGACATAGCAACCAGCTTTTGTTTATCGCTTTAACCTATGATACTCCCTTATTTCGCTTCTACTTACAAGAAAGAAAGAAAGAAAGAAATAAATAAAACTATTTTTGCTAATTTTTTTCTCAGCTAACATGAACTAAACAGAAGCATAAGCTTTTTAACAATAATTTGTTGCCGGGCTGTAGAGAACGGATCAGATTTTTTATTTTCATCTGCATAAACATCCATTTAAATGTGGAAAACTATATCAGGCATACATCCTCTACCGTCTTGGTAGGCAGTTACTCCATCTGATGACTGACTCTTTCACAGATATCTCTGTTGATGTCGTTGATGTCACGTTGAATTTCTTCTTGAAGTTGTAGAACTGTTCACGTAGACCCATAAAAAGAAGTCACACGGAGTAAGGTCAAAAGATCTTGGAGAACATTCCAAATCGCCAAGAAGTGTATAGGCGTATGAGCTGGAAGGATCTGGGGAGACGTACCTTTTGTTGCTGGGCTGCGCAGCGACGACTGGTCCTTTATCCGGCGTTGCAGTGCTGAAGTCGATTCTCGACGCTCCTCAGCTATTTGTGGATTCAGCAAAGAGCGATTGAAAGTTGTTTTATATTTAACTCAGGTATTGAGCAGCGATGATCTTAAGGGATGGTACGGGAAATTAACTCAAAATAAGCGTCTACACTTTTCGTTCAGACAAAGGTTTATTTCTCTTCACAAGCGTTCCCGAGAAAGTTCCTGGTGCGATTGTGTTCCGGTAATTTCCCTCAAACAAGAACGTAATGCGCACAAAGGTAACTAAAATTTACGCGGCGAAAAGTGCAACTGTTACGTGCAGAATATTTGTAGACACTTTAACTTTCTACCGTGGCTTCCTTGTTTCCGGCGTCGCAGGTTCCGCGTGACATTACATTTCAACTGCCTTAATCACTATAATATCTGTGCTAATTTGCGGTATTCTTGTTTAAGGTGTCGCAGGTTCCCCGTGTAGTTACATTTCAACTGCGTGAAAATTAGGGTGAGTACTCTATATTTATAACAAATTCTACCCACTCGCAAAGCTCTCAACAGAAATAAATAGCTGCAAAATAATAATCGAGAAGAGAAATAATTTTCTCTCACGGCCCATTTTGGCGCCGAAAGTGGTTTGGGGTGCGCTTCTGCCGTGACGTGATTAATTCTAATTGGTGAATGTGTCTTTCGCGTGATTCTTGATCTAAATTTCCTCGTGGTTCCCCTGTTTATATGTCACCTCCACTTTCTCTTTCGGAGACGTGACTACATAATAGCGTTATTCCCCTCTGGCAATACACAAAAATAGCATAAACAACAGAATTTATCGCTTGAGAACTCTCGGGCTGAAGATAGAAAACGATTTCCAGGAACAATCTCTCTGAACATCCAATATGTAATAAATACATGATATTTTGCTTAGTAATTAACTTAAACAATTTAATCAATTAAAACTTAGGCTATGCGCTAATTCACCTGGGTGACAATCCGTCTCAAGTGCCATACCATACAGGAAGAATTTTATGGTTACAATGAACCTGGTTTTCTCAAGTTTCTTTATGAACTTCACAACTATTGATGAAGATCTTGCAAAGTCTATGAACAGTCTCTGAATAGCACTCGCCTGTTCTGTTTTGGGTTTTTGCAATAACACTTTCCTCCTTTTGAACCGCTCCATGTCAACTAATATCCTAAAATACACAAACAACAAGTGATCAAGTATTCAATCAATATTAAAAGTAATAAATACATAACTGTAAACTTGAAATCAAATTGTTACCACTCAATTTAAGAACTGCGTAGCAAATGAAAGATGCTATACAATAATGTTTCTAAAAAAACAATTATTTTCAATATGTTCCTATTATGTCATATTTTTAAAGGCGATTAGCTGAAGTCGTTACATTCCGGTTACGGGAAAAGACGGAAAAAAGTTTGTTTGTTCTAAGTCTCATAAATGGAAATTGCTGCCCGAAATCTGGGCATCACAAATGTAATTTCTGATTATTCTTTCTATCAGTATAGTTAATGCTCACCATTAACGCACTGGCGTTAAACGCAAGGTTATAAAATGAAAACTTTTTCAAGTATATCACATACTAAATGAATACCCCCATAGAATAATGCTGTCCCTCATAGGGGATGTGACTCCTTTAACATCCATGTCATGTTGGGGGCTTTAAATATAAACAGCTCGTTGTGTGTAGGTTCTTTGCAGACGAGTAGCTTCTTTACGTTGGGTTTTTAAATCGCTTTATGTTCCTCAAACTCGGACACATTCACCGTGACATACATACTTCCAGGCTCTGTGGGAGATAGGGAATACTTCTGGTTACAAAAGTTCCCCTCCCCAGCCGGGAATCAAACCCCGGACCTCCGGGTGAGAAGTGTGATTAATTTGTTTTACTAAAAGTTTCAGTTTGCTTAACAAAAATACGACGATCACAAAACATTTGTCGTTATTGCAACATATTCTATTTATGCTTTATAAAAATATTACAATTATATCTCAATGGCAGGGATAACACTTTCGGGATCGATAGCGAGACAGAATTGAAGTTAGCGCAGTATGGTATATATTTGTGATGTGTTGGAAGTGCAGTGTGTATGTTGTGGTACCAATAGAACGAAAATAGGGCAGTGGTTGACTATGATGTTCTCACTAGCAGTGGAAGGCGATTGAGGTTGGGTGAGTGGTGAACATAAATGCAACTGATTTACGGGATTTACAACTGATTAATAATTACATATATTCAATTGTTATTGCGGAACAATTCATCTGTTTCATTTTCTTTCAAAACACATAGATTACAATGCACAACAATATACATTCGTAACGTGTCAAATGTGAATCGTCTCAATTGACATGTGAACAGTGAAAAACCTTGCCCCACATCACAAGATGTGATTATAGCAAAACGGAAATAGAGAACATCATCGACTATTGGGTAAGATACTTCAATTATTTTCGTAGCAACACCTCGTAGCACATTTCGTATTTCACGCATTATTGAAATTCCGACATTTAATTCAAACACTGTCTTCTCTTTCCTTTTCACATGTCTAAATTAAGTATCACGGGTCTCTGATTAATTGCTTACATGGATCGAGGCATTTTAATGTTCGATGTTTCAATATTCAAATATCTTCGTAGCTATACCTAAAAAGATATTCTGTATGAATTGAAAATCTTCATGCAATTCTTTTAAGCAAAACATTTTAGAATATTGATAGAACAGCTTGCACTACCATCAGTCATTTGCTACCTGTAAAGCAGTATTGTAATATACAGCATAGTATATTGCTGAGTCCAGCCACTTTTCCCAACGTGTTGTTTACATGCGGCGCGTGCAGTCGGCAATGCAGGTCTGACTTTACTCGGTGATATGTAACTGGTATTGGCATGTGTCCCACTATCTGTCGCCAAGATACTATCTCACACGGAATTTGGCAACATAGCGTCAGCTTTTTGAAGCATTTGACTATTGCTTTTAGAGTAGTATATTCCCTTACCTCTCTTCTACTTTTAAAGAAAAAATCTAATGTATTACACTCACATGACTTTCTCTAGTGACTCTACAAGATAATTCTTCTTTCAACACCATGCTAATCAAGATAAACACTAGCGGAATTTTATTACTTAGTTCCTTATAAGTAGACTGGAAGGGAATGCACTAGGCTAAAGCGACAGTCGTTATGCAATTGTCATTGTAAATCGCTTCTTTGCTTGGCAAGGAGTAGAACAAAAGAAAAACGGACTCTTCTTGTCTGAGAAAGGTATAAGTACTTCACAGCTGAAACTAATAACAAGGAATACCTCGAAAACGGTAAGCTCCACGAGAAAAATGTATATGGTATAACTTGTGTATTTTAACAAGATCTACATTTTTGTATAGTAAGTTTTTGTCTATCCCTGAGGGTTTACTAGTTATGCCAAATAAAGCAAAATTCGTCCAGAATAAACAGGTTCTTAGAAGGTATTCCCAGAAAATTCAAGGTATACATTTTATTTATGAAAGAAATGGCCTTAATATGTGGGATTTTAACCAAAATCGTTAGAGCCATTTTTAAGAAAAACAACATTTTCTAAAATTTTTCCATGTAAAGGGTAGTTAAAGGTGGGGGGATTTTCTTGAAAATCTACGTGTCACATCCTTGTAAGATGCCAAACTTAAATATCAAGTTTGATACTCAACGGTCTCTTCGTTTTTGAGCTATGCTGTCCACAGAAAGATACATTCATGGACACACACATTCACAGACACACACATACACACATGGACCTGTTTCTGAAAATTCCGTTTTCGGACTCAGGAGGTCCTAAAACATGTAATTCGGGTGAAATCTGGACATTGAATGTTTAGGTGGAATATAATACTTCTCTATCCTATGTACATTGTACATACGGGGTTAGAGGAAGTAAAAAGTAATAAGTCCATTTTTGCTATGTTGTTGTTTTTTTTTTTTTTTATAGCACGAAGTAGAAAGAAGACTAAGCTTTTGTAAGAATACTATGTTACAGGATAGCAAGAGAAAGTCATGTGAATGAAAGGTATCGGTTTTTTTTACCCTATCCTTCACAGATTTGCAATGCAGTGGTCTCCCTTGAAGAAGGAAGAGCGAGCGAATCACCATCACGAAGAATAGGTATTCTGTTTCCAATATCGTTGGGAAGCATAAACGCGGTAATAGTAAAGCTATTACATCTTTTATTGACTTTAATTCCCGATTTAGTTCTCTGGCATATTTTCGGAATTTCTTTTATTATAGTAAGCGTCACTCATTTTACTTTTAACTAGTACATTCTAACTTAAACGTTTACTTGGTATACACTTAATATAAAAAACATATTATAGCTAAAAATGCAAACAATGCTTGCAGAGCATTTGCTGACAGAATAAACAAATACATTTAAAAAAATTGTGTTTCATACCATGACTATTTGTAGCTGTTCCAGAAACAAACGATTACAAAAGATTATTCTTTTATTTACTTAATGCTAATTGAGCTCATATCTTTCCAGCTCAGCCATCCGTATTGATGTTATTTTTGTGAAATATTCTAAGAACATTAATTAAATACTTAGTAAATACGCAGAGTCAAGAACATTTTACTACTGGATTTGGAAGTTTTATTTAATTATTTCTCCATTTATTTATTGAAATGTGTCATCCCTTAGACATTCTACCTGTTGACAGGGCAGCTCAAAAGGACGCATTAGGGGAAATACTTCTAAGGAGGACATTTCAGTTTTGTGCTATACAGCATTAATTTTGCATTAATATTAGCGCTACGTATAAATTAACATTTTTGAAAGTTCTTTCGCATTACTCTGCCTCTATCCGTTCTGCGCACACATTTTACACTAACACTTAGATTTCTTTCCACATTTCTTCTCTTGCACCCCTCGACCAAAGATGCCCCACTTTAAGAACCCCACGCTTCTGAATCTCTGTCTGCCCACTCATCTCATGGTTTTAAGTTAATGCACCTGTGAAGTTCCTAATTAATCAGGCTGAAATTTTGAACATGCATTTATTTTGTGCAGTAGTTACATTATTTAACATTTGGTGTCTGTATAACGAGTAGTTTATGGGTTATTAATTTTTAAATTAATGTTTTTTAATTAATTAAATCACTACACACAATGAAAATAATAATTTTTTTTTTATTTTTTTAAAAGATGCATATAAGTATCAGAAATAGAACTATCATATGAATTTATTGTACCACAATTAGTTCTAGAGGAAAACATATTAAAGCAAGGAACAAACAAAAATTCAAGAAATTTTATAATACAATTGACTTTAAAAATCAATATCCAAAACAATATTGGACATTTAAAAAAAAACATTTGATAAAAACTCTTTTTTGCTTACTAAGAACTATCCTAAAAATTTAAGACGGCTTGAATAAAACCTGCATCGTGCGGAACATTTTGAATGACAAAATATTTTGAAAAAAACTGTAAACGAGTAAATCAAATTTTAAAGTTCAAAACGTTTTCCCTCTAATTTGCGTACCTTCAAAGGGTCTAAAACCCTTCAGACACATAAGTTGGACCCTCCTTCCTCTTTCTTCTCTCCTCTGCAGCAGTTTTCTTCAATTTTAGTTTAGGAGAAACAAATTATTTAATTGTCATTTTATTAATTATTTATTTATTCTACTCAAATATGAAGTTTATTATTTAATTATGCAAACA
Source organism: Hymenopus coronatus (assembly GCA_030762935.1). Lineage (NCBI taxonomy): Eukaryota > Metazoa > Arthropoda > Insecta > Mantodea > Hymenopodidae > Hymenopus > Hymenopus coronatus. Next base: position 7,690,661 of record CM060889.1, on the reverse strand, counting down.
CTGGTGATATTAGAAAAGAATCATCTCATCAATTTTCTTTTGTACTATTTTTATTCAAGCATACAATTTAGAAGCATCTGTTTCGAAAACTGCATCGTGTGGAACAATTTAAAGTTCTGAAAACTGTTTCTTTCTAAGTATTAGAATGTTTGAAAGTTTGAAATGCCACTCTCACGGATTGTATATACTAATTCCGTAGAATATAAAAAGCAAAGGGTCCGAGTCGAGCTGCACTCTGCCGCCAAACAGTCTCTATTTCACGACCGGAAATATGCTGTTGGTGGGGTGCGGGGAGGCCCGCCTGTGGTTTAGGATGGGGAGGGCCCAGGTTAAATAATCGGTGGTACGGCCTGGCTGATGACGGTGCAGGTAGAAGCACCCGGTGTGAGACATGTTTTGTAAATATTGAAACATATTACTATACTTACTTTATTTAGTTATTAGTGCATATTTTTGTATTTTCAACTTGAAATAGACACATTTAAGTCCAAATGTTATAGGTCAAAACCAAATTTCGGATTTTTACCAATTTTTCACCATATTGAAAAGCTTAAAGCTCACCCCCACTTATATTCATCCATTTAAATCGTCACGCGATATGGTAATAAAAACAATACGAATTTGAGCTACAAGCATTACATTATTTAATTAGGAAAAAAAGATATGTTTGCCCCTTTTGATCAAATTTCACGGATCATTCATTACCTTTAAGTCCATTTGTTGTTACACATTCTTGCACTGTAGCCTCCTCATGTGCCATAAAAATTGCGTCTCTCCTACCGTTCTCATGATGTCCTCGTTATACGGTGAATATGCTACAAAACTTGGCCGCCAGGTGCGCGTTCGTCTCCCGGTCACGTACACCTGGCTGGCGGTTGCACGGTCCGTCACTCAGTCACACATGAATGGGCGTTAAATAAAATCTCAAATCACATTAACAGTTATCAGAATAAGCACAGAACATCCCTCATCACAGATGTTTGAAATGCATCAGTACACCTACAGTATCTTCTAAGGAAGTTTTCATTCACACGCATTAGCTCAGCTTCCGAAATACCGTTAATTTTGTTTTAATTCGTCTAATGTGTGGGGATTAGTTTTGTATACTTTATTTTTCAAGTTGGCCAATAAATAATAATGGCATTCAGTAAGATCAGGGAGCCGAGTGGACCATAAACACCTGTTGTTTCTATCCTCAAAAATGTTGGCAATAAACTGTAATGATGCGTCGTGGCAGAATCCTGCTGCAAGTACCCAGACTGACATTCAATATCTATGCGTAACATGGTGACAGTATATTATTTGGTATCTTACTGCATTTTCACTGATCAAAATAGCTCCTATTATTCTGCATCCAGTTATTTCTCATAGTAACCCAATTTTTGATCATGCGCAGGAGTTTCATGAATGAAATTGCGTTTGTCTGTAGCATAATATCGGTTGTGTTGTGATGACCATGTAAATGAAATCATGCTTCCTCACTGAACAGTATTAATCGTGGATCGATTGTTCCATCATTAACATCTCCAAAATCTTGTTACATAAATTTACCCGACTTTGGAGATCACGTGGTAGCAATTCCTGGACAACAGCAACCTTGTATGGTGTATAAGTCATATAGAACCTGAAATAATAATTTAAATTTAAATTTATTTGTATTTAATTAAATTAAAATAATAAATTTGAGGTTTCAAAGTTTTCTTGCTTTCCATGCTGAAGCTTTCGAAATGTCAGTTTCTTGTGCAAGGCCTATAGGAGATTTTCGAGGTAACCGTTGTAACCTTTCTCCGACATAGTCTAATTTCTGTTTCGGAAGCACACCCTTGTTTAGTTTCTTTTCCTATCACAAATGGATCCAGTCTCCCTGAATTTATTTATAAGTAAACTACTCGGAACACGCACGACAGGAAATTTAGTTTAAAATTGCCTTATAACTTCCCTACAAGATAATGTAGGCACATAAATTTCGTACATAAACACTTTTTGTGGTACAGTATACTGCATATTAAAAGCACTTCAAGCAAAACTAAACACTTCTAAATATTCCTAATGTTATTCACGTGTAAACTGGACAAGAGTAAGACTGACGCGCGTGTGAGGGCAGAACGGATGTAGTACGCGCGCTCGCCCGTAAATTCAGTGAAGGTCACACTGGTTGCCAAGTTTTGTAAGAAACGTACCTTATTTGCAATTGTGGTGTGTTTCTGTACTTGTGTTTCATCTCAGACATTATTTCTCCCCTCGCAGCCAATGATTCACGCTTGAAAGCTAATATAATACTTAGAGAAAGAGAAAAAGACCACAACATCCTGCAGAATCACTTAAAGTTTATATTAATTTCGATAATTTGTTAGTGTATGTGCGAGAATATAATCTCTTTGAAAGTAAAACAATGGCCAAATAATCCTCAATTGATTCTTTTATTTGGTCTTGGAACTCTAAACAGGCAAACAATCAGGTGTCATGCCAGCATGGATCATTTGCCACATATTATTAGTTGGAGACGAGGGTTATCTACCGCACTACTAGATTTTTATCCGATAAAAACGCTGGGGGTTGAAAAAATGGGATTTGGATCTCCCGCATTTAAAGAGACCTTAGGTGCCAAAATGTGACAAGACCTCCTGTCTCTCTTTGGGATTCCTGTTCCCTACGTCCTTTCTCTTGCACCAAAAATAAAAGAATAATAAAATGAATAAAAGAAATAAGAAAGCTTGAAATTTGTAATAAAAACAACAGCAATAACGGATATCTTGGTAGTTATTAAAAAAGTTTCACACGCATGTGCGGTTTTATTTTCAGCCTCTTATACATTTAATAGTTGCCAACAGTCTTAACGAAGTTAGTATTACGAGTAATATATGATTGGAAAAATGTTAAGAGACAACTTGTTACGCTCTTTGTTTATACATAATTGCATAATTTTATTATTAGGGTAATAGTTATATATAATTTTGTTAATTGTATGGCATTTTAAGGGAATCTATACAAAGAATCATTCTTTGATTCGAATTCCTTAAACTCAGAAATACTACCCATAAATTAATAAAACAGCAGGTACACACAGTCCTCACTAATTTTATCACTTTCCGTTATAATTAAAAAAATTTGACGTGTTATACTCACATTACTTTCTCTAGCTGCTCTACAAAACTCCAACAAAAGATACTTCTTTTTTGTAAACAATGCTATCAAGATAAATGTTAGCAGAATGTTATTACTTAGTTTCCTATAAGTAGAGGGGAATAAGGGAATGCGCTATGCTAAAGCGATTGTCAAATGTTTTAAAAGCTATCGTTATGCGATTGCCATTCCAAATCACTTCTTTGCTTGGCCAAGAGTAGAACAAAAGAAAAACAGACACTTCCTGTGTGAGAAAAGTTTAAGTACTTCATAATTGAAACCAATAACAAGGAATATCTCGAAAACGGTTACCTCCACAACAAAAACGTAGAGGACAAAAATTGTGTGTTTTGTCATGAGGTACATTTTTTGTGTAGTATTTTTTTTCTACCTCTTACGGTTTAATAGTTAAGCAAAATTCAACTAGAATAAAGAGGTCTTCCGAGGCTATTCCCAAAAAATTCGAGATATATGTTTTATTTCGGACATAAATAGCTTTAATATACGGGATTTTAATCAAAACCGTTAGAGACATTTTTATGAAAACCAAAATTTTCGAAATTTTGTCCATGTAAAGGTTAGATTGTGGTGGGGGGATATTTTTGAAAATCTTCGTATCACATCCTTGGAAGATACTAAACCTAAATACAAGGTTTGGTATTTAACGGTCTTTTCGTTTTGGGGCCATGCTGTCCACAGACACACCGACACACACACAGACACACACACACACAGACACACACACAGACACACACATACACAGACACACACACATACACAGACACACACACAGACACAGACACACACACAGACACACACACACATACACACAAGGACTGTTTTTGAAAATGCTTTTTACGGACTCAGGGGGCCCCAAAACATATATTTCCAGTGAAATCTCAGTATCGAATTTTTGGGTGCATTACAATACCTTCTCTATCCCTATGTACATTGTACATATGGGGCTAGAGAAAGTAAAAATTAAAAAAATGAGTTTAAATAATGGCTAATGTGAAATGAATTAGTTGCTCTGTTACTTCAGACATGTTGTACTGTACTAGCTCTTGAAACTAACTAAATCTTCCTTCTATAACGGAACATAGAGATGCATAAGGCGAAATGTGTTAGTAAATCTTCAAGAGTAAATGCAAGTTCTCTCATTTCTTTCTCTATGGACGAGATTGACACACATGATTGATCTTCCTCCGAAAGAAACTACGAACGTCTTTCTACGCTACTGAAGCTCATAATGAATTGCTCGACATAATGCTCGAATTGTTTTAATTTTTTTAAACATTTTTACCTTCTCTATACCTACTATGTACATAGTGTATATCGAACGTATTGCACTCCACCCAAAAATTTGATACCGAGATTTCACCGGAAATATATATTTTAACCAAAAAAAAAAAAGCATTTTCACAAAAAGGTCCGTGAGTGTGTGTGTCCCTGTATCCGTGTATCCGTATGTCCGTGAGTCTGTGAACACCTGCTAAAACTTACCACACAAAAAGTGTGGAGCACGTTAAAACATACAATTTGTGTTACATGTATTTTTTCCCTGGAGTTTATCGTTTTTTAGATATTCCTTGTTTTTGGTTTCAACTTTGAAAACTTTATACTTTTGTCATACAGGAATTTGTCAACTGCTGTCCATACAAACAAAGGAACTTCAATTAAATAGCAACCAGCTTTTGACTATCACTTTAAACTATGGTATTCCCTTATTTCGCTTCTAAGTGCAAGGAAGCAAGTAATAAGATTATTTCTGCTAATTTTTTTCTCAATTAGCATGGAGTAAATGGAAGCATAAACTTTTTAAAATGGTTAAACTTTTTAAGTTATGTGAATGGAACCTATCATATTTTTCATAAAAGATTAAGTTAATTATCTAATATAATAATGTTGGTTATGTAATAAAATTTGAATTTCCAGCAGCGCTGGAAGCTTAGGGAAGCAAACGTTAGCGGCTTGATAGAACCAATTATGAAAGAGATGATAACACGGAATATATCCTAGCGAGGCTTCAGTTTCATGCAAGAGGAATGTATCAAACAAGACTGACACCTTGTAGGTGTCAGCAAGCTACGTTATAACCATTATCTGAGGAGCCCTTGCTGCACTTGAGCCGCATTACTCATGTTTCCAGGAAAGAAAAGAAACATTACAACTGTTGGGTTTTGTAATGGATTAAGTGTTCCTCAGGTAATTACTTCACACAATATCACACAGTATTTAATTATCTTCTTAAGATTTGGGGTGAGATATATTTAATAAATTATAGTAAATTTAACTTGGTATCTAAATAGAATGGCTGAACTCTTGTGTATGCTTACAAATCGATATTTCTATCAAATTACGCACTATTTCAATTCCAAAATGCGAATAATTTATAATAACACCACGTATTTACCTATGGTTTTCATTAACCACACATTTATCCACAACTTTTTGTCCCTTCTACGTTACTTACCTTCATAAAGGTAACGGAACTCCTATGCGAAGCATCATGGCAACATTGCTTCCTCAGCCTTTGTCTCTCCGCGTGTTGCCTATATTTACTTTGTGAACATAGCGGAAGCAGCCGTATAGTGTAACTAGAGTAGAGGTCCCTAAGCCACAATGTTAGCCGAGGATTAGAATGCTCTAAGCTGACAAGCGTAGCCGAGATATGATTTTATAAGGAGAGAAGTTTTTCTGATGTGGTCGAAGGCTTAGGATGCGGAGTGACGACAGAGCGCAGTCATGGGATCTGTGAACCATGGCGTAGCCGTATAGGCACCAGAAAATCGTACTGGTGGAGCCGCTCCGTGTCATGCTTTATACTTATTGTGAGGATAGTTGAAGCGGAAACCATTTGCGATATAGATATTATTTGTGGTTTTCTGCCTATAAAGTGCATACATTTCACTGAAAGTTCTGTTTAAAAATGTCACAATCTTTTTGTACACATCTGGAAATATACTGGGAATATATGTTGCACTGTGGGGATGTCCTGAAGTTTTTATTTCCGATGAAATGAATGCTGCAAATTTTTGTTGCGTGCTTTGGTTCTCAATAAAATATAAAGAATGAATAGTAATAAGTTCATAACAATACGTACATAAATATTAATAATATAAATAAAAGTAATAATAATAATAATAATAATAATAATAATAAATATGATAATTGACAAACTATTCCCATAATGTGTCGTTTAATGTAATACTCACAGTATTTAGAGTTTCTGTATATTAGCTTAAAAAACGTTAACATTAATTTCCATGAAGCAGTTAATTTTTAAGCATATGTCACTGCTTTGAGGTACAATACAAAATTGGTGTGCTTACTTCTGTCGATGTACAGCTTGAATCCATAGATTTCATCTTTGCGCTTCAGTTTTCCGCGTGGGAAAAGAACAAAAGACAATCGTTGGCGAAGTATTCTTGTAGGTATTATTACATTCCGCCTTCTTGTACTGTTTACATTCTCAGGAGGTTCAATACTTGACATATTAGCATACGCTAATATTCTTACTTCACTGTCTCTGTTATCCTCTTGTTAGTAACCAAACTTGCCGCCAGAGTAGCGCAAAACGGATTTTAATTTGAAAGTATAACTTTTTCATAGCTGAAACAAAAAACAAGGAATATCTAAAAAAAAATCAACTCCACGAAAAAAATGTATATAATATAAATTGTGTGTTTTAAAGTGCTCTACATTTGTTAGGTGGTAACTTTTTGTCCTTCTCTTACGGTATAGACGTTATGCAAAATTCCGTAAAATTGACCCAGAATAAATTTGTCTACAGATGCTATTCCCAGAAAATTCAAAATATACATTTTATATGTCAGCCAAATATCTTTAGTATATGATATTTTAATCATAACCGTTAGAGCCATTTTTAGAAAATCAAAATTTTCGAAAAAAGTTCCAAGTAAAGGGTAGTTTGGGGTGGGGTGATTTTTCTCAAAAGCTTCTAGTCGCATCCCTAGAAGATACTAAACTTAAATTCCAAGTTTGGTATTTTACCGACTTTTCGTTTTTGAATTATCGTGTTCACAGTCACACGGACACACACACACGGACCTTTTTCTGAAAATACTCTTTTTTTGGATACAGGGGACCCTAAAACATATATTTCCGGTGAAATCTGGGTATGGATTTTTTTTGTGGAGTGCAATACCTTCTCTATACACTATGTACATAACACGTGTAGAGAAAGTAAACATATATCCGGTTAAAACACATAGTTTATGTCATATACAATTTTTTCTGGAATACTTTACCGTTTTCAAGATATTGTTGGTTATTGGTTTCAATTTCAAACAACCTAAGGTTTCTCCAAAGGGACCATGCTAAAAGAACCAGTATTAATTGATTCATATAGCACCAGCTTTTATAATATTTGACTATTGCTTTAGCCTAATATAGTCTATTATTTCCCTTATACTTACAAGGAAGCATGCAATAAGGCTAATTCTGCTAATTTGTATCTCGATTGGTTATGATGACGATAAAACAATAATATTTTATACTAATAGTGGGTATATGAAACAGCTTGAGAAGGTTATGTGATCGGAACACATCACATTTTTAAAATTATATATAATTAATGGATAACATACAGAGTATTAGTTGACTATTTTATGACCAATTAAAGCAACATTTGGGATTAATATGATCAAGTATATACAGAGTGATTTATATAGAACTGGCACATTTGTTTCTTTAATTATTCCGTTGGAAACTTGTTCAAGGACCCAATTTTAGCACCCAATTAAGCAGAATGTTCTAGAGTTTCGATTCCTGGTCACTAGATCCGCGGATGTTGAACTTATACGAGGTACGTCCAGAAAGTAAGTTCCGTTTGGTAATAAAATTAAATTGTGTACAGATACAGAATAATTATTTATTGTACAAAATTCTACAACTCTTAAACTACTTTTCCACATAAGTTCCGAAATGTTGCAGGCATATGTGATAGCGTGGCACAAGTTTTTGTATACCTTCTTCATAAAAGTTTGGCGCCTGTACCCAACGTGAGCAAAGTTTACGAAATTTCAGTTTTTCGGTAACAATTTCATGAATTAGTGATCCTGAGCTTTGGGGAAATTCCATAGCGAGAGCACTAATTGTAAACTTGCGGTTTTCCTGGATCTTGTCATCAATTGCGTGAAACAGTTCTTCTGTAACCAAAGATGGACGCCCACTTCGTTCTTCATCGTGCACTTCACTACGTCCTTCATTGAACTGTCGGATCCATCTTCTCACCAATGCATCACTCATCGCATTTTGTCCGTAAACTTCGCAAATTTGCCGATAAATTTCAATTGGTTTCACTTTCCTAACGTTCAGAAAACGAATCACAGATCTGATTTCACAAGCGGCGTGATTTTCAATCAACACCGACATTGTAAACAAGCACAACAAAGCGTATGTGGCTGACAGCGATCTCAAAATGGCGCACGTTTCTTCTCCTTGATACAGAGCGTCTACCGCGCATGTGCGGAACTGCGATCGCAGCGCTGCAGCGGAGATAAATTGAAACGGAAATTACTTTCTGGACGTACCTCGTATTAAGTCATTTTTACGATAACTGGACGATGTCGAGCTGAGTCAAGGATATTTTCGGCAAGATGGCACTACATGTCATACATAAAATGAATCCATGAACCTAATTGCAAGTTTCTTTGATAAAGGATAATTTCCAGGAACCTATGGCCACTGTGATCTCCAGATTTGACATCGCCGGACTTCTTTCTATAGGGTTACTTAAAAGACAGGGTTTATGGCTGGCACACGTCCCCAGACATTGGACGATCTGAAGCACAGCATCACAAAGGAGATTCAAGCTATTGACAACGAGTGGCCAGTAACATGGATTGACGTGTTGAGTTGTGCCTTATGCAGGATAGAGGATATTTTCAACATTTGAGGTAAATAATCTCCTAAAATTCCTCTACAATGTAGGTATTATAAATTGTCGCTAGCATTACACGTTTTCAAACAATTAATGAAAGAAATGTGTCAGCTCCATATAACTCACCCTGTACATTAATTATAAGTTTAAATCCTAGTAAGCAAGTCTTTGAGTAAATTAAATCAGCGAAAGCGCTAACATAATTTTTCTGGATCGTCCCTTAGAGGACCCTTCAACGTCAACATATTAGTTCAATAATGCGCCATTGTATAAATTATGTAAATTGATGTGCCCATTATTACTGCTGAATAGACACAATGCAGCGATTATAAGAAGTTAATATAATCCTCCCAAATTAATTTATTTGCATACAGGTATAATTAACACTAGCGCTTCCTCTGTGTATAATCAATAGCTAATTCGGTTTATGGGAGCATAAAATTGTAATTATGAATGATCTGCTTATGACACAATGCGGTAGAACAGCCGTGTGCATTGAATTTTGCGTACAAGGGGTATTAAAATAGTTGTCACATAAAGGCAATCTTGCAGATAAATATGTTATTATTAATTATTTTAGTTAGCTATAGGGTAGGCGGGGGCAAAGGTGCGCACGAGGCAAAGATCCGAATCTAGTGTTTTCCTATTTCTGAAATGTAGTGTTCCTTTAGTTGAGAGCTGTTATGGCGGGAAGTGTCCGTGGTGCTGTATTGTTGATTTGCGTTTTAAAGCTTTAGAGATATGAGGTAAGTTAGTTTTTTGGAACTTTTGATCTAAATATTTACGGTGTAATTGATAGTGTTCTGTCTACTATAACAAGCACCAAAATAATTACCAATACTTTGTATGTGGGTATATAACCTAACTCACGCTTTAAGCGTAGTTGTTAATTTATCAAGTTGCATACATGGCACTGATACAAGAAGTTCAAAAATCGGCGCCACGGGGCAAAGACTACTCTCCAAAATCTTCGAACGTCTCCTTCTGCCTCGTCTTTTGCCTAAGCTCACACCCATTATCCCTGACACCCAGTTTGGATTTCGCTCTCTTCACACCTGCTCTCAGCATCTCCATCGTGTCGACGCTATTCTTGATTCCTATGAGCGTCAATCTGTATGCATAGGAGTGTTTTTGGATACGGAGAAGGCCTTTGATAAAGTTTGGCACGATGGATTGTTATACAAACTCAAACCGCATCTCTCGGACACTTATTTCCGCCTCGTACAGTCATATTTGCGCAATCGCACCTTCTCTGTTAAACATGATCGTACATTTTCCAAGGCCCTTCCTATCTCCTCTGGTGTGCCGCAAGGGAGCGTACTGGGCCCCTTATTATACCTGGCTTATACCTCGGATTTTCCTAGTCATCCGCAACTCAGCATTGCTCACTATGCCGACGATGTGGCGGCGCTAAGTGTGGGTACTTGTTCTACGGCGGCAAGCCGCCTTCAGGACTTCTGCAACCAAATTCACTCCTGGTGCCAACGTTGGAGAGTGACTATGAACGCTCATATATCCCGTGTTGTGAAGTTCACCTACAAAATGAACGTGACCCATCATCCCATTTCTCTCAATGGGACGGAGATACCCGCCACTACTTCTATAAGGTATCTCGGCCTTATCTTGGACAGCCATCTTACTTGGGGTCCCCATCTCTCCAGTCTAGTGCAGAGGATTCGTCATCGCAACCGCGACGTCCATCATCTTGTGTCCGGATCCTCGCCATTGCCTTTGCGGTACAAGCGTCTTGTCTACACTTCCTTAATTCGACCCATGTGGCAATATAGCTGTGCAATATGGGGTTCTACCGCTCCGTCGCAGACCATCAAACTCCAGCGCACACAGAACCGTTTTCTCCGCCTCATGACTGGCGCTCCATGGTAGGTGCGTAACTCAACTCTGCACGCTGACATAGGCCTATTGGAGGTAACGTGTGTCCTCCGCATCAGCTACAAGAGGCTCCATCGATCCTGTTTGCGCCACAGCAATCCTCTTCTCTGCCATATTTATCTTCCTCCTGAACCTCAACGACGAAGACTGAAACGCCGCTGGCACTCCGATCTGCGACTGAACATTTAGCTCTTTTATTATTTTGTGTGCTGCTTTCTTTGTATCTTTGTACTATTTCTTTGGGCCCATCGCTGGATGGTACCCCAACCACATATTACATGCTGTTCTGTGTGTCTCATTAGCTCAGCTGCATTGTACTTAATTGTACAAAAGAGTTTTCTTACAATGAAAAAAAATTAAAAAAAAAAAAAAACGGGGCAAAGATCCTACGCATTAGCTGGGGCAAAAGTCCGCATGCGTACCTTGGCCCCGAACATTTGTTTTTACTTTCTTTTGTTTTAATACTTAACGCGTAGGTTTATTTGTCATAATTGATGCACCCTAATTAATATTTCACTATTTCACGTCAACTGATTCAGTGTTAGACTAGTTAAAACTTCATTTTACAGAAACTGCAAGAGAAAAACGTCCTCCACGCCGTTGTCTTCTAAAACGTTAGAGGAGGCTAGAAAGCTAATAGAAAATGGATCTTCAATTAGAAATGCAGCTGCAGGACTTGAATGTACTGAATCTACATTACGTAAGACTTAAAGCAGGCTATAGATTGGCATCATTGGGGCGTTTCAAGAGAGTATTTTCTGTGACAGAAAAAAATGAATTGGCGGAGCACTGCATCAATCTGGATTCTATGTTCTATGGTCTTAGGTTTAAACACTTCCGACATTTGGTATACCGGTTTGCCGAGAGTAATGGCGTCAACCTCCCATTTAATAATGAAATCCAATTGGCAGGGGAACACTGCTCATCATAATTTAAGTTTGAGTCAACCGGAGAAAATCAGTATCACGAGGATAATGGGATCCAATAAAGCACAAATGGAGCTTTATTTCAGAAACTGGAAACTTTGCGATCTATATATAATTTTCCGCCCCATCGAGTCTATAACGAAGACGAAACAAGAATACAAACTGTACCGGGAAAATTGCCGAAAAGTGTAGCAAGAAAAGGCCAAAGATGTGTAAGTAAGGAGGTTGCAGCCGACCGAGGCGAAACCGTTTCTTTGGCTTGCTGCATGAGCGCCACATGGCCATTACCTATCGCCGATGTACATCTTCAAAAGAAAAAGAATGAAGAAAATTTATGCCTAACACGATCACGATGATGACACAATGATGATTGTGATACAGTAAAACATTATACAAATTAATAATGACACTAACTGACAAATACTGTAACTCTCCTTTAGTCTGTTATAATTATAATAATTTCTTTTTGCCCCTTAACTATAGGATCTTTACCCCAGGCCTGGGGCAAAAATCCATTTTTTTCATTTCTTATATTATGTTAAATATAATTTTAACACATCATGCAACCAATTTTGAACTTATTGTATCGTGTAAAGTATGCTCCTAGGTGTATTGTGTAAAAATTTCATTGTGATGTAATAAGAATAGCAGAAGGGAAAAATAAAAAAGCGTTAAGTGAGCACCTTTGCCCTTGCCTACCCTAAGGGTTGATGCCGTCGAGGTTCAGGAGCTCCAAAAGGAGCTAAACTTTACTTTATATTATTTTTTTTTGTGTTTAACGCCCGTTTTGCTACTTGTGGCACCGCAGGCGATGACATTGAGGATATATGGAATGAAGATGGAGCACCGGTGGAATGCAATGGCGGGCTAAACTGGAGAACACGGAGAAACCTGGGGCGGAATTGAAAAAAGGTCCTCTGTGGTGTTGCAGTGGCCTCAGGGCTGCTGGTTGCTGTGCTGTGGTATTTTAAATCTTTTTACGGGTTTGAATTTGCCGCTGTATATGAAGTTGGTAACTCTTGCGTTGGCGAAACTGGAATTAATTGTTTGCGCCAGACTTACTTGTTGGAGCAGTTGCAGGTAATTATCGGCGGCGAATTTACTTGTTGTGCACAGCTTAGCCACGTTTTCTGTTAATTCTGCTAGCTTCTGTCCGTGAGTACGAGAATCTTAAACTCCATGCTTGGACGGTAGGACGTGATAATAAATAAAATTAATTTAGAAGATTTCTTGTCATTTATGAACTTTTATTTCTTAACTTGTCGATAATGTGGTGAATTAGGTACGCTATTAGAACAGAATCCTCTTTTTAGAAAACAGTGCCACATATATACAATATAATGTGAACTTACAATCAATCTATTGCTGATAATTAATACAATACTATATTTCACACTGAATATCCGCATAAGAGGTCTCAATTTGCGAGATTATCTCTTTGCGTCCGTATCCCTGGCGTCTATCTTATTGACTGCGTCACGGAAGCTTAGTAAAATTGTCACATATATACAAAAGTTGAAGATCAATGTTTTACACATTGTAATCTGTCCGTCACCATGAGAATGGCAGATTTCCTTATTTACATTTCCTGATGTACACATTTATAATAGATTTTTATACATTCATAATAATTAAAAATTAATGCATTTGTATAATGTTCTTATAAATAGCTAACAGTTCAAAAACAAATATTTGTTTAACTCTACTATTATGCTTTGTTACCGGTACAAACAATTTATAGCATCCAGTATCTCGTTCGCCTTTACGATTGTTCTTCTTCTTCTTTCATATTACTGTTTTTAATTATGTTTTATTATGAATATACTTCTCTAAATACGATTTCTTATAGAAATACATTATAGAATATAGTGTGCTGTATGCTTTACATAGCCTTGGCTATGTTATTTTCCTAAAGTCATGCCATTTTAGGCTATATTCGTGCGTATCGTCAGACGATTACGTCACGCTGCCATTTTATACATAAAATTTTTTAGCTTACATTGAGAAACAAATGTTTTATTATTTTATAACATTATTTTAGGGCAGTATTGTTCCGCTTTCTCCTGACTTGGTTTACTTAGCACTAAATCCTGCGTCAAGCCCCAACCCTCCGCCGTTTTGTCCACCACAAATCTCACATGCCGTCACTTGGGATCAAACCCGGGTCGCCTAGGTTAGAGAAGAGTAGTCTTATCACTCGGCCACGGCGCGGCCGATATTAATTAATTCATAGTTTCTATTGATGTTGCCTAGTTGCCGAAATAAGCAGCAGTGTTTCAAAAAGTGTTTTAAAATCTGTTTTTACTTTCTCTACAAAATACATGGCACATAGGAAGAGAAGATTTGCATTCCACTCAAAAATTCGATATCGAGATTTCACTGTAAATACTGATTTTAGGGTTCCTTCTGTCCAAGATATACTTTTTCAGAAAAAGGTCCTTGTGTGTTTGTGAACACAATAACTCAAAAACGAAAAGTCAGTAAAATACCAAACTTGGTATTTAAGTTTAGCATCTTCCAAGATTTTAAAGAAAATCTTCCCACCCCAAACTACCCTTTACACATAAAAAATTTTCGATTTTTTTTATTTTCTCAAAAATGGTTCCAACGTCACTTATTAAAATGTCGTATATAAAGATATTTACATTACATTGCATATATTGCATTTTATAAGAATAGACTCTGAAAATCTCTTCATTCTGGACACTTACATAACTGGGAAACCGTAAGGAATTAAGAAAAACGTATTACAGAAAACATTTAGATCTCATTAAAGCACACAATTTGTATCACATGATTTGTTTCGTACAAGTAGACCATTAATGAGGTATATTTTGTTATTGGTTTAAGTTTTAAAAGAAACGGATTTCAACAGCAGGGCAAAAAACTTTTAAAAGGTTTACTTTATTGTATGTCCTTATTTCCCTCTTACTTATAAGAAAACAAGTAATAAGACCATTTCTGCTAATTTTTATCTCGATTAATAAGAAGCAGGTAGAAGAACAAGCTTTTTAACAATTTTTTTAGCGAGAGTGGGGAAAGTCACGTGAATGGCAAACATTAAGCTTTTTTATATTCTCTAACTTTTTAATTTTTTAGGAAGGAGTTTCCCCAAAAGTCGTATTCAACTTGAAGTAGATATTTATAAGACTCTCTGAACAAAACAAACAGCTGTTTGTGTGGAATGTGTGCGTGTTTCCGTCTGTGGACAAAAGCTATTTTAAATGCCAAACTTCATATTTAAAAGTTATCTTTTTTCACACAGGTCGAGTGTAGGACAGGAGTTAAATAGGCAGACTGAAAAATGCAATACTATAGCCGGGACTTGAATCACGGTACTCCAGCTAGTTGCTCTAACCACTGCGCTACCATGGCAACATACCGGCCCGCTATTAAATTCCTCAATTGACTCACATGTTTCCGGGTAAACCACAAGGTGACAAATTATTTTGATGTGACATATCCCAACGGAGCCTTACAAAGTTTTCAGTCCCAGCTTTATAATTTATTGCATTAATTAGTATTAATTTAATTGTTTTTTATACAAGAAACTGTGTGTAGGACAGAAGTCAGATAGGTAGATATTGAATTTTTCAGTCTGACTCTACCTATGTAACTTCATGTTTAAATTCTGCACAGCGAAGATTTTTGCATCCAGTTTTCCTCGCTCAAATAACCTTTTAAACTATTATGCTTTGGTGACTTTTGTCGAATAGATATTGAGATATTGATAAGACATGTAACTCATTCTCCCTTAAACTTATGAACATAATAGCACATATAACAAGCAGAACAAATTACAACGTGATAAAATAGCACTTTTTAAACTATGTCTATATGCTTTTGTGTATATATTATGGTGCTGACCATATACACATATTTATTACTTCTTAGACTTCTTCAATTTAGCTTTGTTCATTAGCGATTTATGATATTTGTTATATTTTAATTGCCGATACATTTTTTTCCTTCTAAAGAAGTAAAACATTCTTCTATTTATACCCTACCGTTAACTGCATGATACTATCGACGGCATTCAACTTTGGAACACGTTTAATGTGTATTGTTGTCGTCGGTATTAATTTTCTTAATTACATCACACACATTTGCTGTCTCATTCATATTTCTAGACTCTGGGAAGGATGGAAAATGCACTTGGCTAGAGATTTCCCAAACCCTAGCAGGGAATCGAGCCGAGATCCCTTGTACCAAAGGCAGATGCTGAATCAAGTAATCGACTTTTGATATAAACAATTAAATTCAATTTTAGTATCTTGCAAAGATTTATGTATTGCGTATTCTGAAACCAAATCTAAGCAAAATACTTATTGAGTAAGGTGAAGTATACAATGGAATAAGGTACAATATGAATAAAGAATTCGTGTGAAAATAAGCGCACAGGGAAGACGTAACATGTCATTGATTGGACTTATAATTCAGGCCACTTAAATGCTACTTATATGTTATATACTTTCCTTGGAATAAAGCCACAATTGGAATCTCACTCATGGAAAACAAAGCTAAAACGTTTTTATAAAATGCAATTTGGATGTGTATTTCCATAGACCTCAGCTGTAAAATAACCATGAGTCACTTACCTCCGAAGATGCCCGCCGGAGTCACGGTTGAAACTCAGGTGTTATTTAATACACTAGAACAGTGATATTCAACTTTTTTTCTCCGCGTATCCCCACTGACAAATGTTCCATTCCAGCGTGTACGCTAGAGAGTTTTTCTTAATTTAAATTATGCACAAGCATATCTAAAATAGACTACAACATTTACAATGTATTAAATATTACAGAAAGTAGAATTATGCTATAAGTGTATAAAATAAGTACAGGAACTATATGCATGCGTTGCAGATAGTACATGGACACAAAAATGTTTGACGTTATATGTTTCTGACCTGCTAATGAGATGGTTAAACTTGTTTTCGGGGCACCAGCTCCTCTATTCGTGGCTGAATATTTATTAGTGCGAATATCAATAAGGGTTCTGGATTAAAAGGATTTCTTTGTTTTGTTTTAAATGCTGTTATTCAGAGAAACCTTGCTCACACAGATAAGTTGAGAGGAATGTAAGAAGACATGTACTGGCCCAGTCACTAAACTCAATGTACTCTTTGCGTGCGCAACATCACAAATTGACATGTTTTCGAATTTAATTGCATTGAACTGTTAACGGACATTTCCAAAAGACTTTCTTGTAATTTTACGGGATGATTACAGATAGTTATGGCAGAGTTGCAAAACGGATTTGTAATACATTCCTGTGTAACATCGTCTTTCTCAATTTCTGGGAAGTTTTTATTTTGTAGGTGGAATTTGTTTATTTCCAAAAGTCCAGCAGTAATACTAACTTCATTTTGTCCACTATGTTCCAAAAGAGTTGGGAAAAACTTCAATATTCCCTTTATTAGTGCAATCAATCTAAAATAAAACTTTCTTATGAAACACTTTTATTTCCTTTTGAGTTTTAAAGATGTTTCTGTCAAAACCTTGGAGTTGAAGAACAGCCTTGTTATATTTATTGAATATATCCGTCAGATAAGCTAATTGGCAAATCCACTCTTCATCTTCAAAATGCTTCACCAGATTGGATTTAAATTTTGTAAGGAAACATTTTACCTCATTTTTCAGTTTATATAGACGAGTCAATAGGCGTTCTCGTGGTAACCAGTGCACTTCGGTGTGCAAAAACAATTGAGTGAACGTAGCTCCAATCTCCTCACACATAATTTTGAACGCACTTCACTTTATTAAATTGAATACTTTTATAGCAGTATTACATTTTTCGAGTAAATCAGGCGTTATTTTTTCGTTACCACATTTTTTCTGTGTATAATGCAATGTTGCCAAATTCTTTTGGTGTTAATTTCGCGAATAAGCGCAATAATACCCCTTTTTACCGGTTAATGAAGCAGCACCATCTGTGGACAAACTTACACAGCAGTCCCATGATAATTTAATTTTAATCTCATAACATTCACAAGAATTTTAAAAACGTCCCCCTTTTGTATGTTCTGATAATAGTTTACATCCTAGAATTTCATCAAAAATAGCATCCTTTTTGTTAACGTCAAAATACTGAGCATATATAAGTAACTCAGCATCATCAGACACACCTACCGATTCATCAGTTGAATGGAAAATCTATTGTCTATTTGAATATGTTCTAGTATATGATCAACAATATCTTGTTCCACATCACGGATTCTACGCCCTATACTGGTGTCAGAATATGTTCTAGTATATGATCAACAATATCTTGTTCCACATCACGGATTCTACGCCCTATACTGGTGTCAGAATATGTTCTAGTATATGATCAACAATATCTTGTTCCACATCACGGATTCTACGCCCTATACTGGTGTCAGAATATGTTCTAGTATATGATCAACAATATCTTGTTCCACATCACGGATTCTGCGCCCTATACTTGTGTCAGAATATGTTCTAGTATATGATCAACAATATCTTGTTCCACATCACGGATTCTACGCCCTATACTGGTGTCAGAATATGTTCTAGTATATGATCAACAATATCTTGTTCCACATCACGGATTCTGCGCCCTATACTTGTGTCAGAATATGTTCTAGTATATGATCAACAATATCTTGTTCCACATCACGGATTCTACGCCCTATACTGGTGTCAGAATATGTTCTAGTATATGATAAACAATATCTTGTTCCACATCATGGATTCTACGCCCTATACTTGTGTCAGAATATGTTCTGGTATATGATCAACAATATCTTGTTCCACATCATGGATTCTACGCCCTATACTGATGTCAGAATATGTTCTAGTATATGATCAACAATATCTTGTTCCACATCATGGATTCTACGCCCTATACTGGTGTCAGAATATGTTCTAGTATATGATAAACAATATCTTGTTCCACATCATGGATTCTACGCCCTATACTTGTGTCAGAATATGTTCTGGTATATGATCAACAATATCTTGTTCCACATCACGGATTCTGCGCCCTATACTGGTGTCAGAATATGTTCTAGTATATGATCAACAATATCTTGTTCCACATCACGGATTCTACGCCCTATACTGGTGTCAGAATATGTTCTAGTATATGATCAACAATATCTTGTTCCACATCACGGATTCTGCGCCCTATACTTGTGTCAGAATATGTTCTAGTATATGATCAACAATATCTTGTTCCACATCACGGATTCTACGCCCTATACTGGTGTCAGAATATGTTCTAGTATATGATAAACAATATCTTGCTCCACATCATGGATTCTACGCCCTATACTTGTGTCAGAATATGTTCTGGTATATGATCAACAATATCTTGTTCCACATCATGGATTCTACGCCCTATACTGATGTCAGAATATGTTCTAGTATATGATCAACAATATCTTGTTCCACATCATGGATTCTACGCCCTATACTGGTGTCAGAATATGTTCTAGTATATGATAAACAATATCTTGTTCCACATCATGGATTCTACGCCCTATACTTGTGTCAGAATATGTTCTGGTATATGATCAACAATATCTTGTTCCACATCATGGATTCTACGCCCTATACTGATGTCAGAATATGTTCTAGTATATGATCAACAATATCTTGTTCCACATCATGGATTCTGCGCCCTATACTGGTGTCAGAATATGTTCTAGTATATGATCAACAATATATTGTGCCACATCATGGATTCTACGCCCTATACTGGTGTCAGAATATGTTCTAGTATATGAGCAACAATATCTTGTGCCACATCATGGATTCTACGCCCTATACTGATGTCAGAATATGTTCTAGTATATGATCAACAATATCTTGTTCCACATCATGGATTCTACGCCCTATACTGGTGTCAGAATATGTTCTAGTATATGATCAACAATATCTTGTGCCACATCATGGATTCTACGCCCTATACTGGTGTCAGAATATGTTCTAGTATATGATCAACAATATCTTGTGCCACATCACGGATTCTACGCCCTATACTTGTGTCAGAATTTGGAATTGTTTTCATGACTTTAGCTGAATCTTTGTATAACATAATTAGAGATCCAGGAATTCAACTGCAGTATAAGGTGATCTATTTTTTGCAACTAGCAACGCTAGCTCATGCAATATCTCCAGCGCCACCTTAGTTGATTTTGTAAACCTGTGGATCACGTTTGAACTTTTACTCAAATTTTCTGCTTTGCTCCGGAAAAATTACACTGATTTCTCTTTACATTGGTTATTTGTTTGCAAATAACACAGAGGGGAAGAGGTGGATCTCAAATATTTGACACGAATCCATATTTAATAATAGATTCACTGTAATATGTATTTCACATTTCTCGGGTTTTTCGACTTGCTCGTAGATCTCCTGAATAAAAAAAAGGGTATGTATGTATCAGTGTGTGTGTATGTTTGTGTGTGTGTTTCAAAAGGGAAGAGTCTATTAAAAACCAAAATGGGTATTTAAGTTTAGTATCTTCCAAAAATGCGACGAGAAGATTTCAAGAAAATCCCCCCACCCCAACTACCCTTTAATTTTCGAAAATTTTGATGTTCTCAAAAATGCATCTAACGAAATTCCTCGTACAATAAAGATATTTAAATGACAAATAAAATGTATATCTTGAATTTTCTGGGTACATCCTGAATTCTGAATAAATTTTGTGGAACTTTGTATAACTATAAACCGTATAAGATGTAGAGCTCGTTAAAACACACAATTTATGTTATATGCATTTTTTTGCTGGATTAACCGTGTTTAAGATATTAATTTCAGTATTGATTTCAGTTTTAAAATACTTATGCTTTTCTCATACGGGAGCTTATCAACCCCTATTTTTTTCTCGGTTGGCATGAAGATAGACAAAAGCTTACTGCAAAAAATGTAGATCATGAAAAGTCACACACTTTGACATATGCTTTTTTTTCGTGAAGTTGAGAGTTTTTGAGATATTCCC
Source organism: Hymenopus coronatus (assembly GCA_030762935.1). NCBI lineage: Eukaryota > Metazoa > Arthropoda > Insecta > Mantodea > Hymenopodidae > Hymenopus > Hymenopus coronatus. The sequence goes on along the minus strand of CM060889.1, from coordinate 7,669,849 downwards.
TGTTATTAGTTTCAGCTTTAAAAAACTTTTCATACAGTAATTTGTCAACTCCTGTCCCTACAAACAAAGCACTTCAATCACATAGCAACCAGCTTTTGACCTTCACCACTTTCCCTTATTTCGCTCCTACTTTCAAGGAAGTAAGTAATAAGAGCATTTGAGCTATTTTTTTTTCTCGATTACCGTGAAATAAATAGAAGCATAAGCTTTTTAACAATAATTTGTTGCAGAGATGTAGAGAAGGTCATGTGAATGGAACACATCAGATTTTTTCATACAGAGCTTATGCCGGATCAAGAGCTGTGTGTATATCTCAAACTTGCAGCTTTCGCTTAATAACTAACAAATAATCTAAAGTGAAAATTAAAAAGTATAAATTTAAAACAGCATGGTTATTATGAAATACTCATTTCTGTGCATATTTTGGCTTCTTTAAAACTTTAGAATTTAGCTACAAAAATTGCTGACCCAAATGATTATAATAATAATAATAATAATAATAATAATAATAATAATAATAATAATAATAACTAACGAAATTAAAGTGAGCTAAGCATATTTCAGTTACATTAAGTTATATGAGTTTCACCAATCTTTAAATCCTAGAGCTTGTAATACCGAAAAGTGAAATTGGCTCTCACATGCATCTCAAAATTAGTTACTCAACTCGGAATACCTTTGCATATTTTGTATTTTGTTGTTTGTTTGTTTTTGTTTTTTTTTCCTTTTGTTTGTAGCTTAAAGTCCTTTAACCTGGTTGTTCATATCGGACGATGAATGAAATTGGTGAAATGATGCTCAAATGATCTCGAGGTACATGGAACAAAGTTACTTGACATTCGTCTCCTCAGGATAAGGGAAAACTCCGAAAACAGTCTTATCCGGAAGCGAGATTCGAACTCACGACCTTTCGAACGAGAAACAGACACGCTACCACCGCACTACACAGGCGGGCTTTGCATCTACACCAGACAAGATAAGAAGATATCGAATGCATTCACTCAAGCCAAACCTAGCTTTACATTGCTGCAATAAAACAATCCAGAACGGTGGTTATCTTGGCGGAAGTGATAATATTTTCAGTGCCCATCGCACTTATAATAGAATACTGTAAATAAACATTTAACAGGGGGAAAATTACCATTATAAGAATAAGCTTTCTTTTTGTGTTAAAAGTAAATAGACTCGCTAAAATAACAAATATTTTACCAGATATCTACTTCTATGAGTGGATGAATGTGAATTTTATTTTCAGTAATATATATTGTTTATACAAAGTCACATAATTTTTACGCTTTTTACTTACTCTACATGCACTATGTACATAGTGTATAAAGAAGGTATTGCACTCCACCCCAAAATTCGATACCGAGTTTTCACCGGAAATATACCTATGCTTTATGGTTCCCTGTATTTAAAAAACATGCATTTTCACAAAAGGGTCCGTGTGTGTGATGGACAAAAACTTACCGTACAAAAAATATAGAGCACTTTAAAACACAGAATTTATGTTATATGAATTTTTTTATAGAGTTAGTTGTTTTTAAGATCTTCCTTGTTTTTGGTTTCAGCTTTAAAAATTATACTTTTCTCACACAGGACTTTGTCAACTCGTATCCATACAAACAAAGGAACTTCAGTTGCATAGCAATCAGCTTTAGACTATCACTTTAACCTATGGTACTCCTTTATTTCCTATCTACTTACAATAAAGCAAGTAATAAGACTATTTCTGATAATTTTTTTCTATTAGCATTAAGTAATTAGAACAATTAGATTTTTAGCAATAATTTGTTATAGATATGTAGAGAAAGTAATGTGAACTGATAATCTTATTTTCGCATTAATGGAAGAAATTGAGAAATTTCTAGAAGTTCTGAAAAATACATTTAAATATTTAGGATATTAAAGTATATGATTACAATTTTTTGTGTTGTGCATCATCTCAGGCATAAACAGCTCTTCGCTTAAAATCTAGACGGATTACTTGACACATCAAACTTCCCTCAGGCAGTATGTGGTAGTGAATAAACCCTCATATTCTGTATTTAAGCCAAGCGATTACTGGGTAGCTTATTTGTATTTTGGTGATATGAGACTACACTGTGAGTATATATTCTGTCCTCCCACAATCACATCCCCATAATCTCAGTAGCTACACAATTTGCTATGTTACTGAAAGGATTCTAGGAGCACAAGTTCAACATTAACTGGACTTTGTAAGTGTAATGGAAAATCTGGGATGCTCACAAAAACGGTATAACTACAGGGCGATTTATATAGAGCTCACGTATTTCTTTCATTAATTGTTTTAAAACGTGTTATTATACCTAAATTGTAGAGGACTTTTGGGAGATTATTTACCGCTATAGCAAATGTTGAAAATGTCCTCCATCCTCCATAAGGCACAACTCAACACGTCGTTCCATGTTACTGGCCACTCGTTGGAGGACTCTGTTGTCAATAGCTTGAATCTCCTTTGTGATGTTGTGTGGGGACGTGTGGCGTAAACCCTGTCTTTTAAGCAACCCCATATAAAGAAGTCCGGCGATGTCAAATCCGGAGATCTCGGTGGCCACAGATTCCTGGAAATTATCCGGTCGTCAAAGAAGCTTGAAATTAGGTTCATGGATGCATTTGATGTATGGCATGCAGCGCCATCTTGCTGAAATATTCTTGACTCAGCTCTACATCGTACTGCATTTTCACGTTGACTACAACAACAAAATGTCGAAACAGCTGCCAACAATGCAATTAGAAATAAAACATAAACATTTGCGCATCTAGTGACGTGGAATCAAATCTCAGAACATTCTGCTTAATCTGGTGCTAAAATTGGGTCATTGAATTGATTTCCAACGGAATAATTAAAGAAGAAAATGTGTTAGTTGTACTTAAATCACTCACTATTATAATGTATGGTAAAATGTTTTTGTGACATTCTCAAAACCTTTTACTTTCTCTAATTCGTACATAATATGCAGAGAAGGTATTGCATTCCACATAAAAGTTTGATATCGATTCACTGTTAGTATATTTTAGGGTGGCAGTAATCGTAAAACATTTTTTGGAAAATAAATCCGTATGTGTGCCTGTGTTGGTCCATATTCACGTGTCTGCGAAAAAGATAACTCAAAAATTAATTCGGTTAAATACGAAACTTTATATTTAAGATCAGATTGTTTCAATGATGCAACACGAAGTTTTTCAGAATATCCGTCCACTCCAAACTATCCATTACATACAAATTTGTTGAAAATTTTGATTTTCTCAAAAATAGCTATAAGGATAAAATAATAACTAAAGCTTTCCTGGCGACGTGTTAATTCAAAATCTTCTCGGGCTTCTAGCCAGGTAAAAACTTGGCTTGACACCAACGTTTCGAAGAAGTGCATCTTCCTCGTCTTCAGGGTGAACTGATCAAGTCAAGCCAAGTTTTTACCTGGCTAGAAGCCCGAGAAGATTTTGAATTAGCTATAAGGATGTATATTAAAATATTGTATTTGCAGTTCTGCGGGGGATAACATTCAATTGAATAATTGTTAACTCCTTATTTGATTTCTTTACAAATCTTCGTAATTATACAAATAATACCAATACATATTATTTATAGATATTTAAATAACAAAATGTTTATGTTAAATTTTCCGAAAATAGCCGCTGAATACCTCTTCTTTCTAGATGATTTTTGGAAACCTGGTAAACTATAAGAGATAGACTACAGTTTACAACACAGATATGTAGATCTCGTTAAAACAGCAATTTGGCATATACATTTTTTGTGAATTTAACGATTTTCGAGGCATTTTTTTTTTTTATTAGTTTCAATTTTATAGTAGTTTAATGTTTCTTAAACACCATTTTTCATTGCTCTTTCTTTTGTTTTACTGCTGTTCTTGCAAATAGAACGCATTTCAGTCACATAGCACCCAGCTTTTAAAACATGTTTAACTCCATGGCAGGACAGCTCACGGGGAAACTTGGCTTACCACCCGGCCGCTGCGTCCCCCATCTCGGTCCACTATGGATGGGGTGCAGTATTGGAGGGTGAAACGTGGTCAGCGCCTCAAAAGCCCCCCCACCCGGCAGGTTAATGCGGTCCTCATGACCTGTTTTAAAACATGTTACTATTGCTTTAGCCAAGCGTACTCCCTTGTTTCTCTTCAATTTACAAGGAAGCATCGATATTTACCTTTTACTAGAAGAACAATAATTGTGCTAAGAGAATATATGACTTAAATTCGTTATAACTGGGAGGAAAAAGTATATTCATCAATACTGAAAGCCAATTAATGTAAGGTTCTACTATCTGAGCATCCATCACATAAATCAGATGCACGTTTAAGGTTTTTCCTTCTGGTCTGCTTTGAACTGCTTCATGGTGGATAAAGTGTTGTGATTGATGTACAATAAAACCTTAATGTAACATATCAATCCGATATATTGAAACTTATAAAAATATATTAAAGTATGTGTAGAATATTATATAATTTTATAATTATATCTTAGAATAACTATCCAATCAAAAACATTTCACGTATAAATTATAGTAATAGCTCAGTTTTGGACCATTCAAACCGCTGAAAATTTTTATTTAGCCTGGCACATGGATTAATTGGATTGGCAAAATGTAAATCAATGTTATAAAGTTGATCAGAGTTTAGAAATGTTTGTAACTATCATACCCAATCATAAATCTCCTTCTTCCCCAAAACTACGACCAATCGCACTTACTTGTACAATAGTTAATTTAACAGAGAGGGCTGTAAATAATCGTCTGAGATGAACTTTAGACAGATAAAAGTTTTTTATTCTGTTAAATTTGAATTCCGAAATTATCACTGTAAAATAGACACTCTCATATCTCTTTACACTGATATACAGGATGCATTTCACTACGGGCAACAATTCTGTCTAGCCAGTCTTGGTATTGAAAAATCTGATGTGTTCCATTCTCATGACTTTCTTTACATCTCTGTGACAAATTATTATTAAAAATCTTATGCTTCTATTTACTTCATGCTAATTGAGAAAAAATCAGCAGAATAGTTCTTATTACTTGCTTCCTTGTAAATAGAATCGAAGTAAGAGAGTACCATAGGTTAAACTGGTAGTCAAAGCTGGTTGTTATGTGACTGAAGTTCCTTTGTTTGTATGGACAGGAGTTGAAAAATCTCCGTATGAGAAAGTATAAGATATACACGTTATTTGTCTTGATACATGATATTTTAATCAAAATCGTTAAAGCCAGGTTTAAGATATTTTTTGCATGTAAAGGGGAGGGGGATTTTTTTGAAAATCTTCGTGTCGTAGCCTTGGACGATATCAAACTTAAATACCAGGTTTGGTATTTAACGCTATTTTCGTTTTTGAGCTATGCTGCCCACAGACACACACATACACACAGACAGACACACACACGGACATTTTTCCACACATGTTTTTTTTTTTTTTTTTTTTTGGATTCAGGGGGTCTCGAAATATATATTTCCGGTAAAATCTCCGTATCAAATTTTTGGGTATAATACAATACATGCAAGTTAAAATGTAAATAAAGCTTTCCAGGACCGGTTCTCTCGACACAATATTTTTCACATGATACGTCGTCTATTATAAGGGGCGTTCAAAAAGAAATGAGCCGGAGTCTGGAATATGCAAACCGGTGACTGGATGGTAACATCGTGGAGGGTGTAATGAAGTGTGTTTCCGACCAGTGGAAGTTCACAGCCCGTCGCTAGAGGGTACGCGTGCATGTCACGTGACTATACACAGCTAGCAGCAGCATGCATCAATCGTCCAACGATGCAAAGTCGCATTGCAACTTTGAAATGAGGCATCAAAAGAAGAGCAAAAAGGTGTTCGTTTTCTGAAAGCGGAAGGAGTAGGGGGAACGGACATTCATCGACGAATGTCACAAGTGTACGGCGACCGCTGCATGTCCCTTGCAAGGGTCAAGGCGTGCCACAATCGCTTCAGGGAAGGACGGGTGTCATTAGCCGATGATGCACGGTCTGGAGTACCACACTGCATGTCCCTTGCAAGGGTCAAGGCATGCCACAATCGCTTCAGGGAAGGACGGGTGTCATTAGCCGATGATGCACGGTCTGGAGTACCACACTGCATGTCCCTTGCAAGGGTCAAGGCATGCCACAATCGCTTCAGGGAAGGACGGGTGTCATTAGCCGATGATGCACGGTCTGGAGCACCACACTGCATGTCCCTTGCAAGGGTCAAGGCATGCCACAATCGCTTCAGGGAAGGACGGGTGTCATTAGCCGATGATGCACGGCCTGGAGCACCACACTGCAGTACCGATGACATCTTCCAGCTGGTTGATGCACTCATTACCCAGAACCGCCGAGTGACAGTGAAAGCCATTGCCGCCAAGGTCAAATTGAGCGTCTGAAATGTTCACACTTCCTGGATCATCTGCAGCGCTATGCTAGGGAGGAGAATGCGTTCCTGGCCCTGAGTCAAGGTGTCATCACTTCGAACCAGAATCAAAACGAAAAAGTCTCCGGTGGAAGCATCCAGGTTCACCACCATCAAGGTTATCCAGGAAAGATTATGCTGACCAAGACGACCCCATTCCTGGACATCAGTGAGTGCCCATCGTTACTCACAAACCTTGACGAACCTTCGTCTAGCGATCAAATCAAAACGACCAGGATATCTCACCCGTGGGGTCATTCTGCGCCACGTCAATATAAGACCTCATACGGCCAACAAAGTCACGGCGCACCTCGGAAATGCAAATGGGAGGTTCTCGGTCACCCTCCATATAGTCCAGAACACTTTACGCAATATTTGGTGCCATTAAAAAGGCTCTGATTGGCAAACAATCACCTCGGACGACGACGTTCAGCCGTACGAGCGGAACTGGTTCACATCTCCGCCTTGCATCACAGTGGGACAAGTGTCTCAACAGCCAGGGCAAATGCCTATAACTACAGGTACTGGTTTCGGTACTGATACCTCGGCTCGTTTCTTTTTGAACACACCTTATACAATCTCTTCTGATAAAAGTCAGACAGTAACATTCATTTGGATTTCGTCTCTCAAGGGCACTGTTGAAAACGAGCTGGCTGACTCTGTGGCCAAAGAAGCAGCTTCCGATCCTATGGTTAAAGTTAATTTGGCAATTCCCCATTCAGCAATCCTCATGTTTATAGAAGCACCGCATAAAAACTAGTGAAAATTTAACAGACCTCCTTATAAATTATAAATTCCACAAGTAATGAATAAGTTCACTATGCCATGTCAGTATACTTCCATTACCAGTAAAGATCAAAATCTTATCGCAAAACTCTAAATTGGTTATAAAAGATTTATACACGTACACCTGTTCACAAAGGAATCAACCCCAATGAGAGGTCTAACTGAAAACTACAGCTAGCAATTGAGCAAAACATGTGCCTTCGTGAGCACTAGGCCCAAAATCGCCAGCTAACCCCTCAGAGATATGGAAAATAAATACTAAGAAATAATTAAGAGATACAGGGATTATTGAAAAAAAATTCTAATTTAAGATGATTAATGTTCGAAATTAATTAACTTGTAACAAACCCTTTGCTTATATTAATTGGTTGGTTGTTTTGCTTCTGTTTGTACATCTTAGAACTCCTACTATAGGTTATGCTGTTAGTCTGCTCTTTTGTTACTATTGCAGGCGTTATACATTGTTATAGTATGCTTGTTTTAAAATTTTAATTTTGTAATTTAATGGTGTTGCATATGATCTTGTTATAGTAGAGAAAATAAATAAATACGTTTAAAAACAATCAGTAAGGTTACGGTATACAAAATACCGCCGAAGTCTTTCAGTACTTGCTCTTAGTCGTAAGAATAAAGCTAATACTTTTGTTTAAACGTACAATATAATCGTGATTGACGCCACTATTAGACGCCGAGAAAGTTTCGTAATACAAGTTAAAATTGCTGCCGCTATGGGAAGAACACGTTTTAGTTTATCTTTTACTTAGAGAGCGAGGTTACGTTTGCAACTCCCACTCGGTAGGTCCGAGTTCAATCTCCAGAGACAGCCTATTCTGCTTGTGGCGGTAACATGGTTACGGGTTCGTATCCCGGGTGCGGGTTTTGGATATTCGGAATGGTGTGGATTTGTGGGTGCCCTAGCTCAGGATATTTACTATCATGGAAACTCTTTCAGGGTGCGGTACGACACAAGTGCTTTATTCAATTAGTTCGGTCTCTTTCCGCCGTCGAACACACACACATTCCTCTTAATTTTCTCCTGTGAAACTATGCTTTATGCGACCGCGACCATTGTTACTTATTAATTTTGATGCAGTGATCTCGTCCGTACTATGGTCGGCATTAAAATTAATTATTTCCGTATCAACTAAGGGTTACACCGCGCGCCCAAATATGTTCTGCCGGTGTCCTGCGCCAAGTGCCTCAAAAAGTGTCCCCTTGACCAGCGGTAGCATCTCTCTTCGCGTTATGTTACCTCGGGCAGTGTATTCTCACCCCCTTCGGTTCAATGTCCTACCCTCTTAACGGTATTTTTCGGGACGTTCTCCGGCTCGTGACCACTCGGCTACTTATACGTGTTGGAAAGCTTTCTTCCCTTCCCATTTTCAATGTACATTTATATTTCCCTTTTTGGTATAATATATATTATTAGCTCTGGTTTATTTTTCCATTCTGAATAACTTTTCCCCCTGACAAGACATGTACTGTCTCGTGCTTCAAAAGCTTTTCGTAGATCCTTCAAAGTCGGTAGGAGAATGCTGGTGTGGTATGTCAGCTACCTCGATTTCCTTAATATTGTTTCCCCTTCATTGCGTTTCTCTCTCTCTCTCTCTCTCTCTCTCTCTCTCTCTCTCTCTGTCATTCTGCAGGTGTGCTTCCATCTCGTGGCGTTTGCAGATGGTGCAGGTACATGCTCAATGGAAAGAGACACCCAAGGGCAGATGACTGTCGGTAAGACGGGCCGTCGCTCTTGGAAATGTCGGGATTTTCGAGCTTCTCTGGTTGCTCCTCATCTTATCGTGTCTTAGCTACAATAGGTTGCAGTTTGCCAAACATCTGCCTCCATTGTCTTCTATTTATTCTTTTGTGTACTGCTTAACGTTCAGTTGCCTGTACTAGTATCTACATATACTGTTTTTTTCCTTTAATTCAAGTTTAAAGCTGGAGTTCTAATAACAATATCTGGGAATAAAACTATAAAATTATTATATAAAACAATTGAGAAAATAGAAATCAAAATAAATGTAGATCCTTTATTAATATTTTTCTTCCTAATTAAAAAGTTTAAATTCTTCTACACCAGTTTTGATAATGCTGACAAAGGCACTACTAAAAAGTAGTTCAAATGGCCATGAGTGTCAGGTGATAGATAAATGGACTGGCCATCAAAGCCAAATGTTGCACTTCAAATCCCTGTGATTGTGGTAAATGACGGGGAGAGCTCAAGTAAAATAATCGGTGTGATGCTTGGAAGTTAATGGGGTTACATTTGGCTGTAGTTATATGGGTTTTCTTTTTTATTTCTTTAAAAGAAATCACGGCAATTTTAGGGCAAATATTATATATACTTTTACAACATAAAACAGTCTTGATTACTTGTCGTTTATGGCTGAAGGTTAGTATAACATTAAATTAATCCTAGAGTACAACCATATCTGTATAGTTACGCTTAAAGCAAGCGGACTTCTAGGTACCGGCAGGCAACAAAGGGTTAATCTATAACAACAGGTATTACGGTACCTACTTTACCCAAATATTAGATACCGAGATTTCACCGGAAATACAGTTCTGGGCTTCATGAATAAAACATGAGGAACAAGTCCCTTGTGTGTGTGAGTGTGTGTATGTTTGCGCATTTCTTTGTGCGTGTGTGTGTATGTTAGTATCTTTGTGTGCATATGTGTGTGCGGGAGTACGTGTGTTTCTGTGTGATTTTATTTGTGTATTCCTCTGTGTATATGTAAGTGTCGGTGTGTGTCTGTGTGCGTGTGTGTGTGTGTCTGTGTGTGTCTGTGAGTATATGTGTGTCTGTGTGTTTGTCTGTGTGTGTCGTGTGTCTGTCGGTGTCTATGTGTCTGTGTGTGAGTGTGTCTGTGTGTCAGTGGGTGTGTGTACGAAATAACTAAGAAACGGAAACTGGTTAAAAGCAGGGTTTAATTTTAGTATTTTACCAGGATGCGACACGAAATGTATGAAAAAATACTACCTCATTTACATGTGAATGTTTTCGTTGCTTTTAATTTCGCAAAATGTGTCTAGCACTTTCGCCTAAAATACCATATATGTTTCAGATAATTGCATAAGTAACAGATAAAATGTATATCTTGAAATTTCTGCAAAAAGCTATGAGGTCTATTTATTCCGAACGGTTTACGCATAACTGGTAAGCCATAAATCTTAAAATGGTGAACAAGCTATAGATCTCTAGAAAAGGTTTACATGGAATAACATTTATGTGGTGTTAGGAATTAATTTTCGGGATATTCATTAGTATCAAGTTGTTTTCAGTTTTTAGCAGTCCATTCTAGGTTATTTATCCCCTTTGCTACTGTCACCCCGCTCAATTCGGCCCCACTGGTCTTGTTGTGGCTGTATCATCTTGTTGTAAATAGTAGTATTTATTAAGTTTACAATAATACAATAGTTGGGTCACACAGTCGCATGGGTCAAGTGACCGTACATGCTGTCGAAATATACTTGAGTTGAAAATATTACCTACATATATTTTATATCTCTTAACAACTTTGGAAATACACACACACATACTCACACACACACACACACACACTTACACAGACACATACATACGCTCGTGCGCTGCGAAAACAGAACCACAGAACAGTAAAAGAAAGAACACTTTTATATCACACACACACACACACACACACACACACAGTTGCACTCACAACTACACCATGTATTCATACGTATAGACTAGTCAAACACTAAATAAGTGTATACAATATTTACACAAATAGTTTATCTCTTAGTGCACGTACCTATATGTCCAGGATTGGGCAATTTTGGCTGTTTAGAATCAAATCCCAGAATGCTGTCCTTCGTCTGTTTGAAGCTAAAAATAGTTCCGGTAATAAGTTTTTCCTAGCATCCTCCACCTGCACGCAATCTGCCAAATAATCTTTTGTAAGAATTGTTTGTATTTAGAACAGATAGAGAAACTTATGTGAATGGAAAAATTAGATTATTTGGTTCTTGTTAGAACAGACACATTATTGAACAGTGAACAAAATATAGTGATGTGGTATAATAGTTAATGCAGGTCAAGGGTCACAATAAAATGATAACGCGTTTGCCGTCCAGTGGTCAGCCCCTCCAACCCAGAGATTTGTAATAGTCTACCAGAGCTATACGAGGTAGCACTAACAATCATAATCATTCTCTTCCTTTCCACCCGCAAAGTTTGAAAGTCTGAATACAAAAATCTGATATGTTCTATTCACATGACTTTCTCTACATTTCTGCAACAACTTATTGTTTCAAAGCTTATGTATCTATTTACTTAATGCCAATTGAGAAAACATTAACAGAAGTATTCTTATTACTTGCTTCCTTGTAAGTAGGAGCGAAATAATGGAGTACCATAGGTTAAAGTGATAGTGAAAAGCCGGCTGCTTTGAGACTGAAGTTTGTTTGTTTGTAATGACAAGATTTGACATATTCCTGTATGTGAAAAGTTCAAAGCTGAAACTAAAAACAAAGAATACCTTAAAAACGATCAACTCCACGAAAAAATGTATATAACATAAATTGTGTGTTTTAATGTGCTCTATATTTTCTGTGGGGTAAGTGTTTATCCATCTCTTACGGTTTAGCAGTTATGCAAAAATCCTTAAAATTCATCCAAAATAAAGTAGTCTTCAGAGGCTATTCCCAGAAAATTCAAGCTATACATTCTATTTGGCAAGTAAATATCTTAAATATATGAGACTTTAATCAAAATCGGTAGAGACAATTTTAAGCAAATCAAAATTTTCAAAGGAGGGATTTTCTTGAAAATCTTCGTGTCGCATCCTTGGAAGATATCAAACTTAAATACCAATTTTGGGCTTTAACGGTCTTTTCGTTTTTGAGTTATGCTGCCCAAAAGCACACTCACAAACATCCACACAGAAACACACACAGACAGACAGACACATACACGGACACTTTTCTAAAAATGCCTTTTTTGGATTCAGGGGGTGTCAAAACATAAACAGGGTGTTCAAAAATACGGGGCATAATTTCAGGTATGTATTTCCCACATGTAGACAATCAAATTAGTTCATTACAACATGTGTCCGGAAATGCTTCATTTCCGAGTTATGGCCTTCACAACATTGAAATTCACTGGAACGTTTTTCTTTCCGCAGGTTGTTGTCATTACAGAAGATGTTCAAAATGTCCAGCTCCTGTTTGAATACAGACCTCACATCGATGTCTCATTGACCTGCGAACAGGATCCCAAACTCCAGGAGTATTGCGTATGTCCTCACAACTTGCCACAATTCGATTCCGAAGGGATTCCAAATCCGGCACCGGAGACGAATAAACCAATGATTTTAAATGGCCCCACAAGTAGAAATCGAGAGGGTTCAGATCAGGTGAGCGTGGAGGCAAAGCAATTGGGCCACCTCTACCTATCCATCGATCAGGAAACCTTCGATCCAAGTACCGGCGAGCAGTAAGACTGAAGTGTGCAGGAGCGCCATCATGCAAAAAGTGAATGTGTTGATGATTGATCAGTGGAGTGTCTTCAGGTATGGTGTTTTCCAGGAAGTTTGTGTACGCCTGCCCCGTAAGTCTTTTTACAAGTACATGGGGTCCAACTAATCGATCACCAATGATACCGGCCCACATGTTGAGGGAGAACCGCACCTGGTGATGAGATACAACAGTTGCACGTGGGTTTTCATACGACTATACATGCTGATTGTGGAAATTTGTTATGCCATCTCTTGTGAACTGTGCTTCATCTGTAAATAATACGACGGCAGAAAAGCTCGGATTTACACCACACTGCTGCAAGAACCACTGACAGAACTTAACTCGTGCAGGGTAATCTGCTGGTGACACGGCCTGTACACGTTGCAAATGATAAGGATACAATTGATACTCGTTCAACAGTCTCCAGACAGTTGTATGAGGAACATTGACTTGCAACGCTAACCATCGTGTGCTGATAGAAGGAGTCCTGTCCACAGCCTCCAGAATCTCCTCCTGCACTTCTGGAGTTGTAGATCTTGGTTGACCCCTTCCCAAACCAGGAGAGGTGAATGTTCCATACTCGCACAGACGGGAATGGAGACGTACAAATGTCTTCCGATCTGGACATTGTCGCTGTGGTACCTCTCCTGGTACAAACGACGAGCCAGCGCAGCATTGCCGTCCGCCTTACCGTACATGAAGTGTATCTCTGCCAGCTCTTGATTTGAATACATGTCGCACAGTCTTAACGCCTAGAGAACACTGTATGTAACCTTCCTCAGAATGAACTATCAGAGCGCCCTACTAATGTCTCCTTTGACGGCAAAGACCTGCGGAAAGAAAAACGTTCCAGTGAATTCCAATGTTGTGCAGGCCATAACTCGGAAATGAAGCATTTCCGGACACGAACTATTTTGATTGTCTACAGGTGCGACTTTCTATGTTGTAAAGGCCATAAGTCGGAAATGAAGCATTTCCGGACACATGTTATAATGAACTATTTTGATTGTCTTCATGTGGGAAATACATACCTGAAATTAGGCCCCGTATTTTTGAAACACCTGTATAATTACGGTGAAATATCCGTATAGAATTTTTAGGTGTAATACAGTACCTCCTTAATTCACTTTGTACACAGTACGTATGGAGAAAGTAAAAATTGCTACAATATTTTATAAGTAGGTAATTTAAGTAGAACATTCTGTTAGAGCTATATGTAAGACATCTATTAAGTTTTTGTTTCACTTCAAATCCACTAAATGGTCAAAGTATATTTAATAAAGCGACTTAAAAAGTGAAAATATCTATATGAATTAATTCCCTGTCTTTTAATTAAAGGACGTTTACCGCAAAAATAACTAAACGTGGTTAGAATATGATTACATTAGGTTTTGTTTTATTCTTTGTTACTCGTGGTATTTTCCAAGCAGGAAAAGTAACCTCCCTTTTCATAACATATAATATAAAAAGTACGAAGCGTATGAATGTCTGTTATATGACACAAGTTCCAGAAATGTATGGCATTTCATTTTTTTCTCCCTGACCATGAAAAGAAATGTAAATATTTGAAATATAAAAACACTGTTATGATGGAGAGTGTCCACAAAGTGTTTTTCCGGAGAATGTCATTTGTTTTGTTACAGACTGAAATTCTGTGAATTCTTGAATAGAAGAACAAAATGAATTCCAGGGGAAGTTACAAGACGTGATACAATGATATTCTGCAACGCTAAATATGCTGCCAATGTTTTACTTTCTCTTTGCACATTATGTACATAGTGTATAGAGAAGGAATTGTAATACACCCAAAAATTTAATACCGAGATTTCACCGGAAATAAATCTTTTGAGAGCCCTTGAAACCAAGAAAAGTATTTTTAGAAAAATATCCGTGTGTGTCTGTCTGTCTATGTGTGTATGTGTGTGCTGCGGGCAACAAAACTCTAAAATGAAAAGACCGTTAAAAACCAAACCTGGTATTTAAGTTTGGTATCTTCCAAGGATACGACACGAAGATTTTAAGAAAATCCATCCACCCTTAACTACCCTTTACATGGAAAATGAAATGAAAATTTTGATTTCCTCAAAAATTGTTCAAAAAATTTTGATTAAAACTTCGTATGTTGAAGCTATTTACCTGACAAATAAAATGTATATCTTGAATTTTCTGGGAATAGCCTTTGAAGAGTACTTTATTCTGGGTGAGCATTACGGAACTTTGCATAACTGCTAAACTATAAGAGATGGACAAAGACTTACAACATAAAAAAGTTAGTGCACCTTAAAACACAATTTATCTTGTATGCATTTTTTTCGTGGCGTTTATCGTTTTTGAGATAGTCCTTATTTTTGGTTTCAGCTTGGAAAACCGTATAATTTTCTCATACAGGAGTTTGTCAACTCCTGTCCATAAAAACAACAGCCACATAGCAACCAGCTTTTGACTAGCAGTAGAACCAATGGTGCTCCTCATTTCGCTTCTACTTACGAGGAAGCAACTAATAATATCATATCTGCTAATTTTTTCCTGATTAGCATGAAGTAAATAGAAACAAGGTTGTTAATAATTTTTTTCCAGAGATGTAGTGAAAGTCCTGTGAATGGAACACTTAAGATTTTTTTACTTTCTCTAGCCCCATACGTACTATGTATATAGGGATAGAGAAGGTATTGTAATGCACCCAAAATTCGTTACCGAGATTTCACCGGAAATATGTTTTTTGATCCCCTGAGTCCAAAAACTTTTTTTTTAAAAAAAAGTCCGTGTGTGTGTGCGTTTGTCTGTCTCTGTGTGTGTGTCTGTTGACAACATGGCCCCAAAACCAAAATACCGTTAAATACCAAACTCGGTATTTAGGTTTAGTATCTTCCAAGGATGCGACACGAAGATTTTCAAAAAACTTCCCTCACCACAAACTACCCTTTACATGGAAAAAAGTTCGAACATTTTGATGTTCTTAAAAATGGCGCTTGGTTAAAATCTTGTATAATAAATCTATTTCTGTCCGAAATAAAATGTATATATCGAATTTTTTTTGGAATACCTCTGAAGATCTCTTTATTCTGGGTGAATTTTGCTGCATTTTGCTAAACTGCTACACCGTAAGAGATAGAAAAGAACTCACTACACAAAAAATGTACATCACGACAAAACACACAGTTTATGTCCTTTACTTTTTGTTGTGAAGGTAACCGTTTCCGAGATATTCCTTGTTATTGGTTTCAATTGTGCAGTACTTACATTTTTCTCAGAAGTAAGTGTCCGTTTTCCTTTTGTTCTACACCTGGCAAGCAAGGAAGTGATTTACAATGACAATCGCATAGCGATAGCTTTTAAAATATCTGACAATCACTTTGGCATAGCACTTTCCCTTATTCCCTTCTACTTGTAAGGAACTAAGTAACAAGAACCTTCTGCTAATATGTATCTCGATTAGCATTGTGTACAAAGAAGAATAATCTTTTGTAGGAGGTTTGTAGATCAGCTAGAAAGAGTCATGTGAGTGTAACACATCAGATTTTTTCTTTTCTTTTCTTGTACCTGGTGGCTACATTTATTTCGGGCCAGGTTATTATTGTTATATTGATCTGAGAAGCTTAAGTTGTTATTGTTTGTTTATATTGCATTACTTAAAATGTATTTTACTTGCACTTTAAACTCTATTTAGAAATTTTAAAATTATTTCGCAAGTTTTAGCTACGAGCAAGATGGGGCTTTAAACTCTGCGATTAACATTGTATCTATAATCAGAGTGGAGCGTTTCCAGATGCTCAAACCACCAAATTTTCTTTTTTAGTTTTATGAGAGAGTAGGGCTGAAGTTACCCAGGAGCTGATATAATTCAGATACCCTGGCGCTTCTCTCTCTTTCACGCATATTCCGGACCAAGCCTCTTTCTATACACAATTTCAGTGGCGTATTCTATTACACATACAGCATTTCGACATAGTTTTTATAAGATTTTTGACTTTTTAGATAGATCTAAATTTCATGTAAAATATAAAATAAGTATAATGATAATAAGAATAACAACATAATTATATGGATAGGTAGAGTCAGACTGAAAATTTTAATATCATAGCGGGGATTTTAACCACGGATCTCCCGACCTATCCAACTGCTGTCCTACACACGGCTAGTGTGAAGAAAACAATTATTCCAATAACAATCGACCTTTATAGATGAATCCTGGGACTAAAGTACTTGCAGTATTGTAAGTCGCCATTGGGGATCACCTTGTGGATTACCGGGAAACATGCGAGTAGGTTGAGAAATTCAATGCTATGTTGCCATGGTAGTTCAGTGGCATAGCAACCGGCAGATCCGTGGTTCAAATCCCGGCTATGGCATTGCATTTTTCAGTCTGACACTACCTATCCAACTCCTGTTCTACACACGGCTAGAGTGAAAAACAATTATTCCATAACAACATATACTATTTATAATAGTTATTTATTGTAGTTGGGACGTAACACATGTGAAACAGCTTTATTTAAGGATATATGTTTTAAACACTTAAAAGCTCATCACATATTTACGGTAGGAATAACCAGAGCTAAGTACCCCCCACCCATTAGGAGTGGTCTATCAAAATTAACCAACATAAATAATTTTTACTTTCTCTATACGCACTATGTATATAGTGTATAGAGAAGGCATTGTACTCCAAACCAAAATTCGATACCGAGATTTCACGGGAAATATATGTTTTAGGGTCCCCAATATCCAAAAAAAAAGCATTTTCACAAAAAGGTCCGTGTACACACACGGTAAAATACCAAACTTGGTATTTGAGTTTAGTATCTTCCAGGGATGCTACACGAAGATTTTGAGAAAAATTCCCTATCCCAAATACCCCTTACATGGAACTTTTTTCGTAAATTTTGATTTTTTCAAAAATGGCTCTAACGATTTTGATTAAAATTTCATATATTAAAGATATTTAACTGACAAATAAAATGTATATCTTGAATTTTCTAAGAATAGCCTTTGAATGAATTTGGATGAATTTTACTGAATGTTGAATACCTGCTAAACCGCAAGAAATGGACAAGATTTACTACACAAAAAACGTAGAGCACATTAAAACACACAATTTATGTTATATACATTTTTTTCGTGGAGTTCGTCGTTTTTGAGACATTCCTTATTTTTGGTTTCTGCTATGAAAAACGTATACTTTTCTCATACAGGAACTTGTCAACTCCTATCCATATAAACAAAGGAACTTCATTGACATAGCAACCAGCTTTTGACTATCACTCTAACCTATGATAGTCCCTTATTTTGCTTCTACTTACAAGGAAGCAATTAATAAGACTATTTCTGCTAACTTTTTTCTGATTAGCATGAAGTAATTAGAAGTGTAAGCTTTTTAAGAATAATTTGTTGCAGGAATATAGAGGAAGTCATGTGAATGGTACACATAAGATTTTTAAAATTAAACACCAGCGGAGCAGAGAAAAGGATGCTGCTCCGAAAAATGCAACCGCTCGAGGAGCCTATCTAGCGCTACCTCCTTATCACCAACACTCGAAACCTCAAAAATATAACCTCAACCTTCACCTCATTCCTGTGGCTAAACCATTACCAGGGTAGGTACACAGCAACAACACCTAGGCTCAACACGAGCCTACCAGACTCGCACGCACACACGGTAGGAATAGATATAGATACGCGAGCTTACTTCACAGGAACTTAAACAAACGCTTTTGTATATTCCTACTAAACCCCAAAATATTCTTAGTTGCAACAAAGAAATCATAAAAAATAAGAAATGCATTTTATAGGTGGTCGGAAAACTTGAGGACCTAATAATTTGTTAAGCATAAATGATTTTTACAAACAATATCCCTATACAACAGTAAGAAATCAAAATCAGTTACGGAGCATATATAATAGAATTTAGCTCAATAATTGTACATAGAGACGATTGTGAAGTAAAGTGTCTATTAATCTATTTCCACAAATTACCTGTATTACCTGAATTAATTGCACGAGCTCTGTGACTCCATTCTATACGCAGATCGCAATGGACTTACAGAGCTCCTTCATGATCTTCGAAAATTTCCATTAAAAATCTGATGTATTTCATTCACATGACTTTCTCTATATCTCTGTAACAAATTATTGTTAACAAGCTTATCTTTTATTTATTTCATGCTAATCGAGAAAAATTAGCAGAAATAGTCTTATTTCCTACTTTATTATAAGTAGAATCGAAATAAGGGAGTACCATCGGTTAAAGTGAAAGCCAAAAGCTGGTTGCTATGTGACTGATGTTCCTTTGTTTTTATGGACAGGAGCTGACAAATTCCTGTATGAGAAAAGTATGTTTTTCAAAGCTGAAACCCAGAAAAAGAATATCTCAAAAACGATCAACTCCACGAAAAAAAATGTATACATAAATTGTGTGCTTTAACGTGCTCTACATTTTTTTGTATGTTAAGTTTTTGTTCGTCTCTTACGGTTTAGTAGTTATGCAAAATTCATCCAGAATAAAGTAGTCTTCAGAGCCTATTCCCAGAAAATTCAAAATATACATTTTATTTGTCAGGTAAATATCTTTAATATATGCTATTTCAATCAAAATCGTTAGAGCCATTTTTTAGAAAATCAAAATTTTCGAAAAAAGTTCCATGTAAAGGGTAGTTGGGAGTGGGGGATTCTTCTCAAAATCTTCGAGTCGCACACCTGGAAGATACTAAACTTAAATACCAAGTTTGGTATTTTACCGGCTTTTCGTTTTTGAGTTTTCGTTTTCACAGACACACAGACACAAACTCACTCGTGCTTTTTTCTGAAATACTTTTTTTGGATACAGGGGACCCTAAAACATATTTCCGGTGAAATCTCGATATCGAATGTTTTGGTGGAGTGCAATACCTTCTCTATACACTATGAACATGTATAGAGAAAGTAAAGAAGTGTATTATCACCTTACGAGCTAATGTCTGACAGTTTTAATCAACATCATATTAATTGAATTTGAAGTTTCACGTTCTACCCTCTCTGTGAATTACAATGTAAGCTTTTGTCCTTTACTGTTTTTAGACCTGTGTGTAAATGAGGCACGAATTTGTTTCTTTCTGCTTTCTTGTTCCTTTTCTCTGTTTTCCTTCATAAGTTTGTTTTTTCCTTAATTTGCGATACTGGAATATCAGCACTGACACTGCTTTAATATTTCCTGAAAAGGTTACCTTCAATTAATTACAATTTACTTTATCTTTCTTACACTATACCAAGTTACTAACATTCAGAACTTAAGGTGGGTTTCAAAGGCAGGGGATCTGTTGACGTCCCGTTTTATTTATCATTAGGAATCCATGTTCTGCAAGCAGAGATCGGCTGAGTTCATATTTTCCTGACACCAACAACGTGAATTAAAGCTCAAACCAAATGTATTTCTTCAACGTAATAGGATTTAAAATCTGCAAATGTTTAGCCAGGGTAGTATGAATTAAAAACATAACATTTGAACGTCAATATTTTCTTTCTGTTTGAGACTTTGGGGCGCATATAAAAAAATCTGTGTTCCATTCATATGACTTTCTCTACAGCTGTGCAACATAGTAATTTTAAAAATCTTATACGTCTATTTACTTCATGGTAATTGAGAAACAATTAACAAAGCCTTATTACTTGCTTCCTTGCAAGTAGAAGCGAAATAAGGGAGTACCATAGGTTAAAGTGATAGTCAAAATCTGGTTGCTATGTGACTGAAGTTCCTTTGTTTGCATGGACAGGAGTTGACACATTCCTATGTGAGAAAAGTATACGTTTTTAAAGCTGAAGTCAAAAACAAGGAATATTTTGAAACCGATCATCTCCACGAAAAAATGCATATAACATAAATTGTGTGTTTTAACGTGCTCTATATTTTTTGTGTGGTAAGCTTTTGTCCATCTCTTACTGTTTTGCAGTTATGTAAAATTCCGTAAAATTCGTCCAGAATAAAGTTGTCTTCATAGACTTTTCTCAGAAAATTCTACATATACATTTTATTTGTCAAACGATATATCTTATTTTAATCAAAATTCAAATTTTTGAAAGATTTTCCATTTAGAGGGTAGTTTGTGCTGGGGGGAATTTTCTCAAAATCTTCGTGTTGCATCCCTGAAAGATACTAAACCTAAATACCAAGTTTGGTATTTTACCGACTTTTCGTTTTTGAATTATCGTTCACATGCACACACACGGACCTTTTTGTTAAAATACTTTTTTTGGATATAGGGGACCCCAAAACATATGTTTCCGGTGAAATCTCGGTCTCAAATTTTTAGGTGGAGTGCAATACCTTCTCTATACATTATGTACATAGTACGTGTAGAGAAAGTAAAACATTGAACTGTTCACTGTTGTAAAAAGCTCCAAAACAAAAATATATTACATGGTTGAAACACAAATTATTAATTTTCAGTTCTTCTTTAGTGTGCTGAGGGATTGAAAAATGTATGGATGAGCACGTGTCTCCAGATTTTTTTCAATACATTTGTAATTTAAATTATTCATATAATTTATGAAAAATTTAATTTCAGAGGAGTGTCTTTGGCGAAAGAATTAGTGCAACAGATTTTGGAGCTTTTAAATACCACATAATAGCACATAAGCAATTGATTGTGTAAACTGTGAAGTACATGGCTCACACAATAGCTGCAGGAGCATCTATTTAACACTTTCCTTTCTGAGTAAGCATCTGAGACATTTTATCTCAATTGCAAATACACTCTCATCTCTTCATTGGAAAACATGTTGGACGAGAAAATCACTTTATCCGTCTATTTGTTATAAACTTTGAGGGGTTTTAATACTTCGGCACTTTTAAAATCTTTTGCAGCAGACGTCTTTTGGGCTTTCGGAAAACATTTCCTTTCTTTGTAGGCTAAGGAAGACTGCGAGGACGGCAGGCGCACGTGGAGTGTCCGCCACTGCAGACATTGTGTACTTCACTCTTCTTGCACTCTCAGATAAGCCAAGACATAAACCACAACCTTGGACATTACTTTTATGTTTTCACATGCAAAACTGTACCCTTTTGGAAGCCTTTTCCCATTATGTCTTGATATATCTAATGGCACATGCAACGTTAGATTATACAGTCTGGATACGCTTAGTAGAAGTTATAAAGAATCCACTTTAGCGCACCATTAAGATATTTTTAACTAGAGTCTTAACAGCGTTATAAGGTACTTAAAAATCTGATGTGTTCCATTCACATGACTTTCTCTACATTTCTGGAACAAATTTTTGTTAAAAAGCTTATGCTAATATTTACTTCATCCAATCGAGAAAAAATTAGCAGAAATAGTCTTATTACATGCTTCCTTGTAAGTAGAAGCGAAATAAGAGAGTACCATAGGTTAAAGTGATAGTCAAAATCTGGTTGCTATGTGACTGAAGTTCCTCTGTTTGTTTGGACAGGAGTTGACAAATTCCCGTATGTGTGTATAAGGTTTTCAAGGCTGAAACCAAAAACAAGGAATATCTCAAAAATGATCAACTGCACGAAACATGTGTATAGCATAAATTATGTTTTAAAGTGTTTTACATTCTTTGTGAGGTAAGTTTCAGTCTATCTCTTACGGTTTAGCACTTATGCAAAATTCCTTAAGAACAAATTAGACTTCAGAGGCTATTTCCAGAAAATTCAAGATATACATTTTACTTGTCAGGTAAATATCTTTAATATATGATATTGTAATCAAAATCGTTAGAGCCATTTTTAAAAGAATAGAAATTTTCGAAAAATGTTCCATGTAAACGGCAGTTGGGGGTGGGGAATTTTCTTTAAAATCTTCGTGTTGCATACTTGGGAGATACCAAACTGAAATACCAAGTTTGGTATTGAACGGTCTTTTCGTTTTTGAGCTATTCTGTCCACAGACAAACACACACACAAACACAGACACACTCACGCACACACGGACCTGTCTCTAAAAATGCTTTTTTTGGATTCAGAGGAAATCAAAACATATATTTTCGGTGAAATCTCGTATCGAATTTTTGGGTGCATTACAATACCTACTCTATAAACTATGTACATAGTACGTGTAGAGAAAGTTAAAACGTACAAGGTGGTTCACCTGTCTCTTATTCTTTGGTTTTATGCAATCCGCAGACTACAGCCTAAGTTGAAAACGTCGTTCCGGAGACCCATTTCTTGAGTACTAACATTATAGACTTTGGTGCTAATAGCCATGGCTGAGCAAAGGCGCTTTGATTAACGCGCTGTGTTAGTATAAGTTCCTAGATGCTCGATTCAGGTTCGAATCTTTTCTAAACATTGACAATTTCCCCCTTTATTCCTTCATGATTTGGCACAAAGCTAGATAGGATATCGGAGCAATTTTACTTGCTTATTTATTTCTTTTATTGATGTTCTATTTATTTATGTTTATTCTAACTTAATCAGTCCATTTACAGGAAATACAAATAAAAATGAACATTCTTTTTCATTTTCATTCAGTTTCCTCTAAATATGTAGTATTATTGCAATGTTTTAAAACTGACATAAGCATTTCAGATAATACTAGAGAACCAGATCCATTTTCAGGGTAACTCTAAAAGAAAATACTCAAAATACCTAGGCTGACACTGAACTAATTTTTCAACTCCATACATAAAGAAGAAAAAAAAATGTACGGAGACTGTGGGAACCACTGACATGCTGGAGGCGATGAGGGTAAATGAAAACAACCAGTTGAGCTACAATCATTGCGCCCGCTTTCTCTGTTAAAACTTGTAGTTATAGTGTCACGCATGTCTCCCTCTCCGCTCCTGATCTCTTTATAACTGTTGTGTGACTCCTTTTTGTAGCTTAAGCCGTTCGTTTAACCTTCATTCATTATAATTTACATTACAGAACATATGACAGCGATCCTATTGATATAACATGAACTGTAACAGGAGTTATTAAGCGCGTGTTTTTGGAATGGACGTAACTATTGCTGCTAA
Organism: Hymenopus coronatus; assembly: GCA_030762935.1. NCBI lineage: Eukaryota > Metazoa > Arthropoda > Insecta > Mantodea > Hymenopodidae > Hymenopus > Hymenopus coronatus. The sequence continues at coordinate 7,646,197 of CM060889.1, read as the reverse complement.
GTCTATTTCCCGTTGAAGAGCAGGCTAGATGTATATGCTTATCAAATGACCGAAAAGCACGGTAATATTGACCTTATCACTTTCAGAGTATGAAGTGTTGCCTATCTCCAAATATAATAAGGAGCAGGTGAACCACCTGGTATATATTACAACAAAGAGTTCTTGGTACTGCTTCAGCAATCTGGGTGTAAACGCCGTTCTTTCTTATTCACTCAAGTGCAATCTGTTGCTGATACTACTCCCTTCTCGAAATAAATACAAGATGAACAAATCGAAAACACACCTCTAGCTTACAGTCGAATGGATGCTCTCATTGGTCACTGACCATAATATATCTTGCAGTAGTAGAAAATATAGCATCGCTTTTTTATGATTTTACTTTTAAAATGTACTGCTGCTTACGTTAAGGCCTTCATTGTAATCTGCATTTTTACTGTTATCGGTAATAAAATACAATACTTTTACTGAAACTGATCAATTATCGTATATCAATTTCATATGATGTCCACATGTTGAGAGGAGTAATAGAACATTTTTTTCTTTTTTCTTTTTTTTTAATACAGTTCCGGAGTCTGGGAGGAACTCTGGCGCTGTATACCGTTTTTTTTTTCTCTGTTTGAATTTTCCTAACATTTACTTTGTTTTATGTTTGTGTAGCGTTTTTCTGTTTTCTTCCACTACAGACACATATACACATTTCACAAACCCATGCCCAAGTCGGGACTCAAACACACCTCAACGCCATTGTATTTCATTTTTTTTTTATCTAAAAAAATACAGTTTCGGTGGCTTTTCAGGACTCCGCTGTATTCCTTTTTCCTCTTTTTTCCAGTTTTCTACGTTTCCTTAGTTGACCTATCAATGTTTAACGCTTTCTTTTTAAATATACACACACAGAAATTTACAAACACAGAAACACCTACGCCCAAGGCGGGACTTGAACCCACGATCCCCTGTGACGCGATCACGGCCACGGGGACCGGCAGTATTCGAGGCAATATGACTTAGGAGAACCAGATTTAAAAGCCCCTGATGTATCGGCAACTTCTCTACCTCAGCTGTACAGTGTGGGTTCTGTCATAAACACCAGGACTGCCGATCCTGGTGGCCGCGCTCGCTAAAGTGTCTCGCTTTGGCGCTTTGTGGTGCACAGGATCGTGGGTTCGAGTCCCACCTTGAGCATGGGTGTTTCTGTGTTGGTAAATGTGTCTATGTTTGTGTATGTATGTGTAAAAGGAAAACGTTAAGAATAATAAGGTCTACTAAGGAAATATAGGAAAACTGGAAAAAATGGAAAGAAAAAAGGAATACAGCGCCGGAGCCCTGACAAACCTCCGGAACTGTATTTAAAAAAAAAAAACAAAAAACAGATAACCCTATCTAATCCATATAATTATTTTTCTTTTAAAAGCATGGCTCTGGAATCTTTTAGAAATCGGCCGCTGTATTTCCTTTTTTTTTCAGGTTCCCTACATTACCTTTATTTACCTATTTGAGTTATCGTTTACGTTTTGCTTCCAACTCACGATTAACAAGCATACAAATACCCATGTCCAAGGCGGTACGCGAACCCACGATCCTGGGCACCAAAGCTAGACACTTTAGCTAGCGCGGCCACGGGGACCGGCATAAATTTAAAGGGTAGCTCCATTTCTCACCAAGGCGACCTGAGTTCAGTCTTGGAGGACCGCATGTAATGGACAAAGCGGCGGCGTCTAAGTACATTTTCAGCGGGTTTTCCAGCTTCTCCCGTAATTCATTCCACAATTTCTCCATCATCACTTTTCCCTTCATCCACTTTGCTACTATTTCATATAATGTTTACTTTCTCTACACGTACTATGTACATAGTGTACAGAGAAGGTACTGCACTCCAGCATAACTCAAGTTATGCTGTTTTGGGTTCAGCTTTAAAAACCTTACACCTTTTTCATACAGGAATTTGTAAACTCCTGTCCATACAAACAAAGAAACTTCAGTCACATAGCAACCAGGTTTTGACTATCACTTTAACCTGTGCTCCCTTATTTCGCTTGTACTTACAAGGAACCAAGTAATAAGACTATTTCTGCCATTTTTTTCTCGATTGACGTGAAGTAAATAGAAGCATAAGCTTTTTAACAATATTTTTTTTTCAGATATGTAGAGAAAGTCATGTAAATGGAACACATCAGACTTTTTTTTTTTCCTCAGGTTATTAAGAAATCTGTTCTACAGACCTGAAAGGAACTAATTTGTACTATTCCAAAATATTAAAGAAAAATATTTTATATCTGCGCTTCAGAATATGAAGAATATTATTCTTTAGTTCTGGGACTTAATTCGTACCAGCCAAGCATCTTAAATATTTGTTGTTTTTGTTCCTTCTATTCGTTCCAGCGTTATCTGTATTCACATTTTAGCATCACGTGCAGTGTAGCGACATTTTCCATTGCTGAAACACACAAGAGCTTTACGCGTATTTGCAATATGGAATGAAATATTCCAACAGGTCAGACACCATTATATTTGCCGTGAACAAACGACAAGCATAATCATTGTTACGTACATTACATTTTATGATGCCACATGTTAAATTTCTGCCTCGTCGGCAACCTGACTTGTTTTCCGCAGAAAAGTTCGCACACAAATTGATGTGTTTACAGTGCAGTGGTTGGAGAGCAAATGGTGAAATGTTGGCTTTCAGGCTCAACTGACACCACCCACTTCTAGGTGGAGGTCAAACCAAGGTCTCTTAGCTGCAACTAAAGTCATGTGACTTCTCTATTTGTTCCTCAAAAATTATTCTGAGAAGGCACTATTCTTTTATCTAACTCATGCTAATTGAAATAAGCTTCACAGAAGTTGTCTTATTACATTTTTCCTTGTAAATAAAAGGGAAATAAGGGAATGTACACAAGGCGCAGAAAGAAACCGGCACTCTTTGTTCCGTACACCGCATTCCTTACCGTTTGTAGGGTACTTTAATATGTCATGTTTTTATTGGCTGATACTGTCACCTTGCAGGTGAGTGTTCTATATGGAACCAATAGAGCATACCTGTGCTGGGTTTGTCAACCCATTCGCTAATAGGAATAGCCACCTCCCTCAACTGGAAGTGAGGTTAGGTAACGTGTACTACAATAGTAAGCTACAACCTTCCCCAATTAGAGTGACGGAGCGGCCAGCGGATATCAGAAGACACGCCCTATAAATGCCCTTACAGACAATCAGAAATTCGACGTCTAATATTATTTGTGCTCTGTGTACTAGGCTAAAGTGATAGTCAAATGCTTAAAAGCGTCGCCATGCGATTGACATTCAAACTCGGTTCTCTTTCCATGGCCTGGTGTGAAACAAAAGATATATAAAATAAAGGAGGACTTCCTATGTGAGAAAACCTTAATTACTTTATGACTGAAACGAATAAAACAATCTACGGAAACCTACAAAACAAATGTAGATGGCGAGATTATGTATTTTAATGCGATTTACAATTTTATGTGGTAGCATTCTGTCTATATCCTAAAGTTCATCAGTTATGTAAAATAATTCACTATGAAGAGATCCTTAGACTTCCTTTAAAATTCTAGAGATACATTATGTCATTTAAGTATGTTTAGTATACAGTATTTTACTCAAAAACGTTGGAGCCATTTTTGAGGAAACCAAATTGTCTAAATTTAATTCATTTGTGGGAATTTTCTTGAAAATCTTCCTTGAAAGATGCTGAACTTGTATATGAAGTTTGGTTGGTAATCGACTTTTTGTTCATAGACACACACGCGGACGATTTTTCTAAGGTTTTTTGGACATAGGGAATCTCAAAACAAAAATATCTCCCGTGGATATGGTACGTGTAGAAAACCTAGAAAAAGCGTGTTTGTGAGGTATATAATTTATAATCAATATTCTATAAGCCGAAAGCTTACAGTTGTAAGGGGTTGACTTGGCTAATTGTTTCTGAGTTTTAAATAAATAAATAAGATACAACCATTCTGGCATTTCTCCATTTTAGTCTTGGTGTTTCTTCTTCAGAGGCCTGCAGTTTATTATCCCAAAATATGCGTGTTTGTGGGTCTACAAACGACAACCTAAAGGAAATTAAAACACCCTGCTTAACGTGAAGCCAACTGTCCCATTTTAATGTGTCTGAGTAAGACACAGACAGTAAGTTGATTTCTATGAAACATATTCTGTGATGAATATTATATTCCATTTAAAAAAAGATCTGATGTGTTCCATTCACATGACTTTCTCTACATCTCTGTAACAACTTATTGTTATAAGCTTAAGCTTCTATTTACTTCATGCTAATTGAGAAAAATTAGTAGAAATGATCTTATTACTTGCTTCCTTGTAAGTAGAAGCGAAATAAGGGAGTATCAAAGGTTAAAGTGATAGTCAAAAGCTGGTTGCTATGTGACTGAAGTTCTTTGCATGGATACGAGTTGACAACTTCCTGTATGAGAAAGTTTTTCAAAGCTGAAACAAAAAGCAAGAAATATTTAAAAAACGATCAACTCCACGAAAAACGGCATATAACATAAATTGTGTGTTTTAACGTGCTCTACATTTTTTGTGTGTTAAGATTCTGCCCATCTCTTACAGTTTATCAGTTATGCAAAATTCTGTTAAATTCATCCAGAATATAGTAGTCTTCAGAGGCTATTACCAGAAAATTCAAGATGTATATTCTATTTGTCAGGTAAACATATTTAATATACGATATTTTAATCAAAATAGTTACATCCAAAGTTGAGAAAATAAACATTTTCAAAAAACGTTCCATGTAAAGGGTAGTTAGGGGTGGGGGGATTTTCCTAAAAATCTTCGTGTCGGATGCTTGAAATATACCAAACTTAAATACCAATTTTGATATTTAACGGTCTTTTCGTTTTTGAGCTATGCTACTCACAGACATACACACACTCACACATATATATATACACACACACACCAACAGACAAGCACACTGACAATTTTCTAAAAATGCTTTTTTTGGATTAAGAAGATCCTAAGACATGTATTTGGGTTGAAATCTCGGTATCGGATTTTTGGGTGCATTACAATAACTTCTCTATACACTATGTACATAGTACGTGTAGAGAAAGTAAAATATATTGTGGAGCAATATGATTAGGTTTGTCTAAGGAGGAGAGACTCTAGCTGGACAAAATGTGAATATAAAAACTGTGCCTTTCGTTTTTTATTCTGTGAAGTGCGTTGCATAGCAGTATAACCAATTGTTAACATTATTAAAAATAATATGCTCCTAAGTCTTCAAACGTTTATGTTTGATCCAGTGAAAATAATAGTTTTTGGTAACAATATCTAAAGTGTTAACTTATGTTTACGCCACTATTTTTACGAATATTATCCAAAAAGTGCTCCTATTTCAAAACAGATGGTATTACTAAGACAACTTTGTGGTACTATCGTATAATATTTATTGTGATACGTCACTAAAACAAATTTGGTACTGTTTCAAAAGTTAGTTGGGTTTGACAGTGTCCTGGTATCTCGTGTGGCACCAGTATGCCACCGTCGTATTGATCTACCTCGGAGTTGGTCAAGGATTAGCAACGTGAAATACTCTATAAACAAACGTATACATACCTCTGAAAGTCCTTTGCAGCGCCGGCTATGCTTGTCCCTGTAGAAAACCTGTTGACTCTCCTCAGGGGAAAAAGAATAACTAAGATACGTAACACGGGATAGAGTCAAGAAAAGAGATATTTCACTTAATTTCACTAAATGATTACTTTTATTCTTCGCTGTTGCTGGCTGAGGCACTAATCTACGAGCAATTCCCCACATAAAAATTCTAGAAAACGTTGACATAATCATACTTCGTACTAATTTCCGCTATTGCGGATGTCAACGGTCATCACACAGAATACCTTACAACAGCAACATTGATCACTATCACCTTCAGAATCGCAGTAAAAGTAACAATAAGAGTAACATTTGCAGTCTCAGTAACAGCAATATTACACTCCTTCCTGATTGGCTAAAAAGAAGCGCGAAAATATAGCGTTGTCACGTGACTAACTTGGTAAGCTCTTTGTATTCAACTGATATGACCGCTCTTTATACTGAAAAAGTCCTGGGTTCCAGGGCATTTGGGAAATAACCTTTCTCTAACATTCACCATGTTGCTTGTGTCTCTGATGCTCTAAAAACTTGCTCTAGAAAGGCAACTGTGTCTCTAGCATTAACAAAACAAATAACCTTGGCGAGTATAATAGAAGCTTCTACACCCTAAGGTGCTGCGTTCTACTGAAGCAGATATTTCTCACATTAAACGTATACAAAACTAATAATTAAACTAATAAATATACTAATAATATACTGTCACAACAGACATTGCAGTTAGTCGTTCAACGTCTTTTTCTGTCGTTCAGTCATTAGATTTTTACTTTTGGTTGGTAAAACTTACGAAGAGATGAAAGGGGCACCGAATGTTTTTTAAGGTTACCAAGAATTAGGTGTTGATTCAAATACTTCAAAAGTGGTAAAACATCTGTTTTTTATGAGGAGTACCTAGGACACCCGTCAGATGTGATTACCGAAGAAATCATTGTAAAAATACGTAATAAGATTCTCACTAATTATCGAATGAAATGTGGCAAAGGCCAAAGATTTGTCAACGGGAACGGAATTTCATATTTAGCATGATAAGTTGGAGATAAACGAGCTGTCGGCTTGATTGCTCGCAGTGCACAACAAGCGAGTGCGTCTTTCAACATCGAAGCTGTGTTTCGAGTTATTTAACTGAAACATGAAGGTCTTTGAGTTGACACGTATCTGAAATCTGCATCCATCATTATACTCCGGAAAACAAATGGCAACTCTGCCCTAAAGAAGGCAAAGACAGCCCCAACGTTATGAAAAATGATAGCAACTATTTTTTGGCATGCAAATGATGTTGATGTTACTTTTATTACAATAAAAACCATTTCTGAACCACACTGAAGTGTGTTATTGGCCCCAATTTGACAAGAAATTCAAGGAGACGCGGCACAATCTGGTGAAGAAAAAGTGCTGTTTCACCACGACAACGCAACAGAATATCTGGAGTTGTCGTCGCAAAGCTGGATGTCTTGAGATATTAATTGCTGACGCACCCACCACGAGGCATATTTTGACGAACTTGACAGCTCCTGAAGTTGGACTATGTTGAGAAATAAATAATTTGTGTTTGAAAACTGGCAGCTTTATTCCAAACACGGGTGCTTATTGAACCGGCCTCGGTAGCATATTTGCTACTGTGCTAAAACATCTTATCACCGCAGAGAAAAACTGTTGTTTGAAATTAAAAACGGAAATATGGTCTGTGCCTTCAATTTTACTCCTAAAACTTCAGTGAAATATCTTTACGTTATGTCTTAAGCTCTGAATCCATGGAAAATATATAGATTCAAAGAGATATTTTATTAATAGGATTTATGGAACACAATGTGTACATGGTTACAGACATAATATTTGTCAAAACTTTTCCTCTTTTGCAGATTTTGTGAGTAGATGACACTGCCGACAGCTGTGTGCACTGAGTGTGCAGACACATTGCTCTGAAATCGGTGCTATCCTTTTTGCGCACAGACTTCATGATGAAATTTGTGGGCCGATGTTCTCGTGAAGTTTACCTTCTTCCATTCTTCTGAGGTCATGGAAGAATTCTGGATCTACGTCTGCTGCCTTGACTTCTCTTTCTCTGATGTACACCTCATATGCTGATGTGATTGGCAGGCCATTACCTCTCTTACAAATTGGCACGATATTGATTATTACTTATACTTTCATCAAAGTTCTTAAAAGTATAAATATAACTCTAGAGCTCTCTGTGCTATAAATTCGCTTTATCTGTATTTCCTTTTACTTTCTCTACACGTACTATGTACATTGTGTATAGAGAAGGTATTGCACTCCACCCAAAAATTCGATACCAAGATTTCACCGGATATACGCGTTTTGGGTCCCCCCGAAACCAAAAACAGCATTTTTACTAAAAGATCCGTCTGTGTGCGTATATGTGTGTGTGTGTCTGTTTGTCTGTGTGTGTCTTTGGACAGAATAACTCAAAAATGAAAATACCGTTGAATACCAAACCTGGTAATTAAGTTTGGTATCTTCCAATGATACGACTGGAAGCTTTTCAAGAAAATCCCCCCACCCCCAACTACACTTGGAACCTTTTTCGAAAAGTTTACATAACTAGTAAAATGTGTATCTTGAATTTTCTGTGAATTCCCTCTGAAGACTACTTTAATCTGGATGAAGTTTACGTAATTTTTCCATAACTGCTAAACCATAAGAGATGTACAAAAACTTACAACACAAAAAATGTATAGCTGGTTAAAACACAAAATTTATGTTGTATACATTTTTTTTTTTTGTGCAGTTCATTTTTGAGATATTTCTTTCTTTTTTTTTTTTTTTTTTTTTTTTTTTTGTTTCAGCTGTGAAAAACGTACTTTTCTCATACAGGGCTTTGTCAACTCGTGTCCATACAAACAAAGGAACTTCAATCACGTAGCAACCAGCAACCTATGGCACTGCCTTATTTCGCTTCTAGTTACAAGGAAGCAAGTAATAAGACTAGTTCTGCTAATTGTTTCTCGATTACCATGAAGTAAATAGAAACATAAACCTTTCAACAATTATTTGTTGCACAGATGTAGAGAAAGTCATGTGAATAGAACACATCAGATTCTTATACTTTATGTACAATAAATATTATCTCACTAAAGTTGTAATAACTGTAGCAAGGATAATTTGTTTTTCCTTTACGTTTTAAAATTAATTAATATGTTATATTTTGGAGAATGCCCTGGGACTGCAGTGAAACGAAAGTGGTAGGTTTGCTTCCCCATTACATGTAACTTTGTAAGTGTGGAGGGTTTGTTTTAATAATTCAAAACTTCAAAATGTTCCACAGTAAGCAGTTTATGTTCTGTCTACTTCAAATTTTCATAACAGACTCAAAGAGTATTATTAAAAATAATTGGCACATGATTTTTGTTACAGGTGAAAATTACCTGATATATTGTACAATCAATATAACGATAAACATATATTAGAGTAAAATAATAATATTTGAAGGCTTAATTTTTTTTTTTTTTTGAATTCTATATGTCAATTTTATTTACTAGCATAAAAAAGTTACTAATATTTTTGGTTTTCCAAAAAATAATGTATGCTAAATTATTACATCTCTGCAACAAATTATTCTATTTACTTCATCTAATGGAGAAAAAAATAGCAGAAATAGTCTTATTACTTGCTTAGTTGTTAGTAGAAGCAAATTAAGGGAGTACCATATGTTAAAGTGATAGTCAAAAGCTGGTTACTATGTGACTGAAGTTCTTTGTTTGTATGGACAGGAGTTTACCAATTCCTGTATGAGAAAAGTAAGATTCTCAAAGTTGAAACCAAAAACAAGGAATATCTCTAAAATGATCTATTCCACGAAAAACATTAAATAATATAAGTTGTGTGTTTTAATGTGCTCTACATATTTGTAGCATAAGCTTTTGTCAATCTCTTGCGGGTTGGCAGTTATGTAAAATTCCGTGAAATTCATCCAGAATAAAGAAGTCTTCAGAAGCTGTTCCCAGAAAATTCAAGATACACATTTTATTTAGCAAGTAAGTATCTTAAATATAAGAGAATTTAATCAAAATGGTATCTGCATGAAACTCAAATCCTATGGATAATTGTATAGTAGCAGTATGTAAAAAAATTCAAAAAATTGCTTGAAAAATACAAGACTTGGAAATTTCAGCTTAGGGTACCCTTAATTACACATACACAACAGTACTGATTAATTTTCTAATTTATGTTATTTTGATATTGCAAAGCACTTTGTACCGAAAAGCAAGGTCTATTATTTCTAATCACAAAATCTGTTTTTTTTTTTCATGACAATGAAGAGCAAATTTTTTTCTAGCCGTTTTAGATTGCTGTGAAAGTTTCTTTCCAATATTATATGCATTTATGGCTGTGAAGCTTTATTCAATTTTCTCTAATCTCTTTACTTAAACAGGGTGTAGATAAATAACTTGTGACAATATTTTTATACTTTATTAACAATAAATATTATCTCATTAGAGGTGTAATTACTTTAATTTGTTTCTCTTTTACGTTCAAAAGCAATCACTATGTTATATTTTAGTAAGAATGCCTTGGGACTGGAGTGAAACCAAAGTGGTAGGTTTGCGTGATGACTGCTTCCCCATTACATGTAACTTTGTAAGTGTGGAGCGTTTGCTTTAATAATTCATCACAGACAGCCAGGGTTATTGCTTGTAAACACCGCTAATGGCCGGGTAATTACAAGATGGTCTGGTCGTTCTACAACAATAGCAGGCTTCTTGCTCTACACTCATTTTTCATTCAGCTGTTCGTCCGCATGTTAATTATTGTAGACATGAAAATTGATGTGTATTCAAACACCTTTCACTTGTTTACCCATTCAGCATTCATGTCCTATTACGAATGCTTCAAACCGATGATTAACGAGCGTAAACAGTTTAGCATTTCACGGTTGTTGAAATAGAATTACTTTTACAACAAACTGTGTGATACAGTTAACGTTTATCTGACTTTCAGTATACAGTTATCTTAGTATTAAGGCAGTGTATAGGCAAAAAGCTCTACACCTGTAATTTTCAAGAAAACAACCTGTAAATTTTACCATAGGCCGGTTTTCTAACGTGTTCACTGCTTCACAACAGTTCAAGCAAGTTCTACTCTTTCTCATAAGCACAAAACAATACTTTAAATCTGTGTAAAACTGACTTTCAACAGTACTGAACCTATTCACAATATTTTATTTAAATCTGTGTAAAACTGACTTTCAACAGTACTGAGCCTATTCACAATATTTTATTTAAATCTGTGTAAAACTGACTTTCAACAGTACTGAGCCTATTCACAATATTTTATTTAAATCTGTGTAAAACTGACTTTCAACAGTACTGAGCCTATTCACAATATTTTATTTAAATCTGTGTAAAACTGACTTTCAACAGTACTGAGCCTATTCACAATATTTTATTTAAATCTGTGTAAAACTGACTTTCAACAGTACTGAACCTATTCACAATATTTTATTTAAATGTGTGTAAAACTGACTTTCAACAGCACTGAACCTATTCACAATATTTTATTTAAATCTGTGTAAAACTTTCTTTTCTAACGTAATTTTTAATTCTCAGACCTTTGTTTAGTGTGTAAATGACTTCTTTGTAATATTATGAATTCAATTGTTATAAACATTGTATTGTCTCGATATGAACTACGAGTTAAAGCGACCTAAATAAATAAATAAATAATGTTCACTTTATCTTTGGTAAGTTTCGTAATATAACTAACTTCTTATTATTATAATCAGCTGAAGTCTCCACATGTAATATTTAAAACTTAATATCAATTTAATAATATAAATTCATTGAAAGTAAAAATTGATATTTAAAAAAATAAATTATATTAAGACTAACACGTTGCAAGTTTAGTATATATTTAAATTTTATGAAATATAGTAGTTGTTCAGCATTATGTTAAAACCCCACAGTACTGGCTTTACTTAAACACATTTTAAGCAATATTTAAGGAGGAAAATTGCAGCAAGTAGAAGAGCTTTATTAGTATGGTAGGCCTGAATATGCAAATATAAGGAAAAGGAAAATAAAGAATTTATTTATACATTCGAAAACAATATCTTTCTGCGGACAAACTGTGTTACAGTTTATTTCATAAACCTTTCTGAAGCATTTCCTAAAATGGAGATTCCAAAATTAGCGCCATGTAGAATATATTGTATTGCATACCGCAGCAATGACAAATATAATGCGTAAGCTCACTTAAAAGATGAGGATATTATTTCAATAGCAATCACAAATGGATAAGACTAAACGCTATTCTCAAATTATTTCGTAAAATGGAAGGAAGTTTGATTATACTTCTAGCCACAGTCGTAGTTTATATTTATTTACAATTAAACCGAAGATAAATTTAAATAAATAACTAAAGTGTCAGTGAACGGTAACCTGAACACCATATTTATTTCTAAATAATTTGTAAAACTGTATAGAAGTTCATTTTTTGCTGTCAAGTGACTTTTTCTACAGAGCCTTCTAATGGAATTTGTATATCATGCTTACTTTTCAAAATCCTGTTACAACGAAGAAGGCTACAAAGTAAACTTCCTGATAATTAAATACATATTTTATCTTCCATTGAAGTATCTTAAATACATGGTACTTAAATGGAGGTCGTTAGGAAACATTTTAAATTTGTTCATTTCAAGTGCAGCTTGCCGTTAGGAATTTGCTTAAAATGTTAGCATCGTGCCATCGGACAATGATGAATTTAATTGGAAGGTATTATACCTATATTTCTGTTTTACTTTCTCTACCATGCACATAGTAGGTAGAGAAGATATGGGTATTCCACTCAAAAATGCAATACTAAGATTTCATTGGAAATATATGTTTTGAGAACAGATAAATTTAAAAAAAAATTATAAGGTCCGTAGGTTTGTGTGTGTTCGTGTTTGTGTGTGTCTGTGGACAGCATAACTCAAAAACAAAAGGTTCGTTAAATTTTAAACTTGTTATATAAGCTGAACATATTCCATGGATGCGACACGAAAATTTTCAGTAAAATCCATTCACCCCAACTACAATTTAAATTGCATATCCTACGAAAATTTTGAATTAGATTAAATACCATATATGTAAGACATTTTCAGAGAAATGAAATGTATAACTTGAATTTTCTGGGAATAGCCTTTGAAGAGCGTTTCATTCTGGATGACTTTCGCAAAACTGGAAAGCCTAATAGACAAACAAAGACCCCTTTTTCCTAGTCGGTTTACCCTTTAGTATTATAATTGACACCCCATTCATTAGGAGTTACAAATCTAAGGGTCAGAAGCTTGTTGGGGAACCAACGGCACGAAACTACAGGATGGAGAACCTGGAACAAGTGTCGGTCAGTAGCCAAGCATGAGTGTGAGGAACTGGATGATATGAAAAGCAACGAAATGAAGGTAGGAAAAGTGATTTTGGAGCAATTGGTGGAAGCAGTGGCGGGGGAAACAGAAGGACCTGGAGAAAAACCAACCAGACGTCGCTTCGTTCAACACAAATCCTACATGCGGGATCGAACCCGGGCGGCCCAAGTGGGAGGAAAGCGGTCTACCCGCTCATCCACGGCGACGGCTAGGCAAAAAGTTACTCCAAAAAATGTAGACCTGCTTAAAACACACAATTTATGTTATCAAAATTGCGAAATTAAACATTTTCGAAATATTTCTTGTTATTGGTTTACATTTTCAAATGCTCATACTTCACTCAAGTGTAAAGTGGTTATTTGTATTTCTTCAACCGGGTCAAACAAAAATCTTCATATGGTGGCTGGCTTGAAAAAGATTCAAGTGTCGCTTTACCTCAACGTATCCCCTTGAACAAGTAAACAGTAACGTAATGTTTATCTTGATAAACAGACTAGTACACTGGCTAAGCTTTTTGTAAGAATAGTTTGCTACCGCATAGATAGACAAAGTTAACAATTGTTGGGAGTATACCTCTTTATTCTTCTTTACTTTCTCTATAAGTACTATATACATAGTTATAGAGAAGGTATTGTATTGCATCCAACATTTCGATACCGAGATTTCACCGGAAATATAGGTTTTGAGATCCCCTGAATTTTCTTTACTTTCTCTATAAGTACTATATACATAGTTATAGAGAAGGTATTGTATTGCATCCAACATTTCGATACCGAGATTTCACCGGAAATATAGGTTTTGAGATCCCCTGAATCCAAAAAAATATTTTTATAAAAATGCCCATGTGTGTGTCTGTCTATCTATATGTGTGTGTGTGTCTGTGTGTGTGCTTGTGGGCAGCTACGCTAAAAAATGAATAAATCATTAAAAACCAAATATGGTATTTAAGTTTGGCATCTTCCAGGGATGCGACATGAAGGTTTTAAAGAAAAACTCACCACCACAAACTACCCTTTATATGGAAACATTTTCTTAAAAATGGCTCAAACGATTTTGATTAAAACATCGTATATTAAAATTTTACCTCACCAATAATACGTACATCTTGAATTTTCTGGGAATTGATTCTGAAGACTACTTTATTCTGGATGAATTTTACGGAATTTTGCATAACATCTAAACCGTAAGAGATGGACAAAAACTTGTTCGACAAAAAATGTAGAGCACGTTAAAATCACAATTTATGTTATATAATTTTTTTTTTGTAAAGTTCATCGTTTTTGTGATGTTCCTTGTTATTGGTTTCAACTTTGAAAAACTTCGGTCACATAGCAACCAACTTTTGAGTGTCACTTTAATCTATGTCACACACTCCCTAATTTCACTTTTACTTATAAGGAAGCAAGTAATAAGACTATTTCTACTAATTTTTCTTAATTAGTATGAAGTAAATAGAAGCATAAGCTTTTTGCAAAGATATAGAGAAAGTCTTGTGAATGGAACACATAAGATTTTTTACTCAACAGACCCCTCACATACCGATCAAATACACCCCAACATACCGAAATATGAGTTTTATTTTTGCTTTGAAAATAGCTATAAAAATGTTCAATTATACACACGCACTACACCACAGAACATTTTTTCTAAAATTGTTTTTTTTGTGGTTTTTCGTTTTGTTTAGTAAACATCTAAAAGTTTATTTCCGGTGAAATGTCGGTTTGAACTTTTGGGTTAAAAGTAATACTTTCCGTAATTATTGGAGATAAGTGGTATAAAAATATGAATAGAGCACAAATTTTATTGCTAAATAAATTACATGATAACTGTAAATCCAAATAAGCAGAAATGAAAAACAAACCACTACTTTGACAGTAATTATACTCTGATACCCAGTTCTGTTCAAACGATTTTAAAGGAATTCCGAAATTCAGCTAAATTTTGAAAGAAAAAAAAAACAGGCCCGATACAGCTTTACTAGCTACAACTATTACAAATTCATAAGAAAATCGGAGTAAGCACACAGTTTCAGCAACCGCACCTCTGAAAAAAAAATAACGGTGTTTTAATTATTTTATAGCAAATATCATTAAAACTTTGAGAGCAATTTGAATAAGCTTATGACATGTGTGTAAACTTCCCTGTGTGTTACAAGTTGCGTTAAGATTCAGGTGACTTTTTCCACCCGTTCTCCAATAAACTATTCTTAGAGCATATTATGTTGTAAAGGAACAGTAAAACCACTAATCATACAGTAATCATACAGGAGGGGGGATGTAAAAATGGATAGCCAAATTTTTAAAAGCCGGTCGCTAAATAATGCTTTTGAAATTCGGCTCTCTTTATATGAACACACACACACACACACACAAACGAACCTTTTTCTGAAAATGATTCTTTTTGATACAGGGGAGCATAAAACATATATTTCCCGTGAAATCTCGGTAACGACTTTTTGGGAGGAGTGCAATACCTTCTCTATACACTATGTACATAGTACGTGTGGACAGTACGAGGCAAGGGGAGATGACTTTGAGGAGGAAGTGTTATTGAAGTACTAATTAGTGTTAAAAAGATAAATACAGTGAGTTTAGTGTAATGTTGATGTAAAAGATTAGGTATAATTAGTAACAGATATTAGCCAAAGGAAGTAAAAGACAATTTACTATAGTTTACTACAATGTAAAGAAATTATTGTATAATATAATTATTTATTGCGCCGGTTACCAGTGCATATTCTGCTGGATACCAGTAGTATAGGATTAGTTTTTCATTTATCTTAATAATCTAGAGCATAGTGTTATGGGTAAATAGCTGGTTACCAGTTATTTGTGTTACTGGATTCCAGTAATTAATAATAGATGATTTAGTGTTAGTGAAAGTTGTTTTATGGTTGCAATTTATTTTATTTCAGTTTATATTAATTTGTCTTTGTTTTAAATTAAGTGCTGAGTTATAAGTATATAAGTATTATCTGTAAAATAATGATGTATAACAATAATAAGTGGGAAACAAATTATAAAGTTTGCAATATACGTCCTGGTGTAGGGAACAAGATGCCAGGAAGTTGTATTACAGATTTTATTTTATTTTATGTTTTAGTACGTGTAGAAAAAGTAAAAGGTGGCAGAAGTGCGCAGATCTCTGTTCAGTTCCCTATCTAGTATATGTTACCTGTTTTATCTGTTTAATTTACTGTAGTTGCATCAGCAGCGCTGTGGAGCATGCGCACTGTTCCTCCCCCACCTTTTGCTTAGACAGCGACGAGGTTTCAACTTTCAATGAATTTTAATGCATTCCTGCAACACGTCATCTTCCCCGTCCCCGTCCCCGTTATGGTAATTGAAACCCCCGAGCTAATGCTGACGGCACGAGAGACATAATCCGTTGCCCGCTTGTTTTCGTTACAGTAAGGGATGGATAGAGATATAAAAATACGTCCGTGTAAAAGGGAATGGAATAATTTTTTTTTTCAGCTGATCACATTTCCCTGATGTCTGTTCAAACAAACTCGGTTAACTTTATTTCGGATGGCATTAGAGAACTCTCTGAAGTTAATTTTGTTTTTTGTTTTAATATGCGGTTTTGCTGCTGCTATTCGTGAGTTTCTATGTTGTATGGCAGCGAGATGAAAAAAAAAATTAAACTGTTAATATCCCCTCCGATTATTGGAATTTTAACTTTAAAAAAAAAAACAAAATGGACTTACTAATTTCGATATAAATGCATTTGTTTAAAGCATCAGCAGCAAGATTCGATTATATACCGACAAAGAACAATTAACTCTAAAGCAAAGTGTAGGGTGCGTGAAACACTTTGCAACTGATAAGTGAATATAAATCACATGTTACTCTAAAAACATTTTCCAAAAAAGCTTTGTTCTCTACTCTCTGTGGCATTGTAGCTATAAGTATAAGTGAACCTTGTACTAAGAGAAACAGCATTGCCAGAACAAGTTTCCAAAACCCATTTAATTCTGTTTTTAAATGCAGCTCCATGGCATGACAGCTCACAAGGAACCTTGGCCTACCGCCCGGCCGCTGCGTCCCCTATCTGGGTTCATGACAGAGGGATGGGATGCAGTATTGGAGGGTGAGACGTGGTTAACGCCTCGAAGCCCTCCCGGCCGGTTAATGCGGTCCTCATGACCTGGAGCCGCTACTTCTCCATCAAGTAGCTCCTCAAGTGGATCCCCAGGTGGATCACGAGGTCTCCCAGCGGGGGAAAAATCCCCACGCCGGTACTGGGAATCGCACCCAGGTTTCCCGCTTGGTAGGCAGCTGCGCTACCACCGCGCTAAGGAGACGAACTATTATTTTGTACAGAAAATATCATATAACATTAAAAATGTAATTTTGCATTCACATGACTTTCTCTACGAAAATGTAACCTATCATAATGTCTTATATAAGTATGCAATGGTAATAAAATCACTTTTTTCTAGGTTTACAATTCTTGAAATAAATATTTTACCGGATTTGTAATTGCTTTAATGTTTAAACTTTGCTTTAACCTCATTATCATATTATATGTTGACTCATTCACTTAAAGTTGTAAGACAAATGATCTTTTGATGTTTCCTTTTTTTATCTTAGTGAAATTTATTGCCACCTACAATAGGATTTAGTAATACACATTTTCATGCATTGCACAATTCAGTTTCAAAATAAGTATACATATTTATCAAACTGTCTTACAGATTTTCAATTTAAACATTCCCCATATTATGAAGTATTGTAATACGCATATGCTACACACTTCCTAATATTTAGAGATAGGAACTGAATAACCCAAAAACAAATTAACACCATTAAAAGACAAATCTAATACGTTCCATTCACAAGACTTTCTCTACATTTCTGCAACAAATGATTATATTTCCTTCATCTAATCTAGAAAAAATTAGAAGAAATGGTGTTATTACTTGCTTCCTTGTTGTAGCATAGGTTAAAGTGATAGTCAAAATGGTTGCTATGTGCCTGAAGGTACTTTGTTTGTATGGCCAGGAGTTTACATATTCCTGTATGAGAAAAGTAAGTTTTTCAAAGCTGAAACCAGAAACAAGGAATATCTTTAAAACGATCAACTCCACGAAAAAAATATTATATAATATATATTGTGTGCTTTAATGTGCTGTACATTTTTTGGGATAATTTTTTGTCCATATCTTACGGTTAAGCAGTTATGTAAAATTTTGTAAAACTCATCCAGATCAAAGTTATCTTCAGCAGCTATTCCCAGAAAATTCAAGATATACATTTTATTTAGCAAGTAAATATGTTAAATATAAGAGAATTTAATCAAAACCGTTAAGAATATCAAAATTATTGAAATATTTTCCATATAAAGGGTGGTTTGTGGTGGGGGGATTTTCCTGGAAATCTTCGTGTCGCATTCTTGGAATATATCAAAATTGAATACCAAGTTTGGTTTTTAACGCTCTTTTCGTTGTTGAACTATGCTGCCCACAGACACACACATACACGGACAAGTTTCTAAAATCTTTTTCTCTTTGGAATCATGGGATCTCAAAACATATATTTCCGGTGAAATCTCGGTATCAAATTTTTGGGTTTAATACAATACCTTCTCTACACACTATGTACATAGTACATATAGAGAAAGTAAAATGGTTTTAGATAGACTGATGTAACAAAATTTATCAAGTATGAAACATTTTCAATGTGTGTACACTACTCAAATTTTCAGTTTGATCATTTCATAAATTTAAGATATTAGCTTGCCTACTATTACACATGACTTTATCCAAAAAACCTTACAGGCAATTTTATTATTTATTCACCAAAGCACTTCTGTAAGTGGCAGAAACATTACTGTTCGTTTAAATTAGATACTGCACAAGTCATATAACTGAGAACAAATGAAAAGTATGCACTGACAAAGTCCCTGATTTTTTCAATCAAAGTATCCAGTTCATTTGCACGAAGCAGGAGAACTCTGCGATAGGGACTCATCTCTACATCCAGAGGCTAGCCAACCCGAATTTTTCTTAAACAATATTCAAACCCACATTCTGCTTCTAAGCTCCTCCTCCGGACTGTTTCATCTCTTGATCTCTATCAGCAGCTTTCTCTTTCTTGTTTTTCTTCGATCCACTCTCAGCCTTGAACAGCTTGCAAGTAACCACAATTGAGACAGTACATGTCTTGTCCCGGGGCAAAAAAATTATTCAGAAGGGCTAATAATAATCGTAGGTAATAATATAAATTATATCAAGAAGAGCAAATATAAATGTACATTGAAATGGGAAGGGTAGAAAGACTTTAAACACATATAAGTTACGAGCTCGGGGTACAAGATACCGTTACGTCTGTGCATTGAACCAAAGGGATGAATGGATCCTGCCCGAGGGGACATAACGGGACAGCAAGCAATGATCTCCGCAGGTCAAGGGGACACTTTCTGAGTCACTTGACGATGAACTTCCGCAAGACTAAGATGTGATTTTTAGAGTCCGTGATGGAGGCGATCAGGCTACCTGTGAAAGAGAGGGAAATCGTTATTGTAATATTGAGGAGAGTACGGACCATTGCATCAAACTATTAAACAATAACAGTCGCTGGCAAGTCAAGTGATTCAGCGGCGGGGTATAGACACTTTGGAAGAAACACCGCGTTTCTTAAGCTAGTACACCAGGTGGCCAAACTGACCCGTATTTGACAGGTGCAGATATCTCTTCTTGGCTTAAGAGAGTAAAGAACTCAATGGGGCTATTTTAAATTAATACCGGTAGAACCACATTAGTTTTCATGTCAATGTACAGGACCCCTCACCGTCTCCGCTGATAATCAGGAGGGATACAAGGAAGGTCGCTCAGCAATTCTACCGGTTTTAACTTGATATAGGATCGTTTAGTTCTGCAACTCTTTTAATACATGAAAGGTTATCTTCAGAGGTCAAATACGGACACTTGTGTACCGTGTAAACGATTTCTAACCTATGGCTTGCACGGGAGTAATCTTTAAATAAGAAGCTCAACATTTCACATGCCAGTAGCTATTTGAAGTCGTATATCATTTGCGCTGAGACCTAAAACTTAAGTGTCCAAGTTCTATCCACAATGGAAGAATGGTAATGTAGTGTAAAGGATTTAAAATAAAAACAAGGGTGTTTTAAATCAGCGTTAAAACATGTCAAGGGTATACATTTTTTGTTCCAAATTGTCCAACTGT
The DNA here is from genome assembly GCA_030762935.1 of Hymenopus coronatus. Classification (NCBI taxonomy): domain Eukaryota; kingdom Metazoa; phylum Arthropoda; class Insecta; order Mantodea; family Hymenopodidae; genus Hymenopus; species Hymenopus coronatus. The sequence goes on along the minus strand of CM060889.1, from coordinate 7,626,004 downwards.
AACTAATAAGATGTTGAAAGTAAAAAATGGGGGGGGGGGGTGGAAATTCCACACTACTATGTGAAATAAAATAATAATAGATTTTGAAGGTTTTAGGATAACTTAACTTTTATTACTCTTTTTCTTCTGCTTCATAGATTTAGTATCTTGGCCTATTTTCACAATGATAGATCAAATCTCTGCATCTTGATAATGGTCAGCCAACGTCGGTCTTTTACTTACTCTGCACATATGTATAAGAAGCATCAAATATTTTATGTAGATATTTCTCCGAAAATATATCTCTTCAAATATGCTGAGTCCCAAAAAGCATTTTAGGAAAAGTTTGTTTTGTTATGTATGTATGTATGTATATATGTATGTATGTATGTATGTATGTATGTATGTATGTATGTATGTATGTATGTATGTATGTATGTATGTATGTATGTATGTATGTATGTATGTATGTATGTATGTATGTATGTATGCTTGTATGTATGTATGTATGTATGTATGTATGTATGTATGTATGTATGTATGTATGTATGTATGTATGTATGTATGTATGTATGTATGTATGTATGTATGTATGTATGTATGAATGTATGTATGTATGTATGTATGTATGTATGTATGTATGTATGTATGTATGTATGTATGTATGTATGTATGTATGTATGTATGTATGTATGTATGTATGTATGTATGTATGTATGTATGTATGTATGTGTGCATGTATGTATGTATGTATGTATGTATGTATGTATGTATGTATGTATGTATGTATGTATGTATGTATGTATGTATGTATGTATGTATGTATGTATGTATGTATGTATGTATGTATGTATGTATGTATGCATGCATCATCACCCCATTTCTTGGAAAATTTACATGGAATTTTTTTTTGAAAATATTTATTTGCTAAAAAATGTCAGTAATGATTTTGTCTGAAATACCGTATATAAAAGAATAATTTCATATTGAATTTTCTAGCAGTAGCATCTGAAGTTGTGTTCATTCTGGAGGACTTTATTATAATCGCTAAATCTTAACAGACAGGTAAATCTTACTACTCCAAAATCGCAGATATCTTTAAAACACACAAATTGTAGGAACATTTGTACTTTGGCTTTAAGCATTTCCGATGTATTCCTTGTTATTTAATTCAAAATCTTCTCGGGCTTCTAGCCAGGTGTTAACTTGGCTTGACACCAACGTTTCGAAGAAGTGCATCTTCCTCGTCTTCAGGGTGAACTGAACAACTGATGTTCAGTTCACCCTGAAGACGAGGAAGATGCACTTCTTCGAAACGTTGGTGTCAAGCCAAGTTAACACCTGGCTAGAAGCCCGAGAAGATTTTGAATTAACACGTCGCCAGGAAAGCTATAGTTCTTATTCCTTGTTATTTGTTTCAATTTTAAGACATGTATACTTTGCTCGCACGATATGCCATCATTATTTCATATTTCATTTGTTTTACTCCTGCCCTCGCAAACCGAACCGAAATTCAATGCTAGCGTATAGCGATAGTTTTTACAAACTTTGCTACCGCTTTAGACTAATGAATTCCTTCATTTCTGTTCTGTTTACAAGAGAGTAAGCAATGAGGCCATTTTCTGAAAGCGTTTAGTGTTTTGTCAAAGAGCGTAGTGTTTGTATGGAGTTAAAAAAAAGTGTTCCATTCGTATCACTTTCTCTGCTTACTCTGCAGCAAACTATTCTCACAAAAACTTACTGTTCCATTTTCTTTATGCTAATTGAGTTAAACATTAGCAGAAAAGATCCTTGCAAATAGAAGGGAACTAACGGCATGAGGTTAGTACCTACATTAAAGCGGTAGTCAAAATTCTTAAAAGTGGGTTACGCACTAAGCCACTAGAGTAGTTGAAAAAATACCTCCAGAGTAGGCTACTTAACTCAAGAACGTAGTTAATTAATGCTTAGTGTCGCACTGTCAAGTGATTAGTTCGAGATTTTACAGATTTTTGCGATATTAAATGTTAAGAAAGCTAGTAACGAGCTACTAAAAATCGACATTTCTATACTCAGACAGCAGTTTTAAAGACATTATAAGCCATTTTTTCAACCTGCTTTGCTTTAACACCGACTTATCAGCACCTGATACCCACACGTTTAACGCTAAGTAGCTGCGTTATGTTTATCCGGGGACCATGCATCACCCATCTCAAATTACTTATGTCAGTCAGGTGGACAGTCTCGCAAGTTATTTCGGTGTAGTTCATTAACGTTCCGTATAAGTGGTTCGAAATTTCTCGTTCCAAAGCTTTAGAGCTGGCATGGCTTAGTATATCATGTTGTTATGTCTGGAAACTTGTCGTTTCTGCTACAACAGTTTCAAGTCCGTTTGTCTGGTAACAATGATGGTCATCTGATTGATATTATTGAGACCTCTATGCTAGTCTTGGTACATAGCTATAGTTAATAATGAATGTTTTTTGTCTTTTTCCAGGTGAGTAACATACAGCTGAAATATTTTCCATCAGACATGTGGGTAAGTCTCATTGACAATATGCATGCTTATCTGCTAAGTTGTGGTAAAAATAGTTATTTTTAGTCTATTGAAATACCGCAAGATCATTAGAAAGCCTATAAAGCCTATTTTTGTCACCTAAAATTAATATTAATAATTCCTTTATCATTTACTACTTATGATTATTTATCATATTAAACATCAAATGAAGAATTAATATGGAAAATGTTCCCAAATTTTGGTGGATATTACAAAAACAATGCTTGGTTGAGCGAAAGAGCCATTTTAGCAGCAACTAATAAGAATGCAGATGCGTTGAATATAAAAATTCATAGTAAAACTGATGGACAAATGCGTTCATTTAAGTCCATTGATTTTATTATCGATCCTAATGAACTCGTCAATTATCCAACTGAATTTCTAAATTAATTGGATTTGCCACACAATTCACAACTCAAGGTTGACTCGGTGATAATTATGGTATATATATTCTGAATCAGTCAAAACAAGACTCAATGTTAAAAAATCTGATGTGTTCCATTCATATGACTTTCTCTACATCTCTGGAACAAATTATTGTTAAAAAGCTTTTGCTTCTATTTACTTCATGCTAATCGAGAAAAAATTGTCAGAAATAGTCTTATTATTTGCTTCCTTGTAACTAGAAGAGAAATAAGGAGTACCAAAGGTTAAAGTGATAGTCAAAAGCTGGTTGCTATGTGACTGAAGTTCCTTTACTTGTATGGACAGGAGTTGACAACTTCCTTATATAAGTTTTTCAAAGCTAAAACCAAAAACAAGGAATATCTCTAAAACGATCAACTCTGCGAAGAAACTCTATACAACGTTAATTATGTGTTTTAATGTACTCTACATTTTTTGAGTAGTAAGTTTTGGTCCATATCTTAAGGTTTAGCAGTTATGCAAAATTCCGTAAAATTTACTCAGAATAAAATAGTCTTCAGAGACTATTCCCAGAAAATTCAAAATATACATTTTATTTGTCAGATAAATATCTTTAATATGCTATATTTTAATCAAAATCGTTACAGCCATTAAGGCTAGTTTGGGTTGGGGGGATTTGTCTCAAAATCTCCGTGTCACATCCCAGAAATATACTAAACTTAAATACCAAGTTTGGTATTTTAGCGACTTTTCGTTTTTGAGTTATCGTGTTCACAGACACACGGACACACACACGTACACACAACACAAAAACCGTTTTCTGAAAATACTTTTTTTGGATACAGGGGACCCTAAAACATATTTCCTGTGAAATCTCGGTATCATTTTTTTGATGTAGTGCAAAACCTTCTCTGTACACTATGTACATAATACGTGTAGAGAAAATAAAAATTATGAAGATTTTCATTTAAGGTATTATAATCATAGGAAAATTCAAAGGCCAGGATGAGCTAATGCCAACCGAATTTCCCTTTGAATATAAGTGTGTGGAGTTTCCGGCGTCTCTTGCATTCGCGATGGCAATGAATCCTAAGGTCAATCATTAGAAGTGTGGGGAATAAACCTTGAAATGCCATGTTATTCTCATTGGCAGTTGTAGAGATTGGGCAAATCATCGGCACTATTTGTTTTCTCTCTGGAAGGAAAAACGAAGAATATTGTAGATTACAAGGCATTACAATAAGGCACAGTCAAATAATTTAATTGTAATCTTATTTCAATGCGTGGTCGTACTGTAAACGGCAGGTTTTGACTAAATTTTATCATTAGCTTCTTTCCAAAGCTGATATTATATAAAATTACCTTCCATTTCGATTGCTGCAACTATTCATCACTGAAATGCCTTTTTCGTGATGATAGATTCTTAGCTGCTAGTGAAGCTGAGTCTCGTTCCTTTCCTTAGTATCCTTCCTTTTTGTTTAAAATTTGTAAAATCTGTCTGGTTGAGTGGCAAAACAAATTCATCTAAAGTATTATCTCAGGTAAAATTATAATATTGAGGAATTCGCTCACCTGATGGTAGCGTGTATGCCTTACATTCAAAAGGTTGTCAGTTCGAATCTCGCTTAGGGTGAGTTACCCGGATAAGGTTTTTTCGGCGTTTTCCCTTATCCTGAATAGACAAATGTCGAGTACCTTTAAGCTCCATGGACCCCGAGATCTTTTGAGCATAATTTCATCAATTTCATTTACCGTCCGATGTGACCAACCAGGTTAAAGGACGTTAAACTAAAAAAAAAAAAAAAAAAAGGAAACAATAAATAAATAAATATATATAATATATATTTATACATAAATATTTAGCCCTAATAACATATTTGTGAAGTCCTATTTATTCTAACGGACCACAACAAATTGTGACATGGCATTTACCTGCTCCCCTCCAACATTTTTACTTTCTCTACACCTATTATGCACATAGTATATAGAAAAGCGTAAGTAATGTATTCAAAATTTCGTTACTGAGGTTTCACCAGAAATATATGTTTTGGGTCCCCCTGAATAAAAAAAAAGAAGCATTTTTGGAAAAAGGTTAGTGTGTTCGTGGGTACGTGTGGGTATGTGTGTGTCTGTGAACAGCATAGCTCAAAATCGAAAAGATTTTTTAGAACGCCTCACCGACCCCTAACTACCTTTTACATGGAAATGTTTTCGAAAATTGTAATAATTGTCTAACAAAACTTGAAACAAATAATGTTGTATTATGATAGCTAGGTATATAGTGTATTAGTCCATTTTATTTACTCACAAAATTAGCAACCATAATTTTTAATCATTTATTCTAAAATTTAAAGTCAGAGCAATATTTAAACTCTTCCAAATGAAATCAACATTTGATTTACTCGCTCAGTTATCTATTCGTTGACAGTTTAGTAGCTTTCTACGCATTTGGGATAACATTTACTCTACACTACACAGTTTTTACCTGTGTCAGTGTAAAGTTGGAGATAGTCCAGTTGAGAATTTTGTGGTCACAACACAAACCCTTGTAACATATGCTGGACAATACCCTTTGAGCAACTTTAAGGTATTTATGAACTACGTGAGCTTCAAAGTTATGGTAATGCTTTTACGTCCATAATTCTAGGATCGTCCAAACCCACCTCTCATTTTCCATCCCTAGAAATAATGACTTAAGATAATGTAAACGAAGAAGACATCATTATTTAAAAATATATTGGTATCTGAATTTTCTGTTACATTTAATATTTTCCACACGATGTAGTTAAAATACTTACATAAAGTTTCAAGTTCTACAGCAAACAATAAGTAAATAGATTTATCATGACTGACATCTTTTGTTACCTCTAATTGTTGTATACAACGTGTTTTTTTAATGCACCGAAACTGTGTCTTTAATATGTATAAATATATTTCTCGAAATTGGAGCATTGTTTTTAAAATGTAAATAAATACCTTTGCAAAAAGTAGTAAAAATTGTATCACAGCATTTTCAACATGGAGAAATGTTGGAAAAAAACCGTAAGTGCTCCATTAACATACAACTCCTGTCCATACAAACAAAGGAACTTCAGCCACATAGCAACCAGATCTTGACTATCACCTTAAACTACGGTACTCCCTTATTTTGCTTCTACTTACAAGGAGAAAAGCTATTTCTGCTATTTTTTTCTCAATTAGTATGTATTAGATAAAAGCATAAGCTTTTTAAAAATAATATGTTGCAAAGATGTAGAAAAGGTCATGTGATTGGAATCATCAGATTTTTTATTTAGGACTGACATCCCCTTGCCACTTACAAGTGGATGGCTAGTAGCCAGGAGCCCATCGGGGAGCCAACATAGCAACCAGCTTGTGACTATCACTTTAACCTATGGTACTCCCTTATTTCACTTCTACTTACAAGTCTTATTACTTTTTAAACTGTTTTCCTTGTAAAAAGGGTAGATTTCTCTCAAAATCCACATCTGTATGACTTTTCGTTTTTGAGTTTTCGTGTTCACAGAAACGCACAAAATAAAATGTAAATGGCGTGTTATTTATGGACGCTCTTTAACTGCTGTGCTTCTCAGCGTCCCATTCTATACTGGGCGTAAAATACCGCTTAATTTTGCTCAGAGACCTCTCTATCAGGCTTGAGGTTCTTTTACGTGCCGTAAACCTACGACATGGGACCAACGGCTTTACTTCCCTACCGAAGGAAGCCATGCTAAGGATTTTTACACTCAAAAACAGACAGAAACACACACTGAGCTCTTCTAAAGGTGCTTCTTTTGGTTACTCGCGGCCCTCAAATCTGCATTTCCGGTGAAATCTCGTGTCCAATATTTGGATGGGGTATTATACCTTTGTACCGTGTACTATGTAGAGAAAGTAAAAGCTTCTTCATGGGGCAATATCTTATCGGATGCGTGTCTAAATTTGTAATGAGCAGATAAAATATCTTTATGTATACAGACAATCACCCAGCTCCACACACACACACACACACACACACACACACACACACACACACCAACGCGACCGAATACAATTTAAAGTTGTGTATTATATACAATATCCGTTGATACGCAATTTTCTTACATTTCTCACAGAAAATACAGCATGTTTCATTTACTATAAAAGATTTAAGTACATTGAAGAGTCGCTTTTGGTTCCAATTCTATTCAAAATAATGTTTTGTTAGAATGAGTGCTCAGAAGGTTACATTGATGAACACCCGGTTATTTGAAATGAAAATGCGTTTTTGTCGAATACAAAAGCAAGGAAACTCCTGAGAAGTTTTAAATGGCGGAATGGGGAAGGGATTCAAGATGAAAATGAGCTGTTGTTGAAGAGCATTCCGTAATTTCTTTATAACTAGTGAGTGGTTCTTCCTTCTTTGGAAGTTTGTTCGCAACGTGGTGAGTGCTTCTTCCACTTCCAGCACCAACAAGGATTCGCAGGAAGCCTTCGTTAAATTCTCTAATCTCTCGCCAGCTATTATTCTATCACAAACTATGAATAAAACATTCATTTTACTTTCTCTATCATGTATGTACAAAGTACAAAGTAGTTAGCGAAGTATTATGATCCACCCAAAAATTCGATACCAAGACTACAACGGCAATGTATGTTTTAGGGTACTCTGTATCCAAAAAAATAGCAATTTTTAAAACGGTCTTTGTGTCAATGATTAAAATATTATTTAATAGTTTTAATAATGCTAATCTTACTAATGTTTAGATATGTTAATTTATTAATGTTTATAATTTATTTAAATATCTTATAATCACAAGGAGGTTCACCTGTCCCTTATTCTCTGGTTTTATGCAACCCGCAAATTACAGACTAACCCAAAAACATCGTTCCCGAGATACACGATGCACTCTTCCGGTAGTATTCGCTAACCCACCGAGGGTTCTTGTTGCCAAAATTTGGCAGAGAACATTTTCTAAATACAAAGATCAGTCGATAACATGTTAGGTGTTCTGGCATTTTGAATTGTTTTATTAACTTTGTATGTTTTAAACATTTTCTTTATTATTTAATTTGTTAGTAAAGTTTCTTTTTCTAAAGAATAAGAAAGTAATTAAGAATCGAAGACTGAAGGGCACGTAAAATGAAATGTCGTTTGTTCTTCATTTGTATAGCTCTTAGTTTACACCTAAAATTATTAGAGTGACAAACACTGAACTAACTTTGCACCTCAATGGATAATACACAAAGAAGAAAATAAAAGTGCATACAAACTGTGGGACTTGAACCGCTGACACGGTTGAGGTGATCAGGGAACATGAAATCAACCAGCTGAACTACAATCATTGCGCCCGCTTGCTGCGTTAAAACTTGTAGTTATAGTGTCACACATGTCTCCCTCTCCGCATCTGATCCCTTTACATTTGTTGACTGACTCCTTTTTATAGTTTAAGCCGTTCGTTTAACCTTCATTCATTATAATTCACGTTACAGAACATATGACAGCGATTTTATTTATATAACATGTGCTGTCATTTTCTAATAAAAACTGGCTAGATTTGCATGACTACCAAATGGCCGACTAGCACGGTAACTTCGACCTTATTACTTTCAGAGTATGAAGTGTTGCCTACCTCGAAAAATACGAGTAATAAGGAACAGGTGAAACACTTTGTGTGTGTGTCTGTGTATTCCTGTGTCTGTGAACAAAATAAGTCAAAAACGAAAAGGCGGTAAAATACCAAAACTTGTATCTAAGTTGAACATCTTCTAAACATGTGACACGAAGATTTTAAGGAAAACCCGCCCACTTCAAACTATTCTTTAGATGGGAGAAATTTCGAAAGCGTTGATTTTCTCATAAACGGCCGTTGATTAAAATACTGTATATTAAATACTTTACATGGCCAATAAACTGTACCTTTTGCATTTGCTAACAATCCGGATGACTTTTGCACAATTGGTAAACCGTATTAGAAAGGCCAAGCTTACTAATGAAAATACCCAGTTTTCGTGGAATTGACAATTTCAAAGATATTCATTACATTGGTTTCACTGTCAAAATACTTAGGTTTTCCTCATGCACGAATGTGTCAACTCCTGGCCATTAAAACAAACGAATTTCAAACACCTAGCAACAGCGTTCAAAACATTTGATTATCGTTTTAGCCAACTGAATTCCCTTATTTCTCTTATATCTACAAGGAAGAAAATAAATTAAAGCATTACTACTATATTATGTTTATTTTGATACACAAGAAGTAAGAATTACCTATTGCAGAATAGATAGAGGAAGTTGTGTGACTGAAACACAGATTATAATCCTATAGCTACCTAAAGAATGTGCTTTGTGTGGTTCAGGTGTAACTTCTTTGTTTTCAGGATGTATTTCTTAATGTCGTTACTTACCTTTCTGGAAGAATTTTACGACAGAGGAACAGTGTTTCAGCGCTTTCCCTCTACGAAGGGTGTTCAGATGCAGAGCAGAACCGACCTAGTTTCAATTTCGAATTAACAGAGGGACAACTGTTATTTTAATGCGCAAAAAATAGATAATATTACATTTCACAAATATTTTGTTATTTTTATAGCTCCTTCACCTTATTTAGAGTTCTTTTAAACTTCCCTGTTTTTTTTTCAGAATTATTTTATGTGTATTTAATAGAAGAGCTGTAACAGCTACTTGTCATTCTAATTTAATTTCATTTAAAAATTCGGATAAATTAATTTTCAAGAGAATATTAGTGATAAGGAATTTATGAGAAACAAATTACTGACATTTTTCCTTCCGTAAATATCAATGTACGTTAGTTTCAACTTTTTCAACAAAACATTAGTTTCGATAAGTGTAATCAAGCTCAGCTTTAGAATGATCTAAACACCAACAGTTGAAAATATCGGACTGTTTGCAAAATATATAGCATCATCATCATCAGCAGCAGCAGCAGCAGCAGCAGCATCATCATCATCATCATCATCATCATCATCAGCAGCAGCATCATCATCAGCAGCATCATCAGCAGCAGCAGCAGCAGCATCATCATCAGCAGCAGCAGCAGCAGATCCCTCTTATTCTTGTCATGTCACTTTTCAAGTTCTCATCGATTTTCATTATAAGCTGCGTTATAATTTTTCTTCAACAGACACATATAATATAAACTATGACCATAAATATATAGAATCACATAGAGCATAAATAAAATGTATAATTATATAAAATAACACAGATATAACGTAGTTTCTTATCTTGTATATTAAAAATTAGAAAACGTCTGCCCTTTAATGTGCCAGGATGGTTTGAATTCTAGACTCTGCTTTTAATCATCACATATAGGCACACATTTTACACTCTTATTACTTTATGGTGAGAAAAAATGCATTAATATTACTGCTATACGACAACCAAAAGCTGGTACAAACCGTTCATATGATTTATGTTTTGAGCCTAATAATAAAGAAACTTATGTGTTTCACTCCCATGAATTTCTTTACATATTTACAACAAATTATTGTTCAAATGTTTATGCTTCTATTTTCATCATACTAATCGAGAAAAAAATAGCTGGAATTGCCTAATTACTTGCTTCCTTGTAAGTAGGAGCAAAATAAGGGAGTACCATAGGTTAAAGTGATAGTCAAAAGCTGGTAGCTATGTGACTGAAGTTTGTATGGATAGGAGTGGACAAATTCCTCTTTGAGAAATGTATAAGCTTTTTAAAGCTGAAACTAATAATAAGGAATATTTTAAAACCAATCAACTCCATGAAAAAATGTGTATAACATAAATTGTGTGTTTTGTCGTGATCTATATTTTTGTGTAATAAGTTTTTGTCTAGTTCGTACGGTAATATTTAATAAAAATCATCTAAAATAGAGATATCTTCTGAGGCTATTCCCAGAAAATTTAAGATATACATTTGTTTTGGGAAGTAAATATCTTAAATATAAGCCATTTTAATCTAAATCGTTACAGCCTTTTTTGAGAAAATCACATTTTTCGAAAAAAAGACTCAATATAAAGGGTAGTTCGGGGTGGAGGGATTTTCTTGAAAATCTTCGTGTCACATCCTTGGAAGATACCAAAATTAAATACCTAGATTGTTATTTTACCGACTTTTCGTTTTTGAGTTCCCAGACTCACGGACACACAGACGCACCTTTTTCTGAAAATACACTTTTTGGATACGGGGACCCTAAAACATATATTTCCGGTGAAATCTAGATATCGAATTTATTGGCGGAGTGCAATACCTTCACTATACACTATGTACATAGTACGTGTGGAGAAAGTAAAAAAATCTGATGTATTCCATTCACATGACTTTCTCTACCTCTGTGTAACAAATTATTGTTAGTAAACGTATTCTTCTATTTACTTCAAGCTAATCGAGAAAAAATTAACAGAAATAGTCTTATTACTTGCTTCCTTGTAAGTAGAAGCGAAGTATGAGAGTACCATAGGTTAAAGTTAAGTCAAAAGCTGGTTACTAGGTGACTGAAGTTCCTTCGTTTGTAAGGACACGAGTTGACAAATTCCTGTTTCAGAAAAGTAAAAGTTTTTCAAAGCTGAAACCAAAAACAAGCAATATCTCAAAAATGATCAACTCCTGGAAAAAAATGTATCTAACATAAATTGTGTGTTTTAATGTGCTCTACATTTATTGTGTGTTAAGTTTTTGTCTACCTCTTACGGTTTAGCAGTTATACAAAATTCTTCCAGAAGAAAGTAGTCTTCAGAGGCTATACCTATAAAATTCAAGATATACGTATTATTTGTCAGATAAATATCTTTGTTATACAATATTTTAATCAAAATCGTTAGAGTCATTTTCGAGAAAATCAACATTTTTGAACAAAGTTCGAAGTAAAGAGTAGTTGGGGGTGGGGGATTTTCTTGAAAATCTTTGTGTCTCATCCTTGGAAGATACCAAACTTAAATACGAAACTCGTACCAAGTTTGGTATTTAACGGTCTTTTCTTTTTTGAGCTATGCTGTCCACAGACACACAGCCACACACACGCACACACAGACACGGATCTTTGGCCAAAAATGCTTTTTTTGGATACAGGGGGACCCAAGACATGTATTTCCGGTGAAATCTCGGTATGGAATATTTGGGTGCAATACAATATACCTACTCTATACACTATGTACATAGTACGTGTAGAGAAAGTAAAAAATAGTAATTGGTCCTTGAAATTTGCTTTAGTTTTTTCTCGAAATTTTCTCCGTTATATCGTTTGTATGTGTTCGAAACATTTATCATGGCACTTTTTTCTACCTGCATGAGAAACATCGGAAATATGACTTTTTAGCACATGAATGGCTTCTGCTGACGAAAGTCGCTGTCCCGATGTTGGGGAACAAATGGAGGTCATTTCGTGTGAAATCAGAGCTGTATGGGAATGATTCGTTATTTGAATGTTTAACAGTCGGTTGTCGCATAGTCGTGATGAAGACGATACCTTCCGGCAAAGTCTTGTATACCATTCAGAATTAATCGTTTTACGTTCCTCTAAAGGTAGTGAAGCCACATGAAATTTTTTTCTGAAGAAAACGGATGACCATGTATTAGAATCACTTGTTTAATTGTTTCGATGCGAACAATTGTTGGATTTGGTTCATTTTTTTTTATTTTTTTTTAATTACTGTGGTTCTCAGCGTCCCATTCTGTACTGGGCGCTAAATTTTGTACCGCTAAATTTTGCTCAGAGGCCTCTCTATCAGGCTTGAGGTTCTTTTACGGGCCGTAAATCTACGACGCGGGACCAACAGCTTTACTTCCCTTCCAAAGGAAGCCATGTTAAGGATTTTTACACCCGAAAAAATCCATCGTCTTCCGCCGGGTTTGAACCCGCGACCTTGGGTATATGAAGCAATTTTGTTCATCTTGAAACATCTATACAGTCGACTGCTGAAAGTGGATCTGTCAGGAGTACCAAGAGTTTAATGAAATAATTCCAAATCTAAAAGAATGTGATTAAAGTACCATGTAGTGTGTATTGTGTAAATTGTACAGAAAAGAAGTCAGTGCTAGTTATCTAAGACTCATCAAGAATCAAAAATTTACACTCATTGTCTTTTCTTTTTACCATTTCCTGTTCGTTTCATACTATGTGGTGACAGCCGACTTTGGGGATTGCGTGACAATTTGTTTATGGTATACCCATACTCATTTAAGATCATATCGGCGGCTTTGCCTTTGAAACAATTATTTCTCATTGTTCGCGCGTTTCCTACTCTCTTCTTCTTTGGGGTTGTTATGATAGGTTTTTCTTTGTAAATATTAAATTCACACACAAATACCCACCTTCCGTTTCATATGCATACAGCCTTGATCCGTCACCGTTACAATTTTATATGCGTTTTTTGAAGCCCTAACTTTGTATTTCTTGAGCACCAATCAACACGAGGATCCTTTAGCGTTTGAGTCAAATTATGTGAAGTCCAATGACAGCAAACCTTTTTCGCGGCTAAATAATCATGCACTCATGCTTAGGGCTGCCTCTTTCTCACAATATGTGTCATGACGAAATTGCACTTTCAGCTTCTACTTAGCATCAATTCTTTTTACTTTCTCTATACGTATTATGTACATAGGGAAGGCATTGTACGGCAACCAAAAATTCGATACCGAGATTTCACCGGAAATATATGTTTTGAGACCCCCTGTATCCAAAAAAAGCATTTTTAGTAAAATGTCCGTGTGTATCTGTGTGTATGTGTGTGTGTGTGTGTGTGTGTGTGTGTGTGTGTGTGTGTGTGTGTGTGTGTGCCTGTGGGAAGCATTGCTCTAAAACGAAAAGTCCTTTTAAAACACAACTTGGTATTTACGTTTGGTATCTTCCAAGGATGCGACACGAACATTTACAAGAAAATACCCCCACCCCCAACTAACCTTTACATGGAACTTTTTTTCGAAAATTTTGATATTCTTAAAAATGGCTCTAATGATTTTAATTAAAATCTCGTATGTTTAAGATATTTACTTGACAAATAAAATGTATATCTTGAATATTCTGAGGATAGCCTCTGATGACTACTTTACACTGGATGAATTTTACGGATTTTTGCATAACTGCTAAACCGTAAGAGATTGACAAAAACTTACAACACAGAAAATGTAGAGGACATTAAAACACACACATTATGTTATCCATATTTTTTCGTGGAGTTACTCGTTTTTAAGATATTGCTTGTTTTTGGTTTCAGCTTTGAAAAACTTACTTTTCTCATAGGGGAAGTAGTCAACTCCTATCCATACAAACAAAGAAACTTCAGTTACGTAGCAACCAGCTTTTGACTGTGATACTAACCTATGATACTCCCTAATTTCGCTTCTACTTACAAGGAAGCAAGTAATAAACACTATTTCTGCTAATACTTTCTCAATTAGCAGGGAGTAAATACAAGCCTAAGCTTTTTAATAATAATTTCTTGCAGAGATGTAGAGAAAGTCATATGAATGGACCACATCAGATTTTTGTTTTTGGCACAGCTACGTATTTTGGACTACTTTCGCGAATTTCTAGAGTGAGCGAACGGCGTCCAGGATTAAATTTGTTATACCAGCCTTTTACAGTGGCACAGGATGGAGTTTCAACGCTAAATGTACTAGTAAGTTTATCAATGCACTCTTGTCTTGATAATCTATGTCAAAGTCTTAACAAATCATCGAATGAACATTTTCACGAAATAACTCCAATTTTTAACTGAGACACAATTTTAAGGCTATTGTAAACATCACAAATAACACTTCTTGGACAAAATATCTTAAAAAGTCTGATGTGTTCCATTCACATGACTTTCTCTACAACTATGCAATCAATTATTGTTAAAAAGCTTATGCTTCTATTTACTTCCTGCTAATCCAGAAAAAAATAGCAGAAATAGTCTTATTACTTGCTTCCTTGTAAGTAGAAGCGAAATAAGGGAGTACCATAGGTTGAAGTGTTGGTCAAAAGCTGGTTGCTATGTGACTGAAGTTCCTTTATTTGTATGAACACGAGTTCACAAGGTCTGTATGAGAAAAGTATAAGCCTTTATAGCTGAAAAAAAAAACAAGGAATATCTCAAAAACAATCAATTCCACGACAAAAATGTACACAACATAAATTGTGTGTTTTAAAGCACTCTACATTTATTGTGTAGTAAGTTTTCGTCCATCTCTTACGATTTAGCAGTTATGCAAAATTCCATAAAATTGGCCCAGATTAAAGTAGTCTTCAGAGGCTATTCCCAGAAAATTCAAAATATACATGTTATTTGTCATGTAAATATCTTTAATATACGATATTTTAATCAAAATCTTTAGAGCTATTTTTTAGAAAATCAAAATTTTCGAAAAAAGTTCCAAGCAAAGGGTAGTCTGGGGTGGGTTTTTTTTTCTCAAAATCTTCGTGTCACATTCCTGGAAGATACTAAACTTAAATACCAAGTTTTGATATTTTACTGACTTTTCGTTATCGTGTTCACAGACACACGGACACACACACGGACCTTTTTCTGAAAATACTCTTTTTGGATACAGCGGACTCTAAAACATATATTTCCGGTGAAATATTGGTATCAAATTTTTTGTTGGAGTGCAATACCTTCTCTATACACTATGTACATAGTACGTATAGAGAAAGTAAAAAATTAGTGTCAATAACTTCAAGCTTTCCAGAGGAAACTCCAGTTGGCAACTACTGTAATTAATGTCCCCAAGGCTTAAAATATAAATAGTGGCCCTCTTAGTATAAATAGATTTTCAAAACTAGTTACAGATTGAACAAATGAAGGTTTGTCCTTTACCAGTAACAGCAGCAGCACTGAAGTACACTCTAGTATCATACTTCGTTATTCCAGTAAGCTATCTTTTTTTATTAATGTAATAAAATGTTAATATTGATTATTATTGGATTATTTTTTATCACACAAGCCGTGTGTAGGACAGGAGTTCGACGAGTAGAGTCAGACTAAAAAATTCAATGCCATAACAGGGATTTGATCTAGGGATCTCCCGATATGTAGTCGGTAGCTCTGCCACTGAGCTACCATGGCGAAAGTGTCGGATTAGCATGTTTCCCGGTAAACCACAAGGCGATCTCAAACTAATATTGTTGTCAATTATTATGCTCAATTGTTATTGGATTAATTGTTACAACTTGACTAACTCTTGTCCTACACACGGCTTTTGTGAAAAAAAAACAATTAATCCCTAACCAATTGATAATAATAGCTGGCTATACTATGAATCCTGGAACTTAAAGTACTTACAACATTGTAAGTCGCCATTGGGGACTCCATAAGTCGCCATTTGAGAACACCTTGTGGTTTACCGGGAAACATGCGAGTCAGTTGAGAAATTCAATGTTATGCCGGCATGATATCATGGTAGCTCAATGGCAGAGCAACCGGCTATAGATCGGCAGCTCCGTGGAACAAGTCCCGGCTATGTGATTGAGTTTTTCAGTCTGACTCTACTTATCCAACTATAATTATTATTATTATTACTATTATTATTTATTATTATTATTATTATTATTTATGTCTTCGTCAATTATTCTCTTGAACATCACCAGCTCAAACCTGTATTTCCATTGCGGATCGCTTGCACGTAATTCAGAGTTATAAGACCCAACATCTTTTACTTTGGGGGTTACAGAAGGGTCAGACGATCCCCCCCCCCCCGGGGTGTTTGCCAACAATATGTACGGACATTTCCTGTTGCCACGGCCTCGCTCTGCCGGGAGCTTTCTACCTTAGTGTTTTCGTCCATTTCATATACTGCCTTCTTCCCCTCCTTTTCATTTCTTTCTTGGTCATCTTTAGTTCCATTATTTATGACCTATATTCATATCGCACTGCGCTTCCTTTCTTCGTTCTGTTATTGCCAAGTCTAATTTTTTGGGAACCTTAAAATAAAAAATCTGATATGTTCCATTCGCATGACTTTTTCTATATCTCTGCAACAGAGTTTTGTTAAAAAGCTTATGCTTGTATTTACTTCATTCTAATTGAGACAATTTAGCAGAAATAGTCTTATTACTTGCTTCTTTGTAAGTAGAAGGGAAATAAGGGTACCATAGGTTAAAGTGATAGTGAAAGGCTAGTTGCTATGTGACTGAAGCTCCTTTGTTTGTCTCCTCTTTGAGAAAAGTATAGGTTTTCAAAGCTGTAAACAAAAACAAGGGATATCTAAAAAAACGATCATCTTCACAATATATATATATATATATATATATATATATATATATATCATAACTTGTGTATTTAAAAGTACTCCACATATTTTTTGTGTGATAAGTTTTTGTTCACCTCTTACGGTTTAACAGTTATGCAAAATTCCGTAAAATTCATTCGTCTTCAGAGGCTATTCCCAGAATATTCAAGATATACACTTTACTTGTCAGGTAAATATCTTTAATATTTGACATTATAATCAAAATCGTTACAGCCATTTTTAAGAAAATCATAATTTTCGGAAAAATTTCCATATAAAGAGTAGCTGGGGGTGGAGGTATTTTCTTGAAAATCTGCCTGTCGCATCCTGGGAAGATAGCAAACTTAAATACCAACTTTGCTATTTAACGGTCTTTTCGCTGTCTATTATTATTTATGCTCTGTGTACAACCTTAATTCTTACACTAAAGAGACCAGTGTCGATTAATATTTTATTATACCAAAACTGCTGTAAAAAAATAAGAAAAAAATACTCTAGTGTGTTCCATCGACTTTGCTATCGCCACTTGCTGTACAAATTTTCTTCAAAATATTATGTTTTTTCTACTTCATACTAATTGAGATAAGCAATAAGAGAATAACCTTATTACTTTGTTCTTTATAATTGGAAAGTAACTAAGGGAATACACTTGAAGTAAAGCGATAGCAAATATTTTAAAAACTGCTGATTGTTATTGAAATTCCCTTCTTTGAATGGCCAGGGGTAAAGCAATGAAAACCATAAATAAAAATCACGGAATACTTACTGTTTGAGAAAAGTATTTTAAAAATGAATCCTATAGTAGGGAATATCTCATAAATATTTATTTATGGCATAAATTGTGGGCTTTACCGAGATCTACATTTTTTATAGTAAGGTTTGTGTATCTCTTACGGTTTACCAGTTCTGCAAACGTCATTCAGAATGGAGAAGACTTTAGGGGTCATTCCCAAGAAATTCAGGGTAAACATTTTGTTTAACGGATATATATCTTTAATATGCGGCATTGTGATCATATTCAATTTCATTTTGTTACAAAATCGAAAATATCAAATAAGTTTTCTCGTTTTAGCGAAGATTGGTTTGGTTCGAGGGACGATTTCTGAAAATCTTCGTGTTGCATCGTTGGAAGTTACTACTTGTGGTATTTTACAGACTTTAAGTTTTCGATTAAAGCTTTCCACAAGAACACACACATTCATTCACATAGACAGAAATACACCAGCACCTTTTTCTAAAAATGCCTTTTCTGGATTCAGAGCTTCTCAAAAATGTATTTTCAGTGTAATCTTAGTTATCGAAAATACTAACGTATTGTAAACAGTGGCATAAAAATGAAATACAGGGTTTAATGCCGAAGCAGACGCTGTTATTGAAACAGGTAGTATATGTAGTCCTTGCTTACTTGAGTATGTGGTAGGCTCTGACACAGATTGTTCGGTTTTATTCATAGTCACCTTTTTCGGTCATTGTTAGTGTTTTGTTAATATATTTATCATAATATAGTAGGGCACATTAATGTAGCGGAATTTTGATTTACCGATTATTGTGTGTCGCAAACTTTTATTACTTTTTTTATTACTTTCTGTATACGTACCATGTACATAGTGTATAGAGAAAGTATTGCACTCCACTCGAAAATTCGACACCGAGATTTCACCGCAAATATATATTTTAGGGACACCTTTATCTAAAAAAAAAAAAACCCTTTTCGGAAAAAGGTCCGTGTGTGTGTATGTGTCCATGTGTTGAGTGTCCGTGTGGGCGGGTGTCTGGGAACATGAAAACTCAAAAACGAAAAGTCCGTAAAATACCAAACTTGGTATTTAAGTTTACTATCTTCTTGGAGCGACACGAAGATTTCAAAAAATAAAAAAAAAACCTCACCCCCAACTACCCCTTATATGGAACTGTTTTCGAAAATTTTGATTTTTTCAAAAATAGCTCTAAAGATTTTGGTTAAAATATCGTATATTAAAGCTATTTATCTGACAAATAAAATGTTTATCTTGAATTTTCAAGCTCTGAAGAATACTTTATTCTGCATTAATTTTACGGAATTTGGAATAACTGCTAAACCTTAAGATATGGATAAAACCTTACTTCACGAAAAACGTAGAGCACGTTAAAACACACGATTTATGTTATATACATTTTTTCGTGGAGTTCATCGTTTATTAGAGATTCCTAGTTTTTGATTTCTGCTTTGAAAAACTTATACCTTTCTCATACTGGAATTTGGCATCTGCTGTGCATACAAAGAAAGTAACTTCAGTCACATAGCAACCAGCTTTTGACTATCATTTTAACCTACGGTGCTCCCTTACTTCGCTTCTACTTACAAGAAAGCAAGTAATAAGATTATTTCTGCTGTTTTTTCTGATTATCTAGAGTAAATAAAAGTAAAAACGTTTTAAGAATAAATTGTTGCAGAGATGTACAGAAAGCCATGTGAATGGTACACGTCAGATTTTTTTTGGGAAAATGTTCATATTCGTCTTGTTCACTATTTCTATTTATTTTTAGTATTAAGATTTTTAAATAACTTAATATTTTCAGTTTCACAAAGGCGGAAGCGTGCGATTGATGGAGATTAGTGCATGTATAGTGGTATTTCTCATAAATTGCTGAAACGATTTTGGTTAAAATATCGTATATTAAAGATATTTGTATGGCAAATAAAATGTATATCTTGACTTTTCTGGGAATAGCCTCTGAAGACTACTTGATTTTCGACGAAATTTACGGAATTTTGCATATGTGCTAAACCGTAAGAGCTGGAGAAAAACATAATACACAAAAATAAAGAGTACTTTAAAACACACAATTTATGTTAAAAGCATTCTTTTCATGGAGTTGATCGTCTTCGATATATTCCTTGTTTTTGGTTTCAGCTTTAAAAAATATACTTTTCTCATACAGGAATTTGTCAACCCCATCCATACAAACAAAGGCACTTCAATCACATAGCAACCAGCTTTTGACTGTCACTTTAACCTATAGTACTTCCTTATTTCGCTTCTACTTACAAGGAAGCAAGTAATAAGACTATTTTTGCTAATTTTTACTTTCTCTATACGCACTATGTACATAGTGAATAGAGAAAGTATTGCACTCCATCAAATAATTCGATACCGAGATTTCACCGGAAATATATGTTTTAGGGTCCCCTATATCTAAAAAAAAAAGCATTTTCACAAAAAGGTCCGTGTGTGTGTCCGTGTGTCCATGTGTCCGTGTGTCAGTGTGTCCGTGTGTCTGTGAACACGATAACTCAAAAACGGAAAGTCCGTAAAATACCAAACTTGGTATTTAAGTTTAGTATCTTCCAGGGATCTTCCCCACCCCAAACTACCCTTTACATGGATGGAACTTTTTTCGAAAATTTTGATTTTCTAAAAAATCGCTCTAACGATTTTGATTAAAATATGATATATTAAAGATATTTACCTGACAAATAAAATGTATATTTTGAATTTTCTGGGAATAGCCTCTGAAGACTACTTTATTCTGGATGAATTTTGCATAACTACTAAACCGTAAGAGATGGACAAAAACTTAATACCTAAAAATGAAGAGCATGTTAAAACACACAATTTATGTTTTATACATTTTTTTCGTGGATTTGATCGTTTTTCAGATATTCCTTTTTCTTGGTTGCAGCTTTGAAAAACTTATACTTTTCTCATACAAGATTTTGTCAACTCCTGTCCATACAAACAAACGAACATCAGTCACATAGCAACCAGCTTTTGGCTTTCACTTTAACATATAGTACTCCCTTATTTCGCTTGTATTTACAATAAAGCAAGGAATAAGGCTATTTCTGCTAATTTCCTTCCTAAGAATTTTTGCGCTGAGAAAAGCCACCATGCTCCTCCTGGAGGGAGCCCGTGACCTTGAAAACAAGAGGCTAGTGTGTTACACCCAAACTAAGGAGAACGAGCTTCTACTTCGGAATATTTGTAGTTGTCTATTTCCACTGATTCTTTGCTGTTCTTTATCATTTCCTACAACTAATATATTTTGTAAGTGTATTTTTCCTTTCTAAAAAAACCTAATGTGTTCCATTCACATGACTTTCTCTACATGTCTGCAACAAATTATTGTTAAAAAACTTATGCTTCTATTTACTTCATGCTAATTAAGAAACTTTAACAGAAATATTCTTGTTACTTGCCTCCTTGTAAGTAAAAGTGAAAGGGAGTAACATAGGTTAAAGTGATAGTCAAAAGCTGGTTACTATGTGAATGATGTTCCTTTGTTTGTATGGACATAAGTTGATAAATTCCTGTATGGGAAAAATTTATGTTTTTAAAGGTGAAGTCAAAAACAAAGAATATCTCAAAAACGACCAACTCTACAAAAAATTGTATGTATCATAAATTGTGTTTTAACGTGCCCTACATTTTTAGTGTGCTAAGCTTTTGTCCATCAAAGTTATGCAAAATTCCGTAAAATTCATCCAGAATGAAGTAGTCTTCAGAGACTATTCACAGATAATTGAAGATATACATTTTATTCGCCAGGTAAGTATCTTTGATATACAATATTTTAATCACAATTGTTAGAGCCATTTTTAAGAAAATAATATTTGCGAAATTTTTCCATGTAAAGGGTAGTTTAGTGTGGGGGGATTCTTCTCAAAATCTTCGTGTAGCATCCCTGGAAGACACTAAACTTAAATACCAAGTTTGGTATTTTATCAGCATTTCGTTTTTGATTCATCGTGTTCACAGACACACGGATACACGGACTCAGGTCCACACACACACACACACGGGCCTTTTTCTGAAAATGCTTTTTTCGGTTACAGGAGACCCTAAAACATATATTTCCGGTGAAATCTCGGTATCGAATTTTTGGGTAGAGTGCAATACATTCTCTATACACTATTACATAGTACGTGTAGAGAAAGTGAAAATTATAACCAGTATTTTTGGGTTTATCCCCCGAAATTGTATCTTTCAACTGCCAAATGCTTTCTTTTCGATTACTATTACTATTACCTTGTGCATTGCATTATTATCATTGCATTTTGAGGTATTGTGAACGCCCTTCTTACATCAGAACAGGAAAATAAAATCTAATGTGTTACACTCACATGACTTTCTCTAGCTACTCTACAAACTTCTTACAAAAGATGATTCTTCTTTCAACACCACGCTAGTCGAGATAAACATTAACAGAATTTTATTACTTAGTTCCTTATAAGTAGACTGAAACTAAGGGAATGCACTAGGCTTAAGTGATAGCCAAATATTTTAAAAGCTGTCGTTATGCGATTGTCATTGCAAATTGCTTCTTTGCTTAACCAGGTTTAGAACAAAAGAAAAACGGACACTCCCGTCGGAGAAAAGTATAATTACTTCACAACTGAAACTAATGACAAGGAATACATGGGAAACGGTAAGCTCTACGAAAAGAACGTGTGTGACATAACTTGTGTATTTTAACAAGATCTACATTTTTTGTGTAGTAAGTTTTTATCTATCTTTTGCGGTTTACTAGTTATGTCAAATTAAGCAAAATTCATCTAGAATAAACAGGACTTTAGAAGCTATTCCCGGAAAATTCAAGATATACATTTTATTTGTGACAGAAATGGCTTTAATACGTGGCATTTTAATCAAAATCGTCAAAGCTATTTTTAAGAAAAACAAAATTTTCGGAAATTTTTCCATGTAAAGGGTAGCTAGGGGTGGGTTATTTTCTTGAAAATCTTCGTTTCACATCCTTGGAAGATAATAAACTTAAATACCAAGCTTGGTATTCAACCGTCTTTTCATTTTTGAGCTATGCTGTCCACAGACACACACAAACAAACAGACAGACAGACACACACACGAACCTGATTCTGAAAATGCTTTTTTTGGACTCAGGGAGTCCTAAAACATGTATTTCCAGTTAAATTTCGACATTGAATTTTTGGGTGGAATACAATACTTCTCTATTGCTATGTACATTGTACCTAAGGGGCTAGAGAAAGTAAAAATTATAATTTTAAAAGCATTTGTCCCTCCGTTGACATCAATAGGTACTAATTATTTTAATAACGAGTTGTCAAAACAGCCTTTGATTTTTTACTATGTGTTTCTTATTTTGTTATAGAAAAATAATAATTCTGAAGTATAATGCGTGCTCGTTGAGAACACGCAAGGCAAAAACATATTCTCTGTGAGTGAACTAACGCATACTCATTACATTTATGGCGTACATGTAGCAATGTAACACTAGCACGCAGCTTTGTAACTTGTGAGTTACCTTGTTCACAAACTTCTTACGAATTTACCATTGCTTGAGAGTGAGAGGGAGAAAGTCACAAACTTAACTATTTGAACTTTAGTAACAGTAAAATATAGTACATGTAAATTGGTAAACAATTATAACAGTATCAAGCTGTGGTTATAACAATTAAATCACATTATATAGAAGACAACATTTGTGATATCTTTATTAACTTGATAACTTTACTGCATCCTTCGGTGGTGTTAAAGATGGAATACAGATCAGGTTTAAGTTCCTTGTGTCGTTTAGTAAAGCAGGGCACTTGAGGATAAGGTGAGATGTTGATACGATTCTCGGGCTGAACATTTCGGGTAAGGATCTTTGGTTGTTTTCTTCATGTGATAGCCATGGCTGAGGTTGAAGTGGCCGATGCGCAACCTGGTAAATAGGAGTTTTTGTTTTCTTCGGAATTTAATGTGTGACATTGCCGGTTCTGTAATAAATTTCCTAACCAGGTGCAGTTTTGAGGGCGTAGATTTCCACTGTTTGTCCCTGTGGTCGATGATATAGCTTTTAAGCGTCTTTTTTACATCCTGAAGTGAACCACTTAATCCAGCTTCAGTTCGTGGCGTATTTAGCTGCCACATCTGCCTTTTCATTTCCGGTAATGCCGTTATGTGACGGAAGCCATACCAATTAATTTTGATAGCCGTTAATGTAGTGATAGTATAATTGTTCTTGTATAATCTTTGAATGAGTGGGTTCTGAGAGAACCTATTAGCAACAGCAGCAGTAAGTGTTGACATAGAGTCAGAGAAGATCACAAGTGCTTGATTTTTGTGCCTTTCTGTGCATATTTCAATTTCTTTGAGAACGGCCAAGGCTTCACATGAAAATATGGAGAAGTGCTCTGGTAAGCGATAAGAGTTGGCTTCTTAAGGCGAGGAGGTGTCTATGGCGCATCCAGATTTTGAGTCTCGTTAGATACATCGGTGTACGCTTTGTAATGTTTGTGGTATTTCTGGTGAAGCAAAGAGATCATTGGCAGGATTACTGATCTGCAAATTGTTGAATAGTTTGGTATTTGTGACACCTCTAAATCAATGGATGGTGTAAAAGACTTCCATGGTGGGTTAGGATGAAGTTTTCTCAAAAGAACAGAAGGTTTTTCAATTTGGAATTCGGTGTAGTATTCCAGGAGTCTTTCTCGCAGTGGTTTTGGATAACTAGGACAAGAACAATTTATTTCTGATTTTGAAGCATCAAAAAGACATTTGTTTGTCGGGTTACTTGGTGAGCAGAACGTTGAATAGCAGAAATTGAGGCACAATTGTTTGCGTCGTAGGTCCAAGGGAAAAAGGCCAACCTCCACAAGTAAACTGTTGCTTGGACTAGATCTAAAAGCTCCCAAACTTACACGACAGGCAGTGTTGATAATGGGATCAAGAAATTGAAGGAGTCGTTTACTTTTTGAGCTATACACTACAGACCCATAATCTAGTTTGGCCTAGATGAGACTTCTGTACAAGTTGATTAAGCACTGTGTTTCAGCGCCCCACTTATTTTAATGATGTTTAGCCGGGATGCATATTCTGCCTTGAGAGACATAATATGTTGTTTCCACGAATGTTTCTGGTCGAATTTCATACCAATGATTTTACAAGTATTCATTCTACGTAAATTATGGCCACCAATCCTGAGACTAACGTCGGCTTGTAAATCCTTTTTTGTCCTAGAGAAAACCATATATTCATATCTTCTTTTAGATATAATGAGCACTGAATTACTTGCCCATTTGTAGATTTTATTCAAGGATTCCTGAATGATATGCGTTGTCAAATTAATGTTTTTCCCACTGCACATAATAGTATTATCTTCCGCAAAGAGGAATACTCTCACTCGATGTTTAATCAGGTCACTTAGTTCATTTATAGCAATAAGGAATAAAATTACGCTCATGTACCTTCATCACTACATGTTACATAATTGTGTTATGCTAATTATGTTAATTTCTTAGCATGCACCAGGCTCACTGATGAGGTTAAGTTTACTTACCACGATATCATCAACTTTTAAAATATTCATGACAGGGCCGATGAAAACCAGCGGAAGTACGACAGAGCTTCTGCCTATACGTTTGGATTGGGCTCATCGACGAACCTTATTGGTCCCTATTTCTTGCCTCCACTCCTGAATGCAGAGAAAAATCTAAAGTTTAATAAATTCGGATCTAAGTTTAATAAATTTATCTAGACGTCATTTAAAGAGAGTATTTTTTTTCAGTCGGATAGGACCTAATGTCATGAATGGTAAATTTCGCATGCATGGATTGATTTAGCGACATTTACTGCATGGCCTACTCATTTTCCTGATTTGAATGGAACGAACTTTATTTCTGAAGACATTTAATGTCCCCGATTTATGAGATGCCGATATCGGATATTGATTGACTGTATTCACACTGGATTTTACCAAATGCGAAACATTCCAGGACTTTGCAATTGAGTGCGTGTTAGCAAGGAACGCAGGCTCAAGGTTTGCATCGAAATAAGAGGAAGCCACTGCTTCTGTAATCATAATTTGTGTTGAACTCAGAAATAAATGATGCTTGGACGCCTTTTCATATGGACACTTCTAGTGTTTTATTTTTGGGAGAGCATCACCAAAATATTTGACACCAATAAAGATGCAATCTGTATCTATTCGGCTTACCTTTTGGCTTTATGAGTAGTTGTATTTGTTTTTACTTTCTCTACACGTACTATGTACATAGTGTATAGAGAAGGTATTGTATTGCACCCAAAAATTCGATACCGAGATTTCACCGGAAATATATGTTTTGGGATCCCCCGAATCCCAAAAAAAAAAGCATTTTTAGAAAAATTTCCGTATGTGTGTCTGTCTGTTTGTCTGTGGCCAGCATAGCACAAAAACGAAAACACCGTTAAAAACTAAAGTTGGTATTTAAGTTGGATGTTTTCCATGGATGCGACATAAAGAGTTTGAGAAAAATCACCAATTCCAAACTATCCTTTACATGCAAAAAAGTTAAAAAATTCTGATTTTCTTAAAAATTGCTCTAAGGATTTTGATTAAAATATTTTATATTTAAAATATTTACTTGCCAAATAAAATGTATATCTTGAATTTTCTGAGAATAACCTCTGAAGACAACTTTATTCTGGATGAATTTTGCATAACTGCTGAACCGTAAGAGACGGACAAAACCCTACTACATAAAAAATGTAAAGCACGTTAAAACGCACTATGTTATATACACTTTTTTGGAGCTGATCCTCTTTTAGACATTCCTTGTATTTGGTTTCTGCTTTAAAAACGTATACTTTTCCCATACAGGAATTTGTCAACTCGTGTTCATACAATCAAAGGAACTTCAGTCACCGAGCAACCAGCTTTTGACTATCACTTTAACCTATGGTAATCCCTTATTTTGTTTTTACTTACAAGGAAGCAAGTATTAAGACCATTTCTCCTATTTTTTTCTCGATTAGCATGAAGTAAATAGAAACATAAGCTTTTGAACAATAATTTGTTACAGGGATGTAGAGAAAGGCATGTGAATGGAACACATCAGATTTTTTTCGGAGGGCATCACCAAAATATTTGACACCAATAGAGATGCAATCTGTATCCTTCCGGTTTACCTACTGGCTTTATGAGTAGTTGTTTTTGTTTTTTTACTTGGATTACAATATCCGTTGCAAGACCTCTATCTTGGAGAGTCAGAAACAATTTATTCGTTTTCCTAAACCCTAGAGGGATCGCCTTCTCTGCCGCTGATAAACTTTTTCCATAAAATGAGATTTTCTGTGGGCGTACCCCAAACATTAGATGATTGCCTTCTCAAAGTTTACGAGAGTCCTTTTCCCATAGTTTGCTTCTGGAATTTTCATTTTCTCTAAGACATATGTGCCTTCAGCCTTAGGGTGGAATTTGGGCATTTGCTGCGAATATATACATTATTTTATGGTCTTTCCACCAGTCCTTAGGTGGCTCCTTGCATGGACGACGAGATGTGGTTCTTTATGTCAATCAATGTAAGCTTTTGACTAACTTTTACTAATGTAGCCCAAATTACGCAGGTCAAGATTGCAGCAGCTATATAAACTTCCAGGTAATTAATTGGATAGCAAGTCACAGATATAATTTATAGTGTTGAAAGTCAGATGCCGTTAGCACTTGCAACTTTGTGTGACATACGACATTTGAGCAACAAATTACATGACGTTGTACGAAAGTTAGGTTGCCAGCACATCTGTTAGGGAAATGAGGAAGTGTTGAGTGACGTCATTGCCTACCTGTTGTGAGAACCACAAGTGTAATTACTCCGTCTATTGGCGTTGACATTTGCCCTAGCCACTCGAAATACGATAATGCGTGCCCTTTAGGAGGGAATTTCTGTCGTGTTGCAAAATGCCATTCCGATTTCCTTCGATATGGCTCACAGTAGATAGATTCAGTGTCGCTTCGATTTGCTTAATGGAAAACTGAAAACATACATTATATCTGCCATTGAATGTTGAACAAACTACAGGTTGGACTCAGCGGTTTGGGACTTTTCCAATCTCCAAGAATTTGGAAGTGTATTTGAGTGTGTAAAACTACGAGAGATTAAATGTTTTAAACAATAATATAATAATATAAACCCAAATAATAATAATAATAATATTAATAAACTTTGAATTAACTAGCACCAGCGAGTTATAATTATTTTCATATACAAACAAGCAATCCAACTGGAAACAGGCGCTCTTTACTGATGGTTACCAAAAAGAGGAAAAAGAATGAAGGCGTTGGTAAATGACATCACAGAGTGTATGCAACCATCGTTATTCAGTGCTATTGAAATTCGGTTTTCTGTGCTTGCTAGGAGTAAATAGAAGAGACACGAAAGAAAGGTATCTCCCGTTTGAGAACATTTTAAGTACCTTCAAACTGAACCACTATCTCGAAAACGATTGACTTCCAAATCAATTTGCATTTGCTGTCATTCGAAAACTAAACAAAGTATTGACGTGTAACTATGGATACAAGCTGGTCTACAGTTAAGCTATACGATAGTACCGTCTAACTGGCTAGTGACGCCAAATTCGCGGCGCGGTAACCTTTACTGTAAGTCAATATTAAAATGTAACTGTATGAACAGAGTGGTTTCTCTAGCTAGAAAATAGAAAAGTTAAATACTAAATATAATCTTGTTTAAAATAAAAATATAAATAATATAAAGTTTTAATTATAACTTTACTGCAAAATAAAATATACAAATTTAGATGCTATGTATACAACAATTGATTCATAATGCTATTTTTCTTCCTCACTATTAGTATTTACATCTGGGGCGATAACAGCTTTATTCGTTTTTGCTTTTTTTCTGTCTGTCTTTCTTATATATATTTTGCGAAATCGATAAAACTTTTGGAGTGTATGCGGTTTTTGAGTTCCTGGGTTCCATTAAGAACTTTTATGAATCTGTAGAAAGGTTGTGTAACTCTCCATATTTGGAACGTGGTGGACATTCAGTCATGAATATTTTGGTCTGTCTCATCTTACAGTGTATAAATTGCGGAGTATAATGTTGGATGATATCTGTCTGTACTTCTATCAGCAAATTTACTCCTGTCTATTTATCCTCAATACTCAGAAAATCATTACCAAGCATATATGCATAAACTGAATGAAAACTTTGAGAACCAATGAGCATATGACACATTTAGTACAAAATTGACAGTACGCATTCAAATGTGAATGAAAACTGTCAAAAACAATGAAAAATTACACAACTACTATAAAACTGATAGCACGTATTCAAATTTGATTAAAAACTGTCAGAAGCAATGATAAATGACACAACTTCTATAAAATTGTCAGCATGCTTTCTAAATTGATTGAAAACTGACAGAACCAATGAGAAATGACACTTCTACAAAATTGTCAGCATGCATTCTAAACTTAATTGAAAACTGTCATAACCAATGAGAAGTCACAGTTTTACAAAATTGTCAGCATTCATTCTAAACCTAATTGAAAACTGTCATAACCAATGAGAAATCACAGTTTTACAAAATTGTCAGCATTCATTCTAAACTTAATTGAAAACTGTCATAACCAATGAGAAATCACAGTTCTACAAAATTGTCAGCATTCATTCTAAACCTAATTGAAAACTGTCAGAACCAATGAACATAGCTTCCATAAAATTGACAGAATGCATTCAAATCTAATTGAAAACTTTTATAAGTAATGAGAAATGATACAACTTCTACACAATTGGCAGCATTAATTTAAAACCTTATTTAAAACTTTCAGACCCAATGGAAATATGACCCATGTAGTGCAAAATTGACAGTAGACATTCTAAAACTGATCGAAAACTTTCCGAGCCAATGAGAATATGACGCGACTTCTACAAAATTGATTCATGTATTCAAAGCATGTAAGTATACCCAATGGGAATATAATACAAATTCTACAAAACTGACAACACACATTCAAGATGTGATTGAAAACTTTGAAAACCAATAAGCATATCACATAATTTGTACAAAATTTACAGAATGATTCAGAATTTGACTATTTACATCTATGAGCACCAATGAGCATATGCCACACCTTGTACAAAATTGACATAATATATTCAACATCTGACAGAAAAATATGAGCACCATTGAGCATTTGACACAGATTGTACAAAATTGGCTTCCATAAATACGAGTAGAAAGTGTGAGGTATTGACAATACCGTAATCACCGATTCTCGGAAATATCAGCCCAATTCGCACATATTAGACCCGGTCAAATCAGACTGTCATTTTTATACTTTCTCTATATGTACTATGTACATAGTGTATAGAGAAGGTATTGTAATGGACCCAAAAATTCGATACCGAGATTTCACCAGAAATACATGTTTTTAGGACCTCCTTACTTCAAAAAGCATTTTTAGAAAACTGTCCGTGTGTGTGTCTGTCTGTGTGTGAATGTATGTATGCACGTGTGTGTGTGTCTGTGGGCAGCATAGCTCAAAAACAAAAAGGCCGTTGAGTACCAAACTTGGTACACGAAAATTTTCAAGGCAATCCCCCACCCCTCACTACCCCTTACATGGAACATATTTTGAACATTTTGATTTTCTCAAAAATGGCTCTAACGATTTTGATTAAAATATCGGATATTAAAGGTACTTACCTGACAAATAAAATGTATATCTCTAATTTTCTGGGAGTAGGCTCTGAAGACTACTTTATTCTGGGTAAATTTTAAGGAATTCTGCATAACTGCTAAACTGTAAGAGAAGGAGAAAAACTTACCACACGCAAAATGTAGAGCAGATTAAAACACACAGTTTATGTTATATGCATTTTTTCCCCTGGAGTTCATTGTTTAGAGGCATTCCTTGTTTTGGGTTTCAGCTTTGAAAAACATAATTTTCTCATTCACGAATTTGTCAACTCTGCCCATACAAACAAGGGAACTTCAGTCTCATAGCAACCAGCTGTTGATTATCACTTTAACCTATGATACTCCTTTATTTCGTTTCTACTTACAAGGAAGCAAGTAATAAGACTAGCTTTGATATTTTAATTTTTTTTTCTCAATTAGTATAAAGTAAATAAACACATAAGCTTTTTAACAATAATTGATTGCAGAGAGGTAGTGAAAGTCATGTGAATGGAACACATCAGAGTTTTTGTTTCCATATCGCCATCCAATTATAAAAGTCATATTTTGTAGCTGTGACAGCTCGCCAGAAATGTTGGTTTATGTTGCAGGAGATTTAGGAATTATCCAAATCGTAACGATTTCCGACACTTTGCTCGTATTTATGTGTAAATTAAGTATGCATTACAGATATGAAACACTGCAGATGAGAGTGGGATTTGAACTCGTTTCCATAACCTCTCGTACAAAAGTAGAACTGCAGATTAAAGTCACGTTCCTTGGAGTTAATCTTTGGATGTCTGATTGAATACAAGTCATGGGTATTATTATTGTTATTATCATTATTAAATATTATATATGTTAATGTCTTAGCAAAACTATACAAGGTGGTGCAGCCGTCCTTTGTTCTCTAGTTTTAAGCAACCCGCAGATTACAGTCTAACCTGAAAACATAATTCCCGAGACCCACAATGCAGTGTTTTGGTAGTATTCGCTAACCCACCGAGAGTTCCAGCTGCCAGCATTTTGTAGAGAATATTCTGTAACCACGAAGAACAATCGATAACATGTTAGGGGTTCCAGTATTTTGGAATTGTTTTTATTAACTTTATATGTTTTGAAAAGTTCCTTTACTTTTTAAATTCTTTGTGAAGTTTATTTTTCAAAATAATAAGAAAAAAAAAATTAACAATCGAAGAATGTAGGACACGTAAAATGAACTGTGGTTTATATACCTTTTAGTTTAACCTAAAATTATTAGAGTGACAAACACGGAACTAACTTTGCACCTTAATTGATAATACATAAATAAGAAAAAAAAAATGCACGCAGACTGTTGGACTTGAACCGCTGACACGCTGGATGTGATGTGGAAACATGAAATTAACCAGTTGAGCTACAATCATTGCACCAAATTGCTGAGTTAAAACTTTAGGTGTTGTGTCACACATGTCTCCCTCTCCGCTTCTCATCTCTTTATAACTGTTGTGTGACTCCTTTATGTAGCTTAAGCCGTTCATTTAACCTTCATACATTATAATTCACGTTACAGAACATATGACAGCGATCCTATTGATATAACTTATACTGTAACAGGCGTTGTTTTGGAATGAACGTAACTATTGCTGCTAAGGTGTACTTTCCGATAAAGAGCAGATTGGCATGGTTACCAAATGGCTGCTAAGCACGGTATTTTCGACCTTATTACTTACAGACACTGAATTGTTGCCTATCTCCAAAAATAATAAGGAACTGGTGAGCCACCTTGTATTAGTATTTATGTGCTATTACAATGCTATTCAAAATATAAAATTAATAGTGCACAAACAGTATTAAACCTAAAATATGTTCGTACATGAAAATGTACTGGTATTGCAACTATCGACAATTTTAGCAATACTAGCAATATAATTATAACAGAATAACTAGTCCTATTAAATGTAAGGAAGAATCAGTAAACAATCCGACACTTTCCCTGATGCTGTAATTTGAGCAACGATGGCCGCAAATCGAAACGACAGCACAAGACGAAAAAAAAAAAGAACAAAAATACGTAAAACAACAACAAAAAACAATATATTTGTTGTGTCTGTTGGTTAGATTCGCATTTATATTTGATGTTTTGCGCTAGAAAAATCATATGTGTTAATCCGCATTACCCTTTATCCATACCTGTATTTTTAGAGCTACTATATGTCCTAATTAAAAATAGAATTTACTTGACATTAATTGACTTAAACGTTTTCAGGAACAGTTTCGGGACATATTCCTTGTAGATACAAGGTGGATACAAAAAGCCGAAAAATATATTATTTAAATGCAAAATTCCATACTCTTTCCACGACATCGTGAAAAAAAACAGCTAAATGGTAACCAATTTAAAAAAATCTTATGTGTTCCATTCACATGACTTTCTCTACACCACTGCAACAAACTATTCTATTTGCTTCATCAAATATAGCAAAAATTAGCAGAAATAGTCTTATTACTTGCTTCCTTGTTAGTAGAAGCGAAATAAGGGGGTACCATAGGTTAAAATAATAGTCAAAAGCTGGTTGCTATGTGACTGAAGTTCCTTTGTTTGTATGGACACGAGTTCACAAAGTCCCGTATGAGAAAAGTATAAGTCTTTATAGCTGAAAAAACAAGGAATATCTCAAAAACAAGCAACTCCACGAAAACAAATGTATATAACATAAATTAAGTGTTTTAAGGTGCTCTACATTTGTTGTGTGGTAACTTCTTGTCCATCTCTTACGGTTTAGCAGTTATGCAAAATTCCGTAAAATTGACCGAGAATATAGTAGTCTTCAGAGGCTATTCCCAGAAAATTCAAATATACATTTTATTTGTCATGTAAATATCTTTAATATACGATATTTTAATCAATATCGTTAGAGCCATTTTTTAGAAAATCAAAATTTTCGAAAAAATGTCCATGTAAAGGGTAGTTTGGGGTGGGGGGATTTTTCTCAAAATCTTCGTGTCGCATCCTTGAAAGATACTAAACTTAAATACCAAGTTTGGTATTTTACCGACTTTTCGTTGTTGAGTTACACACGGACACACGGACACACACATGGACCTTTTTCTGAAAATACCTTTTTTTGGACACAGGGGACCCTAAAACATATATTTCCAGTGAAATCTCGGTATCGAATTTTGTGGTGGAATGCAATACCTTCTCTATACACTAAATACATAGCAGAGAGAAAGTAAAAAAAAACTACTAAATGACTGAAACCAATAAAACTGGTATCTCGAGAGTGACAAATGCCACATAAAATATACGTTTAGATAGAAGGAGTTTAATCTTGGAAATAAGGAATTGCTTGAGCACAGCAAAGGGAAGCGCGTTCAGCTGTTTATGTCAGAAACGAGCTCATGTGCAGGAAAAGACAGGTAAGAATGCACGATATCAAATGTTTTCTTTCATATCGTGCAAAAATATAAGCTTAACTAAGTTACATGGAAATTGATGAAGCACAGTCGGTGCTTTACATCACAGTTCACATCCTTTATATAGGAATTCATGAATAGAGAAAAAATAGCAAATTTCACATATTCATAGATATTTATCTCAGTAAAAGCTAAACACGCATGATGCTGTGTTACGAAAAAATCTGACGTGTTTCATTTACACGACTTTCTCTACATCTCTGTAAAAAATTATAGTTAAAAAACCTATGCTTCTATACACATCATACTAATTCAGAAAAATTAGCAGAAATAGCCTTATTACTTGTTTCCTTGTAAGTAGAGGCGAAATAAGAGAATACCATAGGTTAATGTGATAGTCAAAAGCTGGTAACTAGGTGACTGAAGTTCCTTTGTTTGTACGGACAGGAGTTGGCAAATTCCTGTATGAAAAAAGCATAAGTTTTTCAAAGCTGAAACGAAAAACCAGAAATATCTTAAAACCGATCAACTCCACGAAAAAAAATATTATATAACATAAATTGTGTGTTTTAACGTGCTCTAAATATTTCGTGTAGCAAGTTTTTGTACATCTCTTACGGTTTAGCAGTTATGGAAAAAAATACGATATTTTAACCAAACTCATTAGAGCCATTTTGAGAAAATCAACATATTCGAAAAAAGTTTGATATAAAGGGTAGTTGGGGGTGGGAGGATTCTTCGTGTCGCATCCTTGGAGGATACCAAACCTAAATACCAAGTTTGGTTTTTAACGGACTTTTCGTTTTTGAGCTATGCTGCCCACAGACGCACAAACACACACACACACATACACACGGACATTTTTCTAAAAAATGCTTTTTTGGGGTGTCTCAAAGCATGTATTACCTGTGAAATCTCGGTATGGAATTTTTGGGTGCATTGCAATACCTTCTCTATAGACTATGTACACAGTACGTTTAAAGAAAGCAAAAATAATTGATAAATGTTAGGTAACACTTACTATCATGCGAATATTTTGGCTCAGGTTCTCCAAACTGCTGCATTAAAAACTGTATTTAGGAAGAAAGGTTTACGTTGAAGATGCTGTGAACTGTGCTATGATGATCTGTCATTTTGAAAATACCAGAACCAAATCACGCGTGTTGGGCAACTTTACTGTTTTACAATGTTTTCTCTCGTCGGTTTGAATCAACAGGTAAATGCCGTATTCAACACATCATTCACAGTTCCGTCCACAGCTTTAAATACTTAATTAGAAATGATACGAATGGTGAAAAAGGCATTATGGGACTAAGGTAATTGTTGTTTGGAATACACTGAAAAGCATTCATCAAATAAGATACAGATAACCTCTCGTGCAATCTTGTTGGTCGTAAAAGTCAGTTTATCAAGCACAAGGCTCTTAGGATCTCCTTTTTTATGAGCTCCCACCAGAACTCCTTGCATCAGCAGAAGGACTTTCCACTTAAGGGATGTTGAGGGTGTTAATTCATTAGTTTATAAATACTATTAAACAGAGTTGAAAGGTGTTGTTGTTTTCTTGTAATAGACAATGTGTGGTAAAAGCTATATGTGATAAACAGCTGAACCATATCTATAATCTTTTTTGTTTTTTTTCCCCTTTTTTTTAACGTTTAACGTCCTTTAACCTGGTTGATCACATCGGACGAGGAATGAATGAAATGATCTCGGGGTCCATGAAGCTTAAAGTTACTCGACATTCGTATCTCAGGATATGGGAAACCCGCGAAAGAAACCTTATCCCTAAGCGAGATTCGAACTCACGACGTTTTGAATGTGAGGAAAACACGCTACCACCACACTACCCAGGTGGGCTTATAATGTTTTGTTACCATTTTTACTTTTTCTATACGTACTATATACATAGTGTGTGGAGAAGATATTGCACGCCAACCAAATTTTCGATACCGAGATTTCACCCGAAATATATGTTTTAGGGTCCCCTGTATCCAAAAAAAAAAAAAAAAAGCAAATCTCTAACGATTTTGAATAAAATATCGTATTTTAAAGATATTTACCTAACAAATAAAATGTATATCTTGAATTTTCTGGGAGTAGGCTCTGAAGACTACTGTATTCTGAATGCATTTTACGGAATTTTACATAACTGCTAAACCGTAAAAGATGGACAAAAACTTACCACACAAAAAATGTAGAGCACGTTAAAGCACACAATTTATGTTATATACATCTTTCTTGTGGAGTTAGTCATTTTAAGTTATTCCTTGTTATTTATTTCACTTTTAGAAACTTATAATTTCTTCATTCAGCCATACAAACAAAGGAACTTCAGTCACATAACAACCAGCTTTGAGTATCACTTAAACCTAAGGTACTCCCTTATTTCGCTTCTACTTACAAGTATTACTTCTGCTAGCAAGAAGTAAATAGAAGCATACGCTTTTTGCAATATTTTTTGGCAGAGAGAAAGGCATATGAATGGAACAGATGTTTATATGTGCGATGCGAACGCTCATATCCAGACAGTCCGTGTATAACATCTAGCCTCAGATTTCTAAGGTAGGCAAAAGGCGATGGAATTCCTTTCGGGTGTAAAATACAAATGGCTTTCTGAGAAAGGAATGCAAAGCCGGCAATCCCGTGTCGTGGATTTATGGCATGAAACAGAACTTCAAGCCTGATAAAGAGGCCTCTGCGCAAATTTAAGCGGAAATTCAGACCCAAATATAGAAGACGATGCTGAACTTGAGCACTTAAACAAACCTCCATTTCCATTTTACGATCTGTGTAAAGAAATTGACAAGAAAGGCTTTACGTATTGAAAACAGTTTTGTATCGCGCAGTACATCAACCTGTTTACGAGTCAGTAATCCCTACGTCCAAGGTTCAGTTCCGCACCTCCCATTTGAGTCAAGAGGCTCGCAGAACTAATTATGACGTCATGCATTTATCCAGAATAAAGATATCTTCAAAGGCTATTCCATAAAATAATATATATATATATATATATATATATATATATATATATATATATATATATATATTTTTATTTGTCGTACAAATGTCTTTAATATAGGTACTTTAATCAAAATCGTTTCAAATTTTTTTCCATGTAAAGGATAGTTTGGTGTAGGGGGATTTTTTTAAAGTTCTTCGTGTCGCATCCTTGGAAGATACTAAACATATATACTAAGTTTTGTATTTTACCGACGTTTTGTTTTTGAGTTATATTCTTCACAGACACACGAACACGCGCACACACTCACACATACAAGATATTGTCCTAAAAATATGATCTGTCCCATTCACAGCTCTGTAACAAACTATTTTTAAAAAGCTTATTTTTCTATTTACTTTATACTAATTGAGATTAGCTATAGCAGGAATGCTCTCTTGTAACTAGAAGGAAAATAATGAATGCATTAGGCTAATACGATAGATATTTTATTAGCTGGTTGCCATGTAGATGTAATCTATTCCTTTATATTGCCAGCAGCTCAAAAATTGCCGTATGTGAAAAGTATTTAAAAAACTGAAACTAATAATAAGGAATATCTCAAAACTTGTCAACTTCATGTCAAACATGTATATGATATAAATTAGTGTTTCAAAGAAACCTACATATTTTGCGTAATAAGCTTTTTTCCATCTCTTAAGGTTATGCAAAATTCAGTAAAATCATTCAGGATAAAGAGGTTTCAGTCACTATTTCCAGAGAATTCAAGACATAAATTTTATTTGACTGTAAATTTATTTAATATTACGGCATTTTAGTCAAAATAGCTAAAGTCATTTTTAAGAATATCAAAGTTTTCGAAACATTTTCCATGTAAAGGGTAGTATGTGATGGTCAAATCTCAGTATCGAATTTTTAGGTGGAAGGTGGAAGGTAATACCTTCTCTATACTCTGTGCACGTAGTACGTGTAGAAAAGTTGCATTTTTTACGAACTCAGGGGACCTCAAACATATATTGGCAGTAAAATCTCGACATTGCAAACATACATGCCTTCTCTATCCACTATGTACATTATAAATATAGGCTAGAGAAAGTAAAATAATGTATAACACATAAACTATGTTTTTACAGTTTTTGTATAGCAAGTGCTATTTCTTATGATTTACCAGTTATACAAAAATGTATGAAAGTCATTCAGAATGAAGAGTTCTTCAGAGGCCATTCCCAACAAAATCAAGATGTACATTTCCATTGTAATGAAAATATCTTAAACATGTGACGTTTTAATAAATAGCCATCTTTGAGAAAATCAAAATGTTTGAAAAATGTTCCAAGTAAAGGGTAGTTGGTGGTGGGGGCACTTTTTTTAAAAATCTTCGTGTCCAAGTTTTGTAAGACACTGAACTTAAATACCAAGTTGGAATTTAACCAACTTGTCGTCTTTGGGCTATGCTGCCCTAAGTCACACACATGAAATGTTTCTAAAACTGATTTGTTTAAATTCAGGGTGCGGGAGAAAGCAATAATATGCATACGCTGCATATGTTTATATTGTGGTGGGGAGGGTAATATAGGTATTGTGATATTGAGAGGCCGGTAATGGCAGTTTCAAATCATTGAGCTAATTGGGTCACATAGGTTGATTCAAATGCTGAATGCCAAGTTTGCAACCAATAGCAAGTCTGGTATACCTACCCA
Source organism: Hymenopus coronatus (assembly GCA_030762935.1). Taxonomy (NCBI): domain Eukaryota; kingdom Metazoa; phylum Arthropoda; class Insecta; order Mantodea; family Hymenopodidae; genus Hymenopus; species Hymenopus coronatus. Next base: position 7,587,473 of record CM060889.1, on the reverse strand, counting down.
CCCATCTACCTATCTACCTATCTACCTACCCACCCATCTACCTATCTACCTATCTACCTATCTGCATACTTACCCACCTACCCACCCACCCACATACTTACACACCCACCTACCCACCCACTTACATACATACATACATACATACATACATACATACATACATACATACATACATACATAAACCGCGTCCATTAATCTGTGGAGAAAACCTGCACATAATCGCACGAAGGGCGGTCATAACGTAGTAACCGATATTGGCAAAATCCTTCCCGGCCACTTTTCCTCTAAAGAAAAGTTGTGTGCCTTCCTGACTCCAGAGGTGCACGGTTCAAACTGCTGGCTTATCTAGGGAGTAGTTGAGCAGAAGGTTTCGTTTCGTACTTGCGTGCTACACACAGAATGAAGAGCATGTAGATTGGGAGAGAAGAAAACAGATAAGAGTAATTTCGAGGTAGTGCGTCAGTTGCTCCAATTTAATTTTGATGCAGCAAGATGTGTAATTCAACACTCTGAACTAAGTTTATATGTCACTGAAATCAGCAGTGCATCTAGTTATTGGTATACTGTTCAACTAACACACCAACCCGTCGTACGCTCTTTCTGATAAATTTAGTTAACATATTTGAAAAAATCATATTAAAATAGTTGTTAAATAATGTTGGATGTCCAATTTTGATAATTGTTTGCTGAAGTCTTGTTCAATATTGCCTCTATGCGTTTCGAAAATTCATCCAATTTTCGATTCCCAAGCGAGCCTGCGAATTCTCGGCAGGCAACTTCTAATATTTCAGCAGATTGAACATCGAATATTCTTCGTTTTTAATAGGAATTCTTTTAATAATTATAAGACATCAAATGTTGTTACCTGGAACAGAAACACTATATCATCGGGCTTCCTCAAGTGCTTGAGCATACCGGTTTTGATAACAGCGCAGGAAATGACTGGATGATGGAGAATTCTACAGGAGATTCAATTCGGGATGATGTTATTGCAGTGGAAACCGCGGGCCGGGATGACCACTGCTCCATTGCAGTCCCTGAACACAAGAAACCTGTTATAAATTGTTGTAATCACGGAGGTGGGTAAGGCCATTTACACTGAGCAGAAAAACGACTTTAGAGTCAAGGAAAAATGTGCAGCCTCGCTTGGCCATTGCTTTTGTTGCTGCTGAAGACCTTTTACTTTGGGATGTTGGGGCAGCAGCACTAAATGACCAATAAATCTCCGTAAACAAAATGCGTTGTTTCCTCTCAGGGATATAAGGCATTTCTTGCAGCTTGCTGGTGTAAAGCTTAACAGCCCTTTCTTTATACTTTACTGATTTTTATCTCTCCCCTCAACAAATGATTGCCTAATTGTATTCGAATCCAAGGTTTGGAACATATTAAAAACCGGATGGCCTAAATCACACATTTAGTGAAACAGTTTAAATGGGATGCAATCTGAATTTAAGACATGTATGTATCTTAAGAATAAATAAAATACTACAGAACAATTATTCATAATCTGACCAGAGAAAAAATAAAATTTGAACCCCAAATATAACAATAATATACCAAAATTAATTAAATGATCATACATTACACGAAACCTTGTTTCATTAAAGAATAAAAAACTATTAAAAGAACAGTATTTGTTCATTTGTATATGATTCTGATAAATTGAAAGTACTCAGTTGTAATATCTAAACACTATATAGAACGTAAATTATAATTTTTACCTTCGCTACCACGTATGTACACGGCACATAATAAATAGAAGAGCTATTGATTCCATCCATAATAGAATAACAAGATTTCACTGGAAAGGCATGTTTTGAGCCCTCCTCAACAAAAAGTATTTCAAACAGAGATCCGTATAGAGTGTCTGTTTGCGTTTGGGTGTGTGTGTGTTTGTGTTTGCGTACGTGTTTCTGTCTGTGAAGATCATAACTCAAAAAAAAGTCGGTTAAATTCCAAATTTTATATTTCAGTTTAGGGTTTTCTAAGTATTTGACAAAACATTTTTTGAGGAATATCCATTATGATTAAAGTAGCATATTATTATAGGTATTTCATGAAAAATAAAAAGTTTCTCTTGAATTTCTTGGCATTAATCTCAGAAACTATCTTTATTCTGAATAAATGTTGGATGAGTGGCAAACTTACTACACAAAAATGCAAAATGAATATCTTGTTAATAATCAAAAGCGGTATCATATATATTTTTGTGAGCTATCAAAGACAGCGGAATTTCAATAGCAATTCAATTCATAGCAGTCTTTGATACATTTCACTATCCGTTTGGCCAAGTCCATTGCTTAATTTCCCTACGATGTACAAGAAACGAAGTAGAAAGACAATTTCTGCTAATGTTTATTACGATTAGCATGAACTTTTGTGTGATTAGTTTGTTACAGAATAGGGAGATAGAGTAACATGTCAGGTGTTTACTTCTTCTAACACTTTAGAATGTATGTCAATCCATGCAAATGCTCTATGTGGGATGCTAATAGAATAATGTGCAAACAGACTTTGAGAAAACAAGATAAAAAGACTTTTTCTCTTTATCTTAGCAATTTCCTTGATTGCTAAAATGCACAGATATAACATGATAAACAGATATAACATGATAAACAGATATAACATGATAAACAGATATAACATGATAAACAGATATAACATGATCAATCTGACGATTTCTACAAACTAATGTTACAAATAATTATTCCTTTTTGTGCATCACGGTATCAACAGCTACCTAATAGTCAAAGTCTTTAAAAAGTTAGTAGCTATGTGAAACAATTCAAATTCAGCTTGCTTTGCGGTTCCAGCAGTAAAATAAAAACAAGATGAAACGACAAATGTTCTCACGTTTGAGAGAAGTTTCAAACCATTACAAGGAATATCTCGGAAACGGTTAACACTATAAAAATGTGGACGATATAAATTGTATTTCACGAGATTGCATTAGTTGAGTAATAAGTAGTACCTCTCTCTCTCTCTCTCTCTTTCTCTCTCTCTCTTACGATTTATAAGTTATGCACAATTCATACAAAATGGAGAGATTTTCGTAGGCATTCCCAGAAAATTCAAGAAATACATTTTATTTGTCATTAAAATATCTTTAATATACGATATTTTTATCAAAATTCTTAATCATTTTTCAGAAAATAAAGTTTGGAAAAACATTTCCTTGTAAAGGGAGTTTCGAATGGAGAGATTTTCTTTAAAATGTGTCGCATTCTTGAAAGATGCTAATCATAAACACCAGTCTTGTATTTGACGGTCTTTTTGAACTGTGCTGTTCACACACACACACGCACACACACGCACACACACGCACACACACGCACACACACGCATACACACACGCACACACATGTACACACACGCACACACACGCACACACACACGCGCCGCTGCGAGTGGTCAGACCACTCGTCTCTCGCCTAGACAGCCCGTGTTTGATCCCAAGCGACCGCATTGAGATTTGTGGTGGACAAAGCGGCACAGGGACGGGTTTTCTCCGAGTTCTCAGGTTTCCCCCAGCCATTTCATTCCACCGGGGTTCCATCATCATGAATCATCAGTGTCGTCGCCTGCGGTACCAGAGCAGTAAAAGCGGGCGTTAAACACTACAAAAAAAAAAACACATACATTTTTATAAAAATACTTTTTTGGATTCGGGAATTTTAGAACCTATATTTCCGGTGAAATCTCGACGTTGGAATACTTTGTTGAAATGCAATACCTTCTCTGCCTACATTGTTTGTGAGGAGAAACCAATACAGAACCGCATGTGATCTGCTAACGTTCCTCGCACGAAGAGTTGAGTAAAGGGGCAAGGGAATACGATACAACATGTTTATTATTTGAGATTTGTTCCCTAGTAACTCCATTTGCAGGTACGAACGTTCCTTTACTCAGTTGTGTTATAAATAATCGTGACGAGTGTTCTTTGTTTTGTTATTATCATCGTTATAGTTCTAAACTGCAGATAATAGCTTCACAGCATCTACAACATTCCAGGGATTAGAACCTTGGCTTGTTCTGTCCTCACTCTACCTTTCCCATCTCGTCCCATCAACACTTCTACACAAGGTGGTTCACCTGTCCCTTATTCTCTGGTTTTATGCAACCCGCAGATTACAGTCATACCAAAAAACATCATCCCCGAGACCCATCTTCTGCATGCCAACATTATAGACTTTGGCACCGCAAGGTGATATACTTCTATTTTGGTTTTAAGTAATGATGCGTGGTAAATAAGGATAACTATTTATCTTACTATCAGGTCGAAATTGATTGCGATTAATTTGATTCTTACTTAAGCTCAACTAAATAAGGAAAATTGATAATTGAATACTCTTTGAGTGCAAGTCAAATGTTATATTTAACTGCAGCCCAAATGGTAGAGGCTCATTCTAGAGACCCTTGATTTCATTCATGATACACACCAACTGTTAAAATTAATAGAAATAAAATTCTTGTAACTATTCCGATTTTTATATGTGATCCAGATAAAACAATAGTTTAGGTACAGTAGCGTATTTGGTTAACGCGCGGTATTAGCATGAGTTCCAAGATACTCGATTCAGGTTCGAATCTCACCAAAAAGTTGACAGTTTTTCACCCATTTTCTTTGTTCTTGATTTGGCACAAAGCTAGAAGGGATGTCAGAAGTTTAGTTAACTAGCTTATTTGTTTCTTTTATGGTTGTCCTCTTATTTATGTTTATTCTAATTTGATCAGTCCAGTATTACTTGAAGTTTTATTTGAGTTTCTTTTCAATTAGAATAAAAATTAAGGATCAACAGCTGAAGAACACGTAAAATGAATTGTTGTTTGTTCTTAATTCGTATACCTTTACACCTAAACTTATTAGTGTGACAAACGCTGAACTAACTTATCACCTTGATGAATAGTACGTAAAGAAGAGAAAAAGACACGCAGACTGTGGGACCCGAGCCCCTAACACGCGGGAGGTGATGAGGAACATGAAATTAACCAGTTGAGCTACAATCATTGGCCGCTTTTTCCGTTAAAACTTGTAGATATAGTGTCACACATGTCTCCCTCTCCGCTTCTCATCTCTTTATAACTGTTGTGGACCCCTTTTTGTAGCTTAAGCCGTTCGTTTAGCCTTCATTCATTATAATTTATATGGTAGAACGTATGACAGCGCTCATATATACTGTAACAGGAGTTATTAACCGCATGCTTTTGGAATGAACTATTGCTGTTAAGGTCTATTTTTCTATGAAAAGCAGACTAGATTTGCGTGGCTCCCAAATGGTCGACAAGCACGGTAATTTCGACCTTGTGTTTCAGAGTATGAAGTGTTGCCTATCTACAAAAATAATAAGGGACAGGTGAACCAACTGGTATAAATGTGCGATGTGTGGTATTCTCTCTTCATTCATTCTCTTATTTCTTCCTTCCATTTTATTCCTCTTATTTGTTCCTTATGTTCTTGAATCTTCTCAATACATCATATGTTATGGTTTTTTCACGCAAGCTCTCATTTTTTACTAGGTTCTTTCTTGTACAGCCTTTTATACTCCTCGAAAATCTCATTTCAGCGCTTTGAATTTTACTACCATTTTTGTGTTTTAAGATCCATGATTCTCTTTCGAGTAATAAACCTGGTGTTTTATAACATTTAATTTTTCTTTCTTTCACGTCTTATCTTTTAAAGTTTTATTTGTTTTTCCCAAATTTATGTGAATCTATGAATTTTATATCTTACATTATTATCTTGATTTACACTTATGTCGCATACGAGAGCCACTACTTATATTTTGGGCCGTAGAAATTCCTAATGCTGTAGGTGCCATCTGGTGTTCCCACTGGCAAGTTCGAAGTTGTTTACTTTAACCCACTTCAGATGTTTTGTCAATAGAGCGTTATTTGTGCTGTTTACGGTGATTTTAAATTGTATCTCAGCGAAAACATGGAATTACTCGTGAAAATGTTTGTGTGATGATTTATTATAATTTTTGAGAAATATCAAGACAAGAGTGCATTACTACTATATTTGGCGATTAAACTCCAACTTTTTCCACGGTGAAACGCTCTTTAATTACGACCGCCGTTCATTCAGTGACAAAATGCAGTTGTTGTGACAGAAAACATGACGTGTCGTGTCACATCTGAGAGACAGAGGGAATCCTAGACATCAGTTCCACTATTATATCTAAAATATTGCGTGATTATTTAGCCGTGAAGGTTTTGCTCTCCTTAGAACCCACATACTTTTACCCAACCTCAAAGTTTGGATATTGTAGTCGATTGGTGCACACAAATCTTAAGAAACACAATGATGGGTATTCAAAATATCTTATGTGTTCCATTCGCATGACTTTCTCTGCATCTCTGCAACAAATTATTGTTAAAAAGCTTATGCTTCTATTTACTTCATGCTTATTGAGAAAAGAATTAGCAGAAATAGTCTTGTTACTTGCTTCCTTGTAAATAGAAGCGAAATAAGGAAGTACCATAGGTGTTCCTTTGTTTGTATGGACAGGAGTTGACAACTTCTGTATGACAAAAGTTTAAGTTTTTCAAAGCTGAAACCAAAAACAAGGAAAATCTCATAAACGATCAATTCTACGAAAAAAATATATATAACTTAAACTGTTTGTTTTAATGTGATCTTAATTTTATGTGTGGTAAGTCTTTGTACATCACTTACGATTTAGCAGTTATGTAAAATTCTGTAAAATTAATCCAAAATAAAGTAGCCTTCAGAGGCTAATCCTGGAAAATTGAAGATACACATTTTATTTTTCATGTAAATATCTTTAATATAAGAGCCATTTTTGAGCAAATGAAACTTTTCGACAAAGTTCCAAGTAAAGGGTGGTTTGGGGTGGGAAGATTTTTCTCAAAATCTTCGTGTCGCATCCCTGGAAGATAATAAACTTAAATACCAAAGTTGGTATTTTACTGACTTTTTGAGATATCGTGTTCACAGGCACGCAGATACACTGACACATCGACACACAGACACACACGGACCGTTTTCTGAAAATGCTTGTTTTGGATACAGAGGACCTTAAATCATATATTTCCGGTGAAATCTCGGTATCGAATTTTTGGGTGGAGTGCAATACCTTCTCTAATCACTATGTAAATAGTACACGTAGAGAAAGAAAAAATGTATATAATATCGTAACAGATGAGGAATCATGGATCTATGCATGTGAGCCGAAACGTAAGCAGCACTCAAATGTATAGCTGCTTCAAGATGAACTAAATTCAACGAAATTTGTTCGCACTCGAAGTATGTTGAACCAACTGGTCGCCTGTTTTTTTTTTTTTTCATATGGCAACAGTGCCTCTAGAGGAACGTAAAATAGATGATTCTGAATGTTACATACCCATTTGTTTGCCGGAAGTCTTCGGTAAAATAAGGAAAACAAGCAAGTGTCATTGGATAGTTCTTTGTCAACACAATACTCACACAGTTCGTCTAACAACCTACTATTTGAATACTCAAGAAATCGAACAATACATCCGCCATACAGTCCTAATTTGGCACCCAATAAATTTTTGTTCCCAAACATCAAGTATGAAATGCGTCGACAACGGCTTTCTTCAGCCGAAAAAGTCGTTGATGCACTCAAAAACCACGTTTGGAGGTCTCTGAAATAAATTGAAAAAAAACTGCTTTGATAAATGGTTCGAAATAGCAAAAGTGTATTGGTTATAAAGGAGAATATATGAAGAAACATTAAAGCACTTTCAGTGACAAATTACTGCTTTATTATGGCTCAAGGTATAAAAAATGTCGATCATACTATGAGTATCTAAATGAGAAACCCCTTCCAAAGGTGTCCTGTGTTAATATTTTCCGTCGTGTGTCATTATTTCAGTTTTCTCTTTCGATATTCCTAAATTGTATTCGTTCCTCCCAGAGTGCGATTTAATCACTGGTCTTTGTAGATTTCCTTCTCCATTATGTAAAATCACAACTTTATCTGCACAGAGCGAAGTATTTCGTGCGGATTATGAGAAATGGAATTTTCAAGTGGAGGAGATACAAACACCTCGCACCATCTCCAACCTGAGGGATTAGGGTTTTCATACAACTACAACAACGGTGGTAATAATAAGTACTCTATTGATATTATTATTACTGTTACTGTTATTGTTGTTATTATTATTATTATTATTAGAATATATACTATACAAACTCACTATCAGCAAAGCGTAAAGCTTCATGTATTCAACTAATAACTCTGCATAATCATTTCAACGTGCATTTCCCTACAGCCATAGCATGAAATCCGCCTGAGAGTTTAGATTTGCTATGTAGATTTAGCTACACTGTTAAACACTTGCCCATTCGCAATTTATTTACGCTGAAATTATATGATAAATAATTTGGAATATAAAACAATCCGTTTTCCTTAAAAATTACTAGAATATGATAAAGTGGGCCCCACAAACTTTTATTTTCAAAAGGAACGAAAAAAGAAAATATTTTCGCAATGCTTAAGCAGATATATCTCCACATACAATAGCTGTTGAATAAAATGTTTATCCATTATTTTTCTACACTGTGTTAATAATTAACAATATTACTGATAACTTAAGTAATTATTTTTAAATATATTTCATATACACTCCCTTAATTAATAAACGTTAACTTAGTACGTGTGTGAGATTATGTAACCTATAGTACCACTAAAAATATAATAATTTTTACCATTCGAAACAGGAAAGCTAGATTATTTCATTACCTATGAACCACAATAAAGATTTTAATTAGACTATAATACTTGAAATATTCAAACAAACAATATTAAGCATATACGCAATTTCCTGCTGGTTTCTGCTAGTTTTTCACATCAATACGGAGTTGCCAGATTGCACTCAAGAAGCGAATTGTGTCATTTGAATTTGGAACTTCTACAGATTATTATCATTGGGCTATTTACAACTTTTTTCGTTACTGTTTTTGGACTATTTATTTATAGTTTGAATTTTCGGGAATAGTAATGTTTTTCCTTCCCATGAAAAATGTAATAGTGTGAATAGAGCATTAGTTAACCGTCAGCTTAATCGAGAGAAACGAAGGATCTATAAGAAACATATCGCACAATTTCACATGATCAAACCATAGCAAATGGGTTTACTGTATTTCATTATCATTAGCGCTAGCATAAATGCAGGGGGGGGGCTAATTGATAGTGAAGATAAATTATGAAAGATAATAAATTTAAAATTTTCGCCTTCTCTTCAGGTAAGCGGTTTTTAATTTGGATGGTGTAGTAAAGCAACCTTAAAAAAAGAAGTTACTGTGGTTGTAAAACAACATATGATTATTAAATAAACTGCTTTTATTTATTTTTGATATTACAATAAACTAATTGTTTGATTGAAACCGAGAGGTCAATAATTGTAAAATAACTGTGTTTGTTGTAGAGGTGAACGTGAATATTCTATAATACGAGGAAAGAACCAAGTAATGTTGATGCTTAAAGTAACTAAAGAACTTCCGTCCAAACTGCATGTTTGTGTCAATGGCTTTTCAATTTTTTTTAATTCTATCTAGAACACTCATAAATAACTAATTTTGGATACGTCAAATAGAAAACCCTTCTAAAAATAATATTAAATTGCGTTATTCTAACTGAGGAGAAATAGTTTTGGAAGAAACACAGTACAACAAAAACTGAAAATGGAGAATACTTTTGAATTGGTTTACTAAAATGTTCTTTAGTCTGTGTGTAAAATAGTAGGTATTTGTTTGCCACCAGTTTTTGAAGCCCCTATGATCACATTTTAATCGTCGTGAGCGAAGCTCTGGAGTGGGCGCAGCATATCGTTGCAGAAGAATGATTTCTTTCGCATTTATTCAAATTTACCTGTCACATTCAAGTATATCTTTGTTTATAGTTTCATTCTGATATTGCTGTTCACTGGCATCTAGTGAAAAGATTTAAAGGTTTTTCGAGTGCACAGTTTACCGGAAAAATATAACTGTTTTATTGTAATGAGCCAAACGCTTTGTGTATACATTTGTGTCCTTTCTGAGACCATACATTTTGGTTAAATATTAGCGATTCAATCAAATGAAGCTATGTGCTTTCGGATTAGTAATATTTAGTTCCTGATTATGTTAATTTACAAAGAGTATGTCATTTACATAAGGGATCATATTTTTTCTCTTCCATGTTAATTGAGTTGCGCTAGGTTTATTAGCTAATTTTGGAACCCCATAGGTACTTCATAAACTTTGTAGGTTGCTTCGTCCAAATATCCGGTCGATAAAACACATACAGAAATCCAAATATGCATTCAAAGTAAAATTGGCAAATGCAGCATATTCCGAAACTGATGCTCTTCACAATTAGAACATTAAGTGTCACCAGTCCCCGAAATTTGGGTGTTTGATTTTGGGGTAGTCCCACAGTTGATACTTATTAATTAATCATATCTCCACGGCTGTGTACCTCGTGAGCAATCAGCATTCTTATGCTTGTTCAGAGAGTGGTATATTGCAAAAATATCACATGTTTATTTATACATTTTTATTATGTTTAATGTTTTTAGTAAATTCTCACACCGGCGTTTGCACCAACTACACATTGAAGCAAAAAAGAAATAACTCTAGGGAGCACGCCACAAATTGTATAGCGAATGTATTAATTGCTTGTTTCTCGACGAAGTTTCTAATTTGAAGGACGTGAGTGCCTTGGATAACATATTCGTGAAACAAGGATTACACTCGAGCTGTCGTGATTACTGGGACACTTTACAAGTTCTTTAAGTTCTCTATCAGCTTTTCAATTTCGGCTCCCAAATTCATATCTGGAAACTGGCTCTAGCACACACATCTGAGAGGAAGTGTCCACCTTGCTTTGTTTAGCCAGATAATAAGCCCAACAATGTGTCAACCCCCTGGGGTGGACGGGCATCCAGGTTTTACGTTATATTCAAGATGCTACAATTTTACTGTTTGACAACGTGTTTGACAATAATTATTACTATTATGCCATTATTAATTACCTGAGTCAATAATGAATTGCCTCAATTTTGAAAGTTCAAATGAGTTCGCTTTTTGTGCTTGCCTGTGTGTAATATTTGATTTTCATAATGCCTTTTTGAATCTAAACGAAGTTCTTTAGATTTTACTGAATAAGAATGTGACTTTATAATAAAATTGAATTATATACTCTAATTAAGAAGATTTGTTAATCAAATAAAAGCTAACCGTAGTTTATAAAGGAATTGGAAAACAAAATGATTATTTGTTAGTACATAGAAGCAGATTTTATGAAAATGTAAAGAGGCATACTGATCCTGAAAATTCAAATAACAGAAATATAGGTTTAGTACCAAGTTGGTAGTAACATTTGCTGAACAGTGGTAGAAACTGTGAGAGGGGTTATAAGTCTTCAAATAACAAATGGTTCAACTACCCCTTGCCAGTTGTCCACTGCCAGATTTTAATTTGAAATAACCCCCATAAATCTAGTAAATCTTTTAGCACACAAAGAGATATCTGAACACGCCAAATACTGGGCAATTTGGGCAATATTGGGCATCTATTATAAAGCCAAATAAAACGAATTACACTTGTCGGGAATCGGAAAATGATTCGAACTATTCTCAGAGCTCTTGCAAGTAATTCCTTAGTAAAAAATCAGCGCTATTTTTGGCATAAAAACATTACCTCTGGAACATATGCAAAACAAGTCAAGGAATAACCAAAGTAAACAAACATCAAATCCTCGGCCGACCCCAGTAATTCAGGGTTATGTATCACTTGACTTACATGTGCTACTAGGCATATGCTGTGTAATATTATGGTGTAGCATGGTACAAGTTGCCAAACTATAGTGTATGTCTGGTAATAATATCAATTATTATATGTCTTAAAATAACTTTTCTCGGGCTATCAGCCAGGTGAATTCTGGAATAATTTCCAAGCTTTCAAGAGCTAACGTCGCTCTCATCTTCAGGGAATGATGTAGAGACTCCGGGTACGCCTTATATATAGTAGTCCGGTGGGGGGACCGGCCAGATGCCGCTCTGTGATTGGCCCGGGTCCGGCATGGGAGGCGTTGACTAGGAACCAATGGTCTCCGTTGCCGGGACGGACTGCTCTGATTGGCCCGTTGCCAGATGTGAGCCTGTATTGAAACTAGTGCTAGCTTTTGGCAGTTTCACAAATCTTTGCGAGTGTTTGCTGAGCACCGAACTCCAAATGCCATTCACCTGCAAGCCGCTGTCTCTGCAGGTGAATGACATCTGGAGTTCGGTGCCAATCAGAGCAGTCCGTCCCGGCAACGGAGACCATTGGTTCCTAGTCAACACCTCCCATGCCGGACCCGGGCCAATCACAGAGCGGCATCTGGCCGGTCCCCCCACCGGACTACTATATATAAGGCGTACCCGGAGTCTCTACATCATTCCCTGAAGATGAGAGCGACGTTAGCTCTTGAAAGCTTGGAAATTATTCCAGAATTCACCTGGCTGATAGCCCGAGAAAGGTTATTTTCATACCGCCGCCAGGAAAGCTTCAAGTCATGGTTCATTATATGTCTTTCTTTGCATAATTGTTTGAGAAATCACCAGAGATAATGCTGATGTGTTCCATTCACATGATTGCTCAAAAAACTTATTCCTCATACTGTTTATCTACTTCATAGTAATCGAGATAAACATTTTTAGAAATAGTATTATTAACTTTTTCCTTCTAGACACAAGGAAAAAAGAAGTACATTGGGCTATAGAGCTAGTCAATTTTTTAAAACTGGCTTCACCGTCACTGCATTAGAAGTTTTTCCTCTTTATATAACCAAGAGCAAGAAAAAAAAAAATAACGCCTTCCCATTTGGGAAAAATATTAAGTACTGAAAAATTAAAACAAATGATAAGGAACATCTCGTAAATGGATAACTCCATATAAAAATATCTGACGTTTTCCAGTTGCATGACTTTCTCTAGCTATTCCAAAAACCACTTTTTATAAAAGGTTATTCTTTCATCTAGTCATACTAATCAATACTAAAAGGTTACATTGTACAAACCTGCTAGAGAAATTAAAAAGGAATCTCACATAAATTGTTCGCTTTAACGAGATCGATGTACTTGTTTTTGCATAGCAATATCTTTTTATTTCTTACGCTTTAAGTCATAGCAAATGAAGTGGGCAACAGAGGCCATTCTCAAAAAATTCAAAATATATATTTTGTTAGTCATGAAAATTATTTCAACATTTTGTACTTATAATCAAAATGGTTATGGCCATTTTTAAGAAAATGCAAGTTTGGGGAAAATGTTTCATATTAAGTTTAGTTTGGGCTGAGAAATTATCTTGAAAACCTTTGTTTCGCATCGCTGGAAAATGTTTAACATCAAATTTGGTATTTAACGGAAATTTCATTTTGAGTCATGCTGTCTACAGACACACACACACACAAACACATGGACATTTTCTAAAAGTGATATATTACATTCAGGGGAAATAAAAAGTTTATTCTGTCACCCTCGTGGTGTAGTGGTTACCATGTAAGCTTCTAGAACCCAAGAATGAAGGTTCAAACCTGGCGGAGGATGATGCAAAATCTTTAGCAATCCTTCGGAAGGGATGTAAAGTCGGTGGTTCCAAGTAATGTTTATTTGCACGTCAAATAATCTCATACCTTGAAGCAAGAACGTTTTGGGGCAACATTTTCCGCCCTTTGGCGTCCGTATGTCGTGATTTCGTCTTACAGTGACATTTGTGGGCAACAAGCTGATCCCTCACAACCATGGCACATAGTGGCGCACCCGCGAACTACAAATTCAAATCCGATCCTGGAAATATCGTAAAGATGTTCTCTGCTCCACTTAAGAGATACTAAAATGTGTATTCATGATTCAATATCGGTGTCAAGTGTTTGGATGAAATGCAATAACTTCTCAGACCGCTATGTACGTGAAGTTCCCTCTAATTCTATTAACATTGTTGCGGTAAAACAGTTTGAAGGTTATATCAATACAGGGGTAGTACTATACTCACTAACGGTGTTTATAAAACATATTGACGTGTGGCCGGACTTTATGTATATGGGGGAACTGCTGACGTCTGAAAACGATAATCCTTGTTGCAAAAGAGGCTAGTCAAAGGCATGGAAATGTAGTGAAGGGATGGAGGTAAAAAAAAATGATGTTTGGTGTGGTATGAACAAATAAACACGTATTTTCAACTCTAAAGTATGTAGATGCATACCTTATGCAATACAAATGAAAAGGATAATCTATTCCACTTTACAATTCCATTTTACAACATTTTTGGAGAACAGCAGTATTTTACTTTCTCTATACGTACTGTGTATATAATATAGAGAGAAGGTATTGTTTGTACCAAAAAATTCAATACCGAGATTTCACAGGAAATATATGGTTTGAGAACTCCTGAATCCAAAAAAAATCATTTTTAGAAAAATGTCCGTGAGTGTGTCTGTCTGTATGTCTATCCGTGTGTATGTGTGTGTGCCTATGGGCAGCATAGCTCACAAACGAAAAGACTGTTAAAAATCAAACTTTGTATTTAAGTTTGGTATCTTCAAAGGACGCGACACGAATATTTTCAAAAAAAAAAAACCCACCCCCAACTACCATTTACATGGAAGAAAATTCGAAATGTTTGATTTTCTCAAAATGGCTCTAAGGATTTTGATTAACACATTTACTTGCCAAACAACATGTATATCTTGAATTTTCTGGGAATAGCCTTAAAAGACCTCTTTATTCTGGATGATTTTTATTGAATTTTGCATAACTGGTAAACCGTAAGAGGTAGATAAAAACTTGCTACACATAAAATGTAGATCACGATAAAACACACAATTTATGTCATATAGGTACATTTTTTTTCGTGCAGTTGATCGTTTTTGAGATATTCCTTGCTTTTAATTCAGCCTTGAAAAACTTATACTTTGTCATACAGGAATTTGTAACTCCTGTCCATACAAACAAAGAAACTTCAGTCACATGGTAACCAGCATTTGACTGTCACCTTAACCTATGTTACTCCCCTAATTTTACAAGGATGCGAGTAATAAGACTATTTCCACTAATTTTTTTCTCGTTTAGCATGAAGTAAATAGATGCATAAGCTTTTAAGCAATAATTTGTTGCAGAGATGTAGAGAAATTCATTTGAATGGAATACATCAGATTTTTTGAGTATGTATAGGTAGCATAATCATCAATCTTTTAATTGAAAGATGATACTAATTATTGGGTGAGGTGAATTTAGTTTTATATTTATTGTATATTTATATTTATAGTTGAATTTATATTTTCAGTAAAATGTTATTAGGCAACGTGGACCCTAAGTAGTTTAGAAACAATTAAAACATATACGCTAATATTAAATATCTTTACGTCAAACCGAGACGAGGCCAAGTTTTAATTCTCTGTATGAATCCTGGTGCTTTTGTAGCAGAAGCTGTGCTAAAGATCATTATTAAATTATACATTAGTATAAATTACATTAGTATAAATATACATTAGGAATGTCACAAAGTGTTAAAGAATGCTTTAATTCTTTAATTATTTGGGGTAGACATCCTAAACATGTAGAATAATCCAAGAACAAATATTTGTTTTAACAAATATACATATGGAGTAGTAGCGGCTCCAGGTCATGAGGACCGCATTAACCGGCCGGGTGGCCTCGAGGCGCTGACCACGTCTCACCCTCCAATACTGCACCCCAGCCATGACGTCTGTGGTGGAGCGAGATGGAGGACGCAGCGGCCGGGCGGTAGGCCAAGGTTCCCCGTGAGCTGTCGTGTCATGGAGTTATTATTATTATATACATATATTATATGTGTAATGTGTGTATATTTATACACACAAATACACACAGGTTCTTAGGTGTATGTGTGCAGATATTTCTACTAGTAGTTAAAATACTGTATTAAGCATTATTATATCAATATTTGCGTCATTTGTGGATTTATAATGTTTACCTGTTAGGAGTAGTAAGATTTAATGTTGCTTAGTACCACCAAGTAGGTGTTCTACACACACGATATACATGTTTATTTTCTACGATACCGCAGAAAGATTTAAAGTCCCTTTCAGAAACTCTAGGTGCCTTAATACCGTTTATAGTATGTATTGAAACAATTATAAATATTATCCGACCTGGTATATTAACAATCCGACTAGACGCCAACATAATTTCAGGTCACCTTTTAATAGAACTCTTAGGAAATACTGGTAGAATAATAATAATATATATTTTACCCTTTCGGAAGGCGTAACATTGAGTAGTGAATCTTCCTAAAACAAAAGTATAGAAACTGAGTTTATAGACTCCCTTTAAGCTCAATGATTTCACACTACCCAAGCCAGCAGGTCTTTATTATTAGTTTTAATTTTCCAGTGGTTATACTTTTCTCATAGGAAACTTTCATTCGTTTTTATCTCCTTTGTTTTACTCCTGGCCACGCAAAGATATATTATCATATTGCGATCTACTTTTTAAAAATTTTTACTATAAATTTATGTGTCAAAACGTGAAAGCAAAACGGATTGTCCATTTGACAGGCGTTATTCACTTTACGGCGTAGTTAGGACTGTGCTAAATTCATCAAGTAGTAAATTATGTGATTGGTTTGTGGGTAAACAGACGAAGAGAAAAAACAACTAAAATGCCTACTAAGTGGATACATAATAAGGTAAAACTTATCAAAATAGTTGTTTGTATACCTCTAGCAACCTGCATAAGTTTTGTCACAACCAAAAGTCGGTCAAGTGAAAGAATAGGATCTGAAAGAACAATGTTCTCTAAGGCAGAACGTATCTAAGGAGGGAATAAGGAGCAAGAAGGAAGGAGAAGCTAGTGTTTTAGGGAAATGCTTGAGTACGTGAAATCAATATTTGGAGGTTTTCTTTGCAGAAAATTTCACTTTTTACTTACTCTACACGCACAATGTGCATAGTTTATAGAGAAGGTATTGCACTCCACCAAAAAATTCGATATCGAGATTTCACCGGAAATATATGTTCTAGGGTCCCCTGTGTGTGTGTGTGTGTGTGTGTGTGTGTGTGTGTGTGTCCGTGTGTCTGTGAACACAATAACTCAAAAACGAAGTCCGTAAAATACCAAACTTGGTATTTAAGTTTACGATCTTCCAAAGATGCGACACGAAGATTTTGAGAAAATCCCCCCACCCCAAACTACTCTTTATATGGAACGTTTTTCGAAAGTTTTGATTTTCTTAAAAATGGCTCTAACAATTTTGATTAAAATGTCATATATTAAAGATTTTTACCTGACAAATAAAATGTATATCTTCAATTTTCTGGGAATAGCCTCGGAAGCTTACTTTATTCTGGATGAAATTTACCTAATTTTGCACAGCTCCTAAATCATAAGAGACAGATAAAAACTTACTCTACAAAAAATGTAGAGCACACAATTTATGCTATATACATTTCATGTAGTTGATCGTTTTTTTAGATATTCATTGTTTTTGCTTTTGCTATGAAAAACATACTTTTCTCATACAGGAATTTGCCAACAATGCCCATGGAAAACAAAGAAACTTCAGTCATATAGCAACCAGCTTTTGACTATCACTTTTAACCTATGGTACTCCCTATTTCCCTTCTGCTCACAAGGAAGCAAGTAATAAGACTATTTCTGCTATTTTTTCTAGATTAGCATGAAGTAGATAGAAGTATAAGCTTTTTAACAATAATTTGTTGCAGAGATATAGAGAAAGTCATGTGAATGGAACACATTAAATTTTTCTCTATATGTTTTGCGCATTTAAATTAATTTAGAATTAATGTTTTTATGTCATGTTACTGAAATTAAATATGGCGATGAATGATTTTCAGCCTTGCTGATGATTACTAAGACGCACAACATTGGTAAAATATTAAAAAGCTAATATGTGATGTAAAAACATGTATGTATTCTTTAACCCATTATGTTCATAATTAATAATTCAAATTGTACTTACATTTCTAAATGGAAGGTAAAGCTTAATAATTAAGTGTATTAAGTTTGAATAAACAAGATAAATATTTTAGTACGCGATTAAAACTGTAAAGTATAGAATTAAATGTAAACTATGAACCAAATTAACTGTGTAAACTTTTATCCTGTGCCTTTTATGCTACGTTTTACTTCCGAAGCTTTTACCAAATTTACCTTTGTTTGCGGTAAAGATTAGAGAAGTAGTAGGTACTAACTATATTATTATTATTATTATTATTATTATTATTATTATTATTATTATTGTTATTATTGCTATACATTTTTACAACTAAACGATATGTGAAATCGTCGTCCTATGCTTTGTCTCATGCATTGTTAACACCTAAACATATTAATATATTGGATAGGTAGAGTCAGACTGAAAAATTCAATGCCATAGCCGGGATTTCAACCACGGATCTCCCGATTTCTAGCTGATTGCTCTGCTACTGAGTTACCATGGCAACATGCCGACATAGCATTGAATTTCTCAACTGACTCGCATCCTCTCCGGTAAACCACAAGGTGATCTCAAATTATTTTGAGATGGCAACCCCAATGGCGACTTACAATGTTGTAAGTATTTTAGACCCAGGATTCATAGTATAGCCAACATTTATTCCATACAAATTGACCAGGATAGTTGCTATACTATAAACCCTGGATCTAAAGTACATTGAAGACATTGAACTTTTCAGTCTGACTCTACCTATCCCTCCTGTGCCTCACACGGCTTGTATAAAGAAAACAATTATTCCATATTAATACATTATTGTTCTATCGCTGTTTAAATGTTTTTTCTACGGCGATATAAGTATGTAAGGCAATAAGGGCCATTTGTATTGGGTTACTTTTAAAGAATATTTTGTCATTTATCAGCGGGTTTTTCCTTTTAGATCAGTGTGCAGTTAGTGTTCCAACTCAACTGCTCGCAGAACTATACATTGCTACTCTCGCATACATTGAGGAAGCTGCTCCTTGGTGATACGTTTGCGTAAATATCAGTATAACAGAAGACATCGGCTGGATTTTCCACAATGGCATGGGACACTTCTTACGTTTGGAAATCCAAAATGGAGTCGAAAAGGAACCTATTGATGAGTTAATGGGGAATCACACTTAAAAGGGCGATAGAACTCCAACTACTGATAACATGTCATTGCTATTCTATTCTATGTTAGATTAGATTTGATTAGATTAGAAAGCATTCTGTAGATTCGTTTAGGCCAGGAAGTCACTGAACATATAACTTGTCAAGGCATATACATGTATTCATATGTCTATATACTACGAAAGAAAGAACAATGTATAAAGCTCTAGTGCTAAAAGCACAGGTTAAAAAAACAGCAGAATAGACATATAATCACACCATTGGTTTCTGAGGTCTGTACGCCACTGCACTATACTTAATGTGCTCTATATAAACAAATGTATTTTTTTGCATGCACATAAAAACAAAGAATATCAACAATTAGTGTTAAAATGTATAAATAAATATAATTTCATTATATGTAAAACTGATGTAATGTCAGATGCTAGTTTTCAAATTATCGACATAATAGTTATTACTACTAATTATATAAAACTAAAATATGATTATTGTATTATGTACTCTTCATAAATATTAACAAATTGCAGTACATATTTACAAATATGTTATAGAATTTACAATGCAAAAATTTAAATTACGTACTAGAGCGTAAAATATCAAAGCATCAGGCTTTACAGACCTTGGGTCATTGGTGAATACTAAACAATTCATTTGACACATTCGTGCAAGTCAAAGTAAACGTCATTTTAATTTGAATATAAAACACACACACACTAATATACACAAAATGCAATACATTATAATACTTATAAATACAATTAATATTACGGTATTGTTAGTCAGATTTGTCACTTAAATATTCATCTACATAGTAAAATTACTTATTGCAAAGGTACTCCTTAAGAGAAGACTTAAAAGCCCTGAAGTTCCCAACATTTTCTTTGAGATTGCTGGGGAGAGCATTAAATACCATGATTGTTTCGTAATATACACCTTTCTGAAAGCAACGAAGATTGGCATTGGGACGATGAATATATTCCTTCTGTCTAATATTAATGTTAAGAATGTCTATGTTTCTTCTAAAACTATGTCGATTAACTGTATAGAATTTTAAAATGGATAGTATATAAACACAGTATTTGTACTTGTGGACGGAGAGACAGAATGCAGAGTCGTGCGGCTGTGCTTGGCCAATCAGCGACTGGCGGTCTAATTTCATCCGATGTTCATTAGCGATACATCAACGTTACTAGCCAGATTTTAAATTGAGATCAGTTATGTTTACATACCAAAAGACCTAATTATTAAAGATTACATTCTAAGACCAGCATATAGAGTGGCGTTTCCAACAAGGAAAGTGCACCTGACGGCAAAGTTTTTTAGAATACTTCCTGTATTAGAACACATTAGGCT
The DNA here is from genome assembly GCA_030762935.1 of Hymenopus coronatus. Classification (NCBI taxonomy): domain Eukaryota; kingdom Metazoa; phylum Arthropoda; class Insecta; order Mantodea; family Hymenopodidae; genus Hymenopus; species Hymenopus coronatus. The sequence goes on along the minus strand of CM060889.1, from coordinate 7,567,024 downwards.
AATGAGATAACCTAATGCCTTGAAAGCTGTGTGATTATTTAAATTCAGTACAAAAGAGATATGGTACACACAAGGACTACCCGCATTACAAAAGTAAGCATTTTAAAATTGGAACCCATAACAGGACATATCTCTGGAATTATTAGCTATAAAAAAAAATCTGATGTGTTCCATTTTCTCTGCACTTCTGCAAAAATTGTTATTAAAAAGCTTATGCTTCTATTTGTTTCATGCTAATTGAGAAAAAAAAAATAGCAGAAATAGTCTTATTACTTGCTTCCTTGAAAGTAGAAGCGAAATAAGGGAGTGCCATAGGTTAAAATGATAGTCAAAAGCTGGTTGCTATGTGACTGAAGTTTCTTTGTTTGTATGGACAGGTGTTGACAAATTCCTGTATGAGAAAAGTATAAATTTTACATAGTTGAAACCAAAAACAAGGAACATCAAAAAAACAATCAACTCCACGAAAAAAATGTATATAACATAAATTGTGTGTTTTAAACTGCTATACATTTGTTGCGTGGTAAGTTTTTGTCCATTTCTTTCGGTTTAGCAGTTATGCAAAATTCCGTAAAATTGACCCAGAATAAAGTAGTCTTCAGAGGCTATTCCCAGAAAATACAAAACATACATTTTATTTATCAGATAAACATATTTAATATGCGATCTTTTAACCACATCGTTAAAGTCATTTTTTAAAAAATCAAAATATTCGAAAAAAGTTCCTTGTAAAGGGTAGTTTAGGGTAAACGGATTTTTCTCAAAATCTTCGTGTCGCATGCCTGGAAGATACTAAACTTAAATACCAAGTTTGCTATTTTACCCAGTTTTCGTTTTTGAGATATCGTGTTTACAGACATACGGACGCCAGGACTTACACGCGGACTTTTTTCTGAAAATGCTTTCCGGTGAAATCTCGGTATCGCATTTTGGGTGGAGTGCAATGCTTCTCTATACACTATGTACATAGTAGTGTAGATAAAGTAAAAAGGTACATTATGAATTGCGTTTTTAACCAGATCTATATTTTCTATGGAATAATTTTTTGTCTATCTCTTACGGTTATTTAGAATGAAGCGGACTTCAATGGCTATTCCTAAGAAATTCAGTTTTGCATTTTATTTATCATGTAAAATCTTCAATCAAAATCGTTAGAAAATCTAAAATTTAAGAAAATGTACCATTTAAAGAGTAGTTTAGGGAGGAGGGTTTTTTCTAAAAAGATCTTGAAAGATACTAAACTTAAGTACAAAGTTTAGCATTTAACCAGCTTTTCGGTTTTGAGTTATACTATTCACAAAAACACGCAAACCGAGAGACAGATACACACACTCACAGGCCTATTTCTAAATTTGTTTTTCTTTTATTCAGGAATCCTCAGAACATCTATTTACGGTGAAATTTATGTATAGAATGTTGGATGGAATACAATACCTTCTCTACCTACTATGCACATTGAACATAAGTGCTAGAGAATGTAAAGAGTGGAAATTGGAATGCTAACAGAAGAGTTGATTATAGTTAATAAAATTATTCTCATAAAAGAGCGCTGCAAATGATAAAACTAATACATTATTAGTGACATAAAACTGGAAAATGCATTCCATGCTCAGTTTTTACTTTCTCTACACGTACTATGTGCATAGTGTATAGAGAAGGTATTGTAATGGACCCAAAAATTCGAAACCGAGAATTCACCGGAAATATATATTTTAGGGTCCCCTTTAACTAAAAAAAAAGCATTTTCGGAAAAAGGTCTGTGTGTGTGTGTAACTGTGTCCATGTGTCTGTGAACACGATAACTCAAAAACGAAAAGTCGGTAAAATAGCAAACTTGGTATTTCAGTTTAGTATATTCCAGGGATGTGACAGGAAGATTTTGAGAACAATACCTCCACCCCCAACTACCCTTTACATTGAACTGTTTTCGAAAATTTTGATTTGTTCAAAAATGGCTCTAACGATTTTGATTAAAATATCGTATATAAAGCTATTTACCTGACAAATAAAATGTATATTTCGAATTTTCTGTGAATAGCCTCTGAAGAGTGCTATATTCTGGGTGCATTTTACGAAATTTTGAATAACTGCTAAACCGTAAGAGATGGACAAAAATTTTCTCCACGAATTTGTAGAGCACGTTAAAACTCACAATTTATGTTATATACATTTTTTTCGTGGAGTTCATCGTTTTTGAGACATTCCTTGTTTTTAGTTTCTGCTATGAAAATCTTATATTTTCTAATACAGGGATTTGTCAAATCCTGTCCATACAAACAAAGGAACTTCATTGATATAGTAACTAACTTTTGACTATCACTTTAACCTATGGTACTCCCTTATTTCGCTTCTAATTACAAGGAAGCAAGTAATAGGACTATTTCTGCTATTTTTTCTGATTAGCATGAAGTAAATAGAAGTATAAGCTTTTTAAGAATAATTTGTTGCAGGGATTTAGAGAAAGTAATATGAATGGTACTCATCAGATTTTTTTTAATATAAAATAGGTAATTTTCTTATATCCTTCTGATTTATTAATGAAGGGCATTTCTATGGAATCAGTATGAACAGCATTTCTGGGCGACTTTTAAACCTTTTCAGTTTTCTAGCTCGTACTGGTATAGGCATAACCTGCTTCGACACGATATTGTTTTCCCATCGAATATTATTGCCACAATAAGTGATATATTGTTTGGCTACCTAATGCTAAATGTAATGCGCTAACAAGTGACCTTCCCTCTCCGCTTATTGAACTGTTGATTAATGAAATTAATTTTCTCTTCAACTCACTCATAGCTCATACATTTCTAATCGTTGCATTCGTACGTTAGCATTACAAGTTCATTCGTAGTATGAAACATAACTTTAACCACATGCTATGAGGGGTTTAATTATCTGTTTAAATAAACGTGAGCCTCATCGCTTGGGCAAATCCTTTGAGCTCCACTGCTTGTTTCTGTTATCGCGCACATTTTGCTACGCATAATTACTGATTAACTGGTTCGTATCGCAAGCAACAGCACCTCTGCAGTGTAGAAATATTCATGGCGATGAAGTAATGCCATTTTTAACAAGATACTGTATGTAACTAATGCCTATTAGCTACATTTTAATGCCGTTAAATGTTAATATACTAAATTGTTACATGTTTGAAGACCCGTTGGAATGAGGTCCAATGCCGCCAAATGTAATTCCTTTCAGTTATGACTAGATCAAATTACGAACATCTAATGGAAGAGCTTAGAAATTTATTAGGAGAAATTGGTTTATTAAATAGAATAATTGATTGAATAATGTGTATTGCGTCTTCTAACGAGGGTGAATTTTAGCCAATTAAGTTATTGATATTATTCTTCATGATATCTAATTTAATTATCTTTTATTTTTACTTTCTCTATACGTACTATGTACATAGTGTATAGAGAAGCTATTGTATTGCACCCAACATTTTCTTACGGAGATTTCACGGAAATATATGCTCTGAGACCCCTGAACGCTAAAAAAGCATTTTAGAAAATCCGTGTATGTGTGTGTGTGTGTGTGTGTGTGTGTGTGTGTGTGTGTGTGTGTGTGTGTGTGTGTGCAGCATAGCTCAAAAATAAAAAGACCGTTAAAATCAAACTTGGGATTTAGGATTGGTATCTTAAAAATCTGATGTGTTACACTCACAGGACTTTCTCTAGCTGTTCTACAAACTTCATATATAAGATCCTTCTTCTCTCTGCACCTTGATAATCGTGGTACTCATTAGCATAATGTACTTATTATTTAGTTCCGTATAAGTAGGAAGAAAATAAGGGAATACACTAGGCTAAACCAATAGTCAAATGTTTTAAAGGCTGTCGTTATGCGATTGTCATTACAAATCGCTTCTTTTCTTGGCCAGGAGTAGAACAAAAGAAAAACGGACACTCCTGTCTGATAAAAGTATAAGTACTTCACAACTGAAACTAATAACAATGAATACCTCGAAAACGGTATGCTCCACGAGAAAAATGTATATAACATATACCAAGTTTGGTGTTTTACCGACTTTTCGTTTTTGAGTTATCGTGTTCACTTACACACGGACGCATTGACACACGGACACACGGACATATGGACACACACACACACACACACACACACACACGGACCTTTTTGTGAAAATGCTTTTTTTGGATACAAGGGACCCTAAATAGTCTTGCATCCTTGTAAGTAAAAGCAAAATAAGGGAGTACCATTGGTTAAAGTGATAGTGAAAAGCTGGTTTGCTATGTGACTGAACCTCCTTTGTTTATAGCTGAAAACAAAAACAAGGGATATCTTAAGAACGATCAAATCCATGATATATATATATATACATATATATATATATATATATATATATATATATATATATATAAATAAAACATAAATTGTGGGTTTTAATGTGTTCTACATTTTCTGTGTGGTAAGTTTTTGTCCATCTCTTACGGTTTAGCAGCTATGTAAAAATCCATAAAATTCATACACAATAAAGTAGTCTTCAGAGGCTATTCCCAGAAAATTCAAGATATACATTTTATTTGTGAAGTAAATACCTTAGATTTACAAGACTAATTAAAATCGTTAGAGCCATTTTTTAGAAAATCAAAATTTTCGATTTTTTTTTCCATGGGTGGGGGGATTTTCTTGAAAATCTTAGTGTCGCTACTTTTTACTTTCTCTATACGCACTATGTATTGCACTCCACCAAAAAAGTCGATACCGAGATTTGACCGGAAATATATGTTTTAGGATCTCCTGTATCCAAAAAAAAGTATTTTCAGAAATCTTTCCGTGTGTGTGTGTATGTCCGTGTGTCCGTGTGTCCGTGTGTCCGTGAATCAGTGTGTCCGTGTGCCTGTGAACACGATAACCCAAAAACGAAAAGTCGGTAAAATACCAAAGTTGGTATTTAAGTTTAGTATCTTCCAGGGATGCGTCACGAAGATTTTGAGAAAAATCCCCACACCCCAAACTACCGCTTACATGGAAATTTTTTCGAAAACTTTGATTTTCTAAAAAATGGCTCTAACGATTTTGATTAAAATATCATATATTAAAGATATTTACCTGAAAAATAAAATGTATATTTTGAATTTTCTGGGAATAGCCTCTGAAGACTACTTTATTCTGGATGAATTTTGCATAACTACTAAACCGTAAGAGATGGACAAAAACTTAATACACAAAAAATGCAGAGCACGTTAAAACACAGAATTTATGTTACATACATTTTTTCGTGGAGTTGATCGTTTTTGAGATATTCCTTTTTCTTGGTTTCAGCTTTGAAAAACTTACACCTTTCTCATACAGGAATTTGTCAACTCCTGTCCACACAAGCAAAGGAACATCAGTCACATAACAACCAGCTTTTGGCTTTCACTTTAACCTATGGTACTCCCTTATTTCGCTTGTATTTACAATAAAGCAAGGAATAAGACTATTTCTTCTAATTTTCCTCGATTAACATAAAATAAATAAAAGATAAGCTTATTAACAATAATTTGTTACAGAGAGAAAGTCATGTGAATGGAACACATCAGATTTTTATCTATATTGAAGTAATTTCTGTATTTTTTCATAGTTTTATCTAATTTTAAATAAAATGCATATGTAAATAGAAATATATACCTTCAAAAAATGCTTTATATATTCATTAGCAAATGACAAAGTATAGAGAAAGTCATTAAATGAAATCTCTGACTTATAAATATCGTAATGATTCCTGGCCCTTGATATATAAAAAATTTAAACTTTTAACTGAAAAAAAAATTAATAAAGGATTTACCTTTATTTTTATTTCCATTTTCTCTATGATTCTATATAATAAATTTATAGGTCTATTTCCATTTTTCCATTTCTATGTTTTATATGGCGACGGATAATCTTACGTAAGTTGGCAGAATAATCACGTAATGCAATTGGCTTTATCATGGTCTGGTTTTAAATATTTTAACGTAATAATCTTGTAGCTTGCAAGACTCTAATGTTTATTTTATGTTTACGTGGATCATTGTGAATGGGCTTTACTTTTTTTCAGATATTTCATCCCTTTTGCTGACAGAACATTGTATATCTCCTTTTTCTGTGTTTCTGTTTTATGCAATATTTACTTTGTGTGAAGTATTTTTAATGCAGTTTAAGACCCTTGTTCCGGAAAACTATTTTTACGCTCAAAAATAAGAAAATCGCCACCTTTGAGTTATAAGCAGCTCACATTCCATATGCAAATTGCTTCTCATGCATAAACAATGAGCGCTGCGAAACGTGATGTTAGCGAACTTCTGACGAATGTAAAAACTCCATTGAGTGACAATCTAAGGAAATTCTATTCTCAACATATTGTTTCAAGGAGGGAGCATTTTTTAAAGTTAAAGGGAATAATTATGAATGGCTTCTTTAAGAGGTTTTCTAACAAGAACGTGCTATCGGTTTATTCAGCCGATAAAAGCATGTTTGATTAATTAGATATTAGTATTAATAGTAGTTGTACAGTGGGTTAGAATTACAGAAGGAATACCTATGCTCATTTAGAAACACGCCTACTCTAAGTTTCACAGTTAATTTTCACGCAGAATCAGTTTAGTTACAGTTCAACTTCAGCGTGTTTTATAAGGCATGCATGACAGTGTTTGTTATTTCTTTTTAAAATGTTCTGTAGAGTTATCAATGTCATATTAAAATCATATGTGGTACAACCTATAAATTAATGACCTAACTTTTCGTTATCAAGCTGTAATAAGAATTTAAATTTACTGAACTTCAGTGATTTCATGATCAATCACTCCATTTCAGTAAACGACAACATTTGTTCAGCTCTTAATTTTGGAATTTCTTTGGTGCTTATTTTGCCTTCAGGAGAGATATTTTCTATAAAATATAATGTTAATGCCAATTATACAACTATAAGTTTAAAGATGGAGAGAAATAATTAGAAAGCATAACTGTGCCTCAATATTTCGCAAACTACAGCAAAATAAAAAAGAAACTTCTTTTACTTTAATAACACAGCTTTCTTTATCTGAAAAACATTTATAGGTTAGGTTTTGTACGTCTCCTTAGTCCATAAATGTTTTTCAGAATACTTTAGTTACACATTTTGATACCAGCAGGGAGCTGAGTGGTTACGTTCACGGCTGTCGTGCTGAGACTCCATAGTTCGATTCCTGGGTCTGGGGTAACGATTTAAAGTCAGCGGTATCCAAACCTCAACTTCTGACAAGCCGATGTGGAGCATCTCCAAGGTTCACCATGCTTAAGAGTCCATAGTAAATGCTGCATGTCCCGTCACTTGCCACCATTTCCATCGGAGGCAAAGACCCCTTTCGCTGTTTGCCCTCACCTCAGAAGTGAGTTCGTCATCGTTTGTTGAATTTTCTTGCCTTGAAGCTTTTGGAAAAACTTTCACTCCCGAAGCTCAGTCACCTTATTTGAGCATTGGAAAACAATAAACAATAAAGTATAATCATATAGGACATATGTAGTCAAATATTTTAAAGGAGCGTGACGATACGTATTCTGTATATAATCTTTTTACTTTCTCTAGCTCCGTAAGTACAATGTACATAGGGATAGAGAAGTATTGTATTCCACTCAAAAATTCGATGTCCAGATTTCACCGGAAATAGATCCTTTAGTACCCACTGAGTGCAAAAAAAGCATTTTCAGAAACAGGTCCGTGTGTGTGGTGTTGGTGTGTCTGTGAACAACATAGCTTAAAAACGAAAAGACGGTTAAATACCAAACTTGGTATTCAAGTTTGTAATCTTCCAAGGATGCGCAACGAAGATTTTCAGGAAGATCCCTTACTACTCTTTATATGGAAAAATTTTCAAAAATTTTGTTTTTCTTAAAAATGACTATAATATGTTTTGATTAAAATACCACATATTAAAGACATTCCCATTACAAATAAAATGTATATCTTGAATTGTCTGGGAATAGCTTCTGAAGACCTGTTTATTCTAACTGAATTTTGCATAGCTAGTAAACCGTAAGGGACAGATAAAAACTTACTACACAAAACATGTAGATCTCGTTAAAATACACAATTTATGTCATATACATTTTTTCATGGAATTTACCGTTTTCGAGATATGCCTTGTTATTAGTTTCAGTTGTAAAGTACTCATACTTTTCTGAGACAAAAAGTGTCCGTTTTTCTTTTGTTCTACTCCTGGCCAAGAAAAGAAGCGATTTCTAATGACAATCGCTAACGACAGCTTTTAAAGCATTTGACTATCACTTTAGCATAACGTATTCCTTTAGTTCTCTAAGTAATAAGGAATAAGGAAATTCTGCTAATGTTTATCTCGATTAGCGTGGTGCAGAAAGAAGATCTTTTGTAAGAAGTTTGTTTATAGAGCAGCTAGAAAAAGTAATTTGAATGGAACACATCAGATTTTTTTTAATACTGTTATCATAATTGGATAATGAACAAAAGAACGGACCTAACATTTTAGAAATGAATAGCCTGATGGCCTGAAGATCCGACCAACAGATTAACAAAAGGACATTATCTCAAAAATGAAAAACAAAGACCTAACATAAAATGCATGTTTAAAAAGCCTCTGTCTTTCTTTCAAATATATCTTACCTACCTCTAATGGTTACTTCTGATTACAATCGTCAAGCATAGATGTGTCTATCTTATTGACTCGTACACCGAGCCAGTGGCTCAGCGGTTTCGTTTGTAACTAGCATTCGGGATGTTCCGGGTTCGCTATTGGGAGACCGCGCACTCTGAGACAGAAAGAGAGCGAGAGAAGTGTGTTTTCAATGGGTTTCTCTTCCCTATATAATTCGCGTATGGAACTGTATTATTTTATTAAGAAAATTCTTCTTCTTCTTCTTCTTTTTTTTTTTTTTTTTTTTTTTGTAGTTTAACGTCCTTTAATCTGGTTGGTCATATGGGACGATGAATGAAATTGGTGAAATTATGGTCAAATGATCTCGTGGTCCATGGAGCTCAAAGTTACACGCCATTCGTCTTCTCAGGATAAGGGAAAACCCCGAAAAACCCTTATCCGGGTAACTCAATATAAGAGAGATTTGAACTCACGACTTTTTACTTTCTCCATACGCACTATGTACATAGTGTATAGAGAAAGTATTGCACTCCACCAAAAAATTCGATACCGAGATTTCACCGGAAATATATATTTTAGGGTCCCCAATATCCAAAAAAAAGCATTTTCACAAAAAGGTCCGTGTGTGTGTGTGTGTGTGTGTGTGTGTGTGTGTGTGTCCGTGTGTCTGTGAACACGATAACTCAAAAACGAAAAGTAGGTAAAATACCAAACTTCGTATTTCAGTTTAGTATCTTCCAGGGATGCAACACGAAGATTTTGAGAAAAATCCCCCCACCCCCAACTACCCTTTACATCGAACTTTTTTCGAAAATTTTGATTTTCTCAAAAATGGCTCTAACGATTTTGATTAAAATTTTGTATATCAAAGATATCTACCTGACAAATAAAATGTATATCTTGAATTTTCTGGAAATAGCCTCTGAAGAGTAGTCTATTCTGGATAAATTTTACTAAATTTTGAATAACTGCTAAACCGTAAGAGATGGACAAACACTTACTACACAAAAAATGTAGAACACATTAAAACACACAATTTATGTTATATACATTTTTTTCTTGGAGTTCGTCGTTTTTGTGACATGCCTTATTTTTGTTTCTGCTGTGAAAAACGTATACCTTTTTCATATTTTAACTTGTCAACTCCTATCTATATAGACAAAGGAACTTCATTGACATAGAAACCAGCTTTTGACTATCACTTTAACCTACGTTTTCCTTTATTTCGCTTCTACTTACAAGGAAGCGAGTAATTAGACTATTTCTACTATTTTTTTGTGATTAGCATAAAGTAAATAGAAGTATAAGCTTTTTAAGAATTATTTGTTACAGGGAGATGGAGAAAGTCATGTGAATGGTGCACATCAGATTTTTTAATGTGAGGCAGACACGCTGCCACCACGCTACCCAGGCGGGCTTACAAAGGACATATTCTCAAAAATTAAAAACAAAGACCTAACATAATATGCATGTTTAAAAATCCGTTGTCTTTCTTTCAAATATTTCTTACCCACCTTCTATGGTTACTCCTGATTACAATCGGTCGCCCTCCGTGGTGTAATGGTTACTATTCTAACTTCATATCGCGTGTTCAAACCCGGGGGAGGACAATGGATTTTTTCGGGTGTAAAAATAATTAGCATGGCTTCCTTCGAAAGGGAAGTAAAGCCGTTCGTCTCGTGTCGTAGATTTACGGCATGTAAAAGAACCTCAAGCCTCATAGAGATGCCTCTGAGCAAAATTAAGCCGTTTTTCACGCCCAATTTAAAATGGGACGCTGAGAACCACAGTAGTTAAAGAGCGTCCATAAATAACACGCCATTTACATTTTGATTACAATCCTCAAGCAATATGTTTACAGCTTTGTGGGGAGTAGATGTCTATCAGTTAAGTACTACTACACCGAGCCGGGTGGCTAAGCGCCTTCGTTTGTAACTGGCATTCGGGAGGTTCCGGGTTCGCTATTGGTTGACCGTGCACTCTGGTCCTAGTTTTTCCTGGGGCCGCTCAGGCGAATGCTAGGGTGCTGTACAGCACTTTCATTCCTTTCCTTTCATTTCTCTTCTTCAAATTTCAGTTCGTTGTCAATATTGTTCGGGACTTAGTATCGGTCGCTTGAGGCTGAGCCTAGGTGCCGTTGTAGAGGCGTACTTCCGACGGCCTCCTGGCGCCTGTGTAGCCATGGTGGCGCCATTTAGAGACTTCCCAGCGTCTCCACGGTCGGCTCTGTCCGCTCCTGACCTCATCTCATCCCTTCCCCCGAGGGGTGCTAGGCCGCAATAAAAGATACTTGAACTCAGTTGCCGAGGCGTACCCCGCCTCTAACATACTCATAACTCATACTGACTGGTATGTAGAAAGAATGAAAGCGTATATCATTTAAGTCTTTGAGTTCCTATTTTGAGACAGAAAGAGAGGAAGAGAAGTGTGTTTTCAATGGGTTTCCCATCCCCTATATAAATTGCGTATAGAACTGTATTATTTGGTTAAGACAAGCCTTTTTTCTTTTTTTTCTTTTCGGACAATGAATGAAATTGTGAAATGATGCTCAAATGATCTCGTGGTCCATGGAGCTCAAAGTTACACGACACTCGTCTTCTCATAAGGGAAAACCCCGAAAAAACCTTATCCGGGTAACTCAATCTAAGCGAGATTCGAACTCACGACTTTTTTAATGTGAGGCAGACACGCTACCACCACGCTACCCAGGCGGGCAAGAAAAGTCTTACTGAAGAATATATGTGCTTAAAAATTTAGGGATATGCATCTGCACTGCACATTTTTATTAAGTTCTGTGCTTTTGTTTCAGTTTATTGCTTCAAAGTTTATCATTTTTCGTTTTTTTACATCGTAATTTGTACTAGCGCTAACAGATTACAACAAAGGACGACTGAAACCTTGATCTCACTTCCATCCTAGTCAATTGCTTTTACAAAAATTGTGCAGTGTTTATATAAGGAGTTTTATTTAAAATTGAATATAAATGTCGGATGTGTTCCATTCACATTACTTTCTCTACATCTCTGCAACAAATTGTTGCTAAAATGCTTATGCTTCTATTTACTTCATGCTAATCGAGAAACAATTAGGAGAAATAGTCTTATTACTTGCTTAATTTAATTAAAGAGAAATAAGGGAGTACCATAGGTTCAAGTGATAGTCAAAAGCTGGTTGCCATGTGACTGAAGTTCTTTTGTTTGTATGGACACGAGTTGACAAATTCCTGTATGAGAAAAATATTAGTTTTTCCAAGCTGAAACCAAAAGCAAGGAATATCTAAATAACGATCAAGTGCACGAAAAAATGTATATACCATAAGTGCTCTACATTTTTTGTGTGGTAAATCTTTGTCCATCAGTTAAATATCTTTAATATTCAATATTTTAATCAAAAGCGTTAGAACCATTGTTAAGAAAATCAAATTTTCGAAAAAAGTTCCATGCAAAGGGCAGTTGGGGTTTGGGGGATTTTCTTGAAAATCTTCGTGTCGCATTCTTGAAAGATACAAGTTTGGTATTTAACGGTCTTTTCGTTTTTGAGCTATGTTGTCCACAGACATACATATACATAGACACACACAAATACACACAGGCACACACACGGACCTTTTTCTTAAAATGCTTTATTTTGATTCAGGGGGACCCAAAACATGTATTTCCGGTGAAATATCGGTATCGAATTTTTGGGTGGAATGCAATACCTTCTCTGTACACTATGTACATATGTAGAGAAAATAAAAATTGACTAGGAGTTCAATATATTAGATGGTTGCATAAAAAAATAAAGTTTTAGATTTTTCTAATTCTAATGAAATATATTCATAAAAAAATAAAGTTTTAGATTTTTCTAATTCTAATGAAATATATTCATTCTGAATTTTATTTTCTAACATCGAGTGTTTAATAAACAGGGGAATTTTTATCTTATACACAATAGTTAAACTTCTGTATCTCCTTCATTACTACTTCAAATGCATAAGATAAAATCTTGTATCTTCCATTCACATGAGTTTCTCTACATCTCCCTTCATTACTACTTCAAATGCATAAGAAAAAATCTTGTGTGTTCCATTCACATGACTTTCTCTACATCTCTGCAACAAATTATTGTTAAAAATATTATGCTTCTATTTACTTCATGTTAATCGAGAAACAATTAGAAAGAAATAATCATACTACTTGCTTCCTTGTAAGTAGAAGCGAAATAAGGGAGTACCATAAGTTAAACTGATAGTCAAAGTCTGGTTGCTATGTGAGGGAAGTTCCTTTATTTGCATGGACAGAAGTTGACAAATTTCTGTATGAGAAAGTATACGTTTTTGAACGGTGAAATCAAAAACAATGAATAACTAAAAAACGATCAACTCCACGAAAAAATACTATGAAACATAAATTTTGTATGTTAACGTGCTCTACATTTTCTGTGTGTTAAGTTTTTGTCTATCTCTTACCGTTTAGCAGTTAAGCAAAATTCATCCAGAATAAAGAGGTCTTGAGAAGCTTTCCCAGAAAATGCAAGATATACATTTTATTTGGTATGTAAATGTCAGTAATATATGGAATCTTAATAAAAATCGTTAGAGCCATTTTTTGGAAAAGCAAAATTTTCGAAAAAAGTTCCATGTAAAGGGTGGGGGGATTTTCTTGAAAATGTTCGTGTTGTTTGGAAGATACCAAATTAAATACAAATTTGGTTTTTAACAGACTTTTCGTTTTTGAGCTATGCTGCCCACAGACACACACACATACACACAGACAGACAAACAGACACACACAGACATGTTTTTAAAGATGTTTTTTTATTCAGGGGGTCTCAAAACATATATTTCCAGTGAAATCTCGGTATCGAATTTTTGGGTACAATACAATACCTTCTCCTTAAATTATGTACATAATACGTGTAGAGAAATTAATACATATGCTCTTTGCTTCTTTATCTGCAGAAATAAAATGAGTTTTACCTCACTTTATAAAATATACAAATACTACTGTAAATACTGAAACGAACTGGCTCCCAAATACATTTATTGTATTTGCCCAAAATAATAATATTCTGTCCTTAATGCAGTAATACATTTGAAACCACGACATTGATCCGTATAGCATCCTATAGAAAATTTTCTTTCTCCTCTGTATAGAAAGCAAGTGTGCGATTGCTATTGCTACAAACAGAAGTAAAAGCTGGAATGAATGTATTACAAAGTTAAGTACATTTTTAGGTTTTCTCTGTTTAAAACATTAAGGCGATAATTTAACGTAGGGCAGTAATATTACGATGTGGCATAGATTATTGCTACGGAGATATCGCATTAAGGGGATGCATCATCCAAAATCTTAAAAACATTCCTAGTAAAGTTGTTTGCCTAATTAAATAATGTAATGCTTGTACTTCAATTTCCTGTTATTTTTATTACCATGCGGCGCTTTAAACCGTGTTACGTGACGATTTAAATTTCACTGTAAGTGGGTGTGATGCTTTAACCTTTTCTCTATCGTGAAAAATTGGTAAAAATCCGAAATTTGGTGTTGACCAATAACAGTTGGCCTTAAATGTGTCTATTTCAAGTTGTAAATACAATAATATGCACTAATAACTAAAAAAATAAGTATAATAATAAGTTTCAAAACTTACAAAACAGGTCTAACACCGGTGCTTCTACCTACCTCATCATCGTCCAGGCATGCCGTGAAATAGAGACTGTTTTGGTGGCAGAGTTTAGCTTGACTCGGACCAAGCGACTTGCAGTTTTTCTTTGCTTTATATATTCCTCAGAATTACAGTAAACTGTCCGTTAGAGTTGATATATATTATTGGTTTAAAAATTTCTGCAGGAGATTATGACATTCTAAGCCTTACAGTGTTAAATTGTATGTTAAACCTTAAGACTTGTTTTCTCGTGTTTTTACTTTTCAGCGTTTTCAATATTTTAAAATGTTCCACACGATGCAGGTTTTATTCAAGCTCTTCCAAATTTTTAGGATAAGTTATTAACAAGCAAACAAAGATTTCTGTCATATGAGTTTATAAAATTCCAAATATTTTTTAGATATTGACTTTTAAAGTCAATTTTATTATAAAATTTCTTGAATTTTAGTCCCTTTCTTGCTTTAATTTTTTTACCTCTAGAACTAATTTACTGTAATATAATACATCCATATAACTGTTCTGTTCCTGATACCGAAATGCATATTTTGAAAAATATAAAAACATATTTTTTTATCATTTTCATACTGTCGAGTGATTTGAATTTGACGCTAGTTTGCTAATTTAAAAATTAATAACCCAAAAACTACTTATGATATATAAACTAAATTTTAAAGCATATAACCATTGTACAACATAAATACATGTTAAAAATTTCGGCCTGATTAGTTGAAACTGTTGGATTTAGGATTTTGGGTCATGCATCCCCTTAATAAAAGAATAGAAATCAAAGAATCAGATGGTTCTATTCATATGAGCTTCTCTGCTAGCTTTTTTTCTACCTCACGCTAATTGAGATAAACGTTTAAAGAAACGGTTTATATTTTATTTCCTTATAAGTAGAGGGGAAATAAGGGAGTATTGTAGACTAAAGAGTAGTCAAATGTTTTAAAAGCTGGTCAATATGTGAGGCAATTAAAATTCTATTCTCTTTATATTCCAAAGATAAAAAAATAGTAATAAGGATAACTTATTTTAGAAAAGTGTATCTTACATTTTTTTGAAGGAATAAGAAGAAATATTTCGGAAAGAGCTAACTCCATTAAAATGTATATGACAAAACGTGGTCTACATTTTTGTGTAGTAAACTTTTTGTATCTCGTACAGTTTACTGTTACAGTCCAGAATGAAGAAATCTTCTTAGGCTAATTCCGAAAATCCAAATTTTACTTTTTATTTGTGATGAAAATATCTTGAATTTACGAATTTTATTCAAAAGGTTTGGAGCTACTTTTATAGGAATTTAAAATGTCGATAAATTTTCCATATAGAGGATAGTTTGGGTAGGAAATGTTTTTGAATCTCTTCAAGTCGCACCCTTCAAAGATTCTGAACTTAAACACAAGTTTGGTATTTTACGGACTTTTGGTTTTTGAGTTATGCTGTTTACGGAGACACACACACACACACACATATATATATCAATACCCACAAGGACATTTTCTTAAAATACTTTTTCCAGTGAAATATTGATATCGATTTTTTAGGTGGAATACAATACCTTCCATACATGCATATAATACGTGGATCGGTGAGAGGATGTGTTAGATCCGTATGTCAGGGGCTTGACAAGGCGTGGAGAAAGGCCTACCCTCCCAAAATAATCCAATTTGCCCAAAATTAAATTTTATAGTATTTCAAAGCATTGATTTGCTTAATAGTGTTTCTGTATTATTTCATAGTATATAAGACAAAAATTGAGATCAGATGAACACCCTTAGCAAGAAGTATATTGTTTACCTGAAGTTGAACTTAACGTTGTAACTATTGAAGAAGAAACCCTCTTTAATTTGCTTCATTTCCTATATTTACAAGTAGCCGGAATATCCAAATGCTTATATAGCCTGTCTAGAAGATGTTATCACCAGAGATTTTGCAGGACCTTAAGTAGTTGAGTTACATTCTTAATTTATATAAAACTTCAAATTCAGTGGAGTTGGAAGCAACATTTTTACCTTCTCTATACGTAATATGTACATAGTGTAAAGAGAAGGTATTGTATTGCACTCAAAAATTCGATACCGAGCTTTCACCGGAAATATATATTTTCAGACTCCCTGAATCCAAAAAAAAAAAAAAAAAAAAAAAAACATTTTTAGAAAAATGTCCGTGTGTGTCTGTCTGTCTGTGTACGTCTGTGTGTGTGCGCCAGTGGGCAGCATAGCTGAAAAACGACAAGACCGTTAAATACCAAACTTGGTGTTTAAGTTTGGTAACTTCTAAGGATGAAGATTTTCTAAAAAATTCTCTCACCCCAAACCACCCTTTACATTGAATAAATTTCGAAAATTTTGATTTTCTTAAAAATAACTATAACGATTTCGTTTATATTTAAGATATGTACTTGCCATATAAAATGCATATCTTGAATTTTCTGGAAATTGCCTCAAAAGACCTCTTTATTCTAGATGAATTTTACTGAATTTTGCATAACTGGTAAACCATAAAAGATACACAAAAATTTATTGCACAAAAAATGTAGATCACGATAAAACACACAATTTATGTCGTTTACATTTTTTGCGTGGAGTTGATCTGTTTTCAGATATTCATTGTTATTGGTTTCAGCTTTAAAAGCTTATTACTTTCTCATACAGGAGTTTCTCAACTCCTGTCTATACAAAAAAAAAAAAAAAAAAAAAAAAAAAAGGAACTTCACTGACATAGCAACCAGCTTTTGACTATCACTTTAACCTATAATACTCCCTTATTTCGCTTCTATTTACAAGTAATAAGATATTTCTGCTAAGTTTTTTCAATTAAAGTAAATAGAAGCAGAAGCTTTTTAGCAATAATCTGTTGCAGAGATGTAGAGAAAGTCATGTGAATGGAGCACATTAAATTTTTTCCTCAATTAAAGTTGCGTTTAGTGATAAGCAAGGTGACCACTTAGAGAAGCGAATGTCAGACGCCATTTCGCTGTTTATTCTGCGGTTTTAGCAACACAGCGCAAATGATACGAACATAAACAGTACACTGTTAAAAATTAGGGACTCTGCACTTCTCCCTAGGGATGATAGTACCGCTAATTAGTATAAAGTGTCCTGCAGCATAAACTCGCAGTTAGTGACGTAGTAAACTATGCGCTTAGCTGCACTAAATTGTTTCAACAAAACTGAGGGGTAACTGTTGTGTTAGCTTTGCTAAGTTTTTAAGTTTAAAGGGTCTAAAACTCGTTTGTAAAACAAATACCAGTACATTAAAGATGTATGTTTGGGATTTTAATTACAAAAGAGAAACTTCTGCTGCTGTACTGGAATCAGCTATCTGCTGTTAATTATTTTTCCATTAGGTTCGCATAAACCTCGTTTCCGGCGACACAGAATTTATTAACATCGAGAAATGGACGCACGGTGTAATTAAATTTTATAACAATGTTCTTCAATGAAAAAAATCTGATGTGTTCCATTCACATGACTTTCTCTACATATCTGCAACAAATTATTCTTAAAAAGCTTATATTTTTCTTCCTCACATTTGATCGACAAAAAATTAGCAGAAATAGTCTTATTACTTGCTTCCTTGTAAGTAGAAGCTAAATAAGGGAGTATCATAGGTTAAAGAGATAGTCAAAACTGGTTGCTATTTGACTGAAATTCCTTTGTTTGTATAGACAGGAGTTGACAAATTCCTGTATGAGAAAAGTTTTTCAAAACTGAAACCAAAAGCAAGGAATATCTCAAAAACGATCTCCTCCACGAAAAAATGTATGTAACATAAATTGTGTGTTCTAATGTGCTATACATGTTTTGTGTGGTACGTTTTTGTACATCTCTTATGCTTTAGCATTATGCAAAATTCCGTAAAATTCATCCAGAATAAAGAAGCCTTCACAGCCTATTTCCAGAAAATTAAAGATATAAATTTTATTTGACATGTAAAAATCTTAAATATAAGATATTTTAATCAAAATCCTTAAAGCCTTTTTTGACAAAATCAATTTTTTTGAAAAAGTTCCATTTAAAGGGCAGTTGGGTTTGGGGGAATTTTTTGAACATCTTCGTGTTGCATCCTTGTAAGAAACCAACTTAAATACCAAGCTTGGTGTTTAACAGTCTCTTTGAGTTGACCAATGCTGTCTACAGACACACAGATACACGCACACTCACGGACGTTTTTGTAAAAATTCTTTTTTAGGTTCAGGTGGATCCAAAACATTTATTTCCGGTGAAATCTCGGTATCAAATTTTTGTGTGGAATGCAAAATCTTCGCTATACACTATGTACATAATACGTGTGGAGAAAGTAAACATTATGACAGCTATCAAGCTGGATGCTACATGCATTTAAAACCATTACTTAATTCGCATTCCTGTATTCGTAGTTGTGATACTCTGCTTTAGAAACGTTTTCCAACTTAGCTGCAAATAAAATAGTAGCAGCAGCCTACTATGTTACCAGGAGGCCCAATTGCTGTGTTTTGGAGTGTCTAAAAAGAGTTGTAGAATTCAACGGAGCTATTTCAAAGCATGGTTTTTTTTTTTTTTTTTTTTTTTTGTTATTTGTTTTTAATACAGCTCTGGAAGATTTTCAGGACTCCGGCGCTGTATTCCTTTTACTTTCTCTATACGTACTATGTACTTAGTGTATAGAGAAGGTATTGTAATGGACCCAAAAATTCGATACCGAAAATATGTGTTTTGAGACTCCATAAATCCAAAAAACGCATTGTTAGAAAAATGTCCGTCTGTGTGAGTCTGTGTGTGTGAATGTGTGTGGTTGTGTGTGTCTGTGCCTGTGGGCAGCATAGCTCGAAAATGAAAACACCGTTAAAAACCAAAACTGGTATTTAAGTTTGGTATTTTTCAAAGATGTGACACGAGGATTTTGAAGAAAATCCCCCCACTCCAAACTACCCTTTATATGAAAAACATTTCGAAAATTTTTATTTTCTTAAAAATGGCTTTAAAGATTTTTATTAAAATCTCGTATATATAACATACGAGATTTACTTAACGAATAAAATGTGCATCCTGAACTTTCTGGAAATAGCCTCTGAAGACTATTTTATTTTGGATGGAGTTTTACGTATTTTTGCATAACTGCTAAACCGTAAGACATGGACAAAAACTTACCGCACAGAAAATGTACAGTACATTAAAACACACAATTTATTTTATATACATTTTTTTCGTGGAGTTGGTCGTTTTTAAGGTATTACTTGTTTTTAGTTTCAACTGTAAAAAACATATTTTTCTCACACAGGAATTTTTCAGCTCCTGTCCATACAAACAAAGCAACTTCAGTCACATAGCAACCAGCTTTTGACTATCACTTTAACCTATGGTACTCCCTTATTATGCTTCTACTTAAGAAAGCAATAAGACTATTTCTGCTAATTTTTTCTCAATTAGCATGAACTAAATAGAAGCATAAGCTTTTTATTAATAATTTGTTGCAGAGATGTAGAGAAAGTCATGTGAATGGAACACATCAGATTTTTTCCTCTTTGTTTTCCAGTTTCCTACATCTCCTTAGTTGACCTATTAATATATTCACATACACATTTACTAACACACAAACACATATCCTCAAGGCGGAACTCGAACCCACGATCCCCTGCGCCTCGAAGCACCAAAGCGAGACAGTTTAGCGAACGCGGCCACGGGGACCGGTAAGTTGAAACCCACCAGAAGGGAACTGGCCGAAGCGATCTTCTTTGACCATTTTGCTTATCAGCGGAGACGGTCGGCAGACTGCACTCGGGGAAGTGAGGCAAAATAAGGGTAATCCGGGGAACTTTTTACCAGCGGATTTTACTTGAAATAGTGCCGTTGAGTTATGCAACACTTTTAATGCACAAAATCTGTAATGTTAAACACGGTCAGTAGGGGAATTTATTTAATTTGTAATGCAAATAGTCTTAGTTCATGGTCTTCTAATCAAAATTGTTTAAGCCATTTTGAGAACTCCAAACACTTCATAAAATACATTCCATGTAAAGTATAGTTAACTATGGGGATTCGTTTGTACATCATGTCAAACCACTGCAAACTACCGGACTTAACCATCAACTTTGTTATTTTGGCGACTTTTCCTTTTTGGGTTATGCTGTTGGCAGTCCTACAAGCACAGGTAGCTTTTTCTAAAAAATATTTGTTATTCAGGGGTCCTCACAACATGCATTTCCTGAGAAATAAAGGTTATGAGTGGAATTCAATAGCTATTTATGATGTAGGGAAAGCAAACAATCATTCGGATATCGTGTATTGCCATGAAATCTCATTATCAAATAAATGGAATGCAATATTTCCTATACTTACTAAGTAGTAAGGAAATTGAACAATGACTGTTAACACAGTGTTTTCAAAATTTTATGAATTGCCAGCTTTCCTAAGAAAATACTTAATGGCAAAAATTACATGATACGGTAAATACAGAGTGCAAATGAACTACACCGAAATAATTTGCGAGATTGTGCATGTGACTAATATAAGTAATTTGAGATCGGCGATGCATAGTCCCCGGATAAACATAACGCAGGTACATAGCGTTAAACCTGTGGGTATCAGGTGCTGATAAGTCGATGTTAAAACAAAGCAGGTTGAAAAATTGTTTAGAATGTCTTTAAAACTGCTGCCCGAATATAGAAATATTGATTTTTAGCAGCTCGTTACTAGCGTTCTCAAGATTTAATGTCGCAAAAATCTGTAAAATCTCGAACTAATCACTTGACAGTGAGACACTGACCATTCATTAACTACGTTCCTGAATTATGTAGCCTAATCTGGAGGCGTTTTTTTAACTGCTCTGGTGGCTTAATGCGCAACGCGCTAAGCTGCTATCCCAAAGCTCGTGAGTTCGATTTCTGTCAGAATAAATGCCTATTATTATTATTATTATTATTATTATTATTATTATTATTATTATTATTATTATTATTATTATTATTATTATTATTATTATTATTATTATTATTATTCCAGACGAAGTGCCGCGATACGTGGCGTACTGGCACTTCAGAAACTTATAACCGAGATTTCCATAAACAGATCATAAGTCTCGTATCTCAAATTACTTATTTAATAACCTACATATTCTATGAAAATACGGTATCTCGGTATAGTTCATTAGCACTCTGTATAGTATCAACCAATTTTCGGGTTAACTGTCTTATTTACTCAGATGTTTCTGTTACAATTAATTAATATACGAGGCTTTCATTGTCATCCCAACTCGAAACCCGTCCTATTATCTGTGTTATAAAGCTGTTAGATATCAGCAAACTCACAGCACAAAAGAGAAATAGTGTTAACATTTTTTCCTAAACACTACAACTTATGGATTTAACATAACATAGTTTTGTTAATTTGATGGTTAATTATGCGAGATTTACTTACAATAAATAATTGTGAACCAACATACCTACTTATTCTTGACCCCCAGACATAGAGACATTCTTTCTCCATTGTTTCCTTTCCTTTGTCTATCTAGAACGTTTGCTGTTCTGGCGTTACCTGCTCTTCAGTTTAATCAATTCTATCCCTCTCTGTGCCTTACTGTGTTTGTTCTACCAGTTAATTCCGCCTCATTGCTAATTTTTTCCCTGCAATGAAAGCTGAAATCCCCTTTGAGCTGCTACGACAAACATCTTCTGCTTGTTAATGAAGTTTCATTTTGTTAGGATCTTGGTTGCAATATTATTATTGTACTTACTTCTTTCTTCGAATTCTTAAGTTTTTCTAAATAACATAATTTAATGAAATGCTGCATTAGTAGTTGAATTCTTCGTATCTGTTTTTGTTGGAAGTCACCCCTCAGAACGTTATGTTAAAAATCTGGTGTGTTCCATTCACATGACTTTCTCTACCTCTCTGCAACAAAGTACTATTAAAAAGCAAATCCTTCTATTTACTTCATTCTAATCTAGAAAAAAATAGCAGAAATAATCTAATTGCTTGCTTCCTTGTAAGTAGGAGCGAAATAAGGGAGTACCATAGGTTAAAGTGATGGTCAAAAGCTGGTTGCTATGTGACTGAAGTTCCTTTGTTTGTATGGACACGAGATGATAAATTCCTGTATGAGAAATGTTTAATTTTTTCTAAGCTGAAACCAATAACAAGGAATATTTAAAAAATGATCAACTCCACGAAAAAAAAAAAAAAATGTATGTTACATTAATTGTGTGCCCTACATGTTTTGTGAGGTAAGTTTTTGTCCATCTCTAACGGTTTAATAATAACGGTTTAATATTTTAATAAAAATCGTTAGAGCTTGAAAATCTTCGTGTCGCATCCTTGGAAGAAACCAAACTTAAATAGCAGGTTTGGTATTCAACGTCCTTTCCGTTTTTGAGTTATGCTGTCCACAGGCACAAACACACGCACACACGGAGCTTTTTTTAAAAATACTTTTTTTTGGGTTCAGGGGGACACAAAACATGTATTTCCGGTCAAATCTCGGTACCGAAGTTTTGGGTGTACACCATGTATATAGTACGTGTAGAGAAAGTAATAATTCACTCATAATTGATTAGATATTATTTCACACAATTATGTACGATTTAGCACTGTAGCAAAATTATAAGCATTTAATACTGTTTTAAAAGTGTTTTATAGCATTCTTTCGAGATAGCTACACCCTGTTTCAGTAACTGGAAGTGCCTACTGAGACGTTAATATACGGAAGTGCCTACTGAGACGTTAATATACGGAAGTGCCTACTGAGACGTTAATATACGGAAGTGCCTACTGAGACGTTAATATACGGAAGTGCCTACTGAGACGTTAATATACGGAAGTGCCTACTGAGACGTTAATATACGGAAGCCAAGCGTTTTCATATCAAGTGTTTTATAGCATTCTTTCGAGATAGATACACCCTGTTTCAGTAACTGGAAGTGCCTACTGAGACGTTAATATACGGAAGTGCCTACTGAGACGTTAATATACGGAAGTGCCTACTGAGACGTTAATATACGGAAGCCAAGCGTTTTCATATCAAGTGTTTTATAGCATTCTTTCGAGATAGCTACACCCTGTTTCAGTAACTGGAAGTGCCTACTGAGACGTTAATATACGGAAGCCAAGCGTTTTCATATCAAGTGTTTTATAGCATTCTTTCGAGATAGCTACACCCTGTTTCAGTAACTGGAAGTGCCTACTGAGACGTTAATATACGCAAGCCAAGCGTTTTCATATCAAGTGTTTACTTTTTGTTAATGGAAGGAAGTTGATATATAAATTTATTGATTATGTGGTAAAGAAAAATATAATTACTGAAAGTAATTAGCCTGTAAGTGATCTCTGAATATCAGAATATCGAATTTAATGTGTATTTTAAGTATAATTTCATTTATGACCAAAAATAATTATTTGAAACAACTCAACAATGACAATTGTATTGCTACGTGCATAAAAAAGAAGTTCTTTAGTATACTGCATCCCCAAGCGTTGGATACCCGTATTTAAATATTCACTAAGTACAAATAGCTTATGAAATAAATATTATATGTACCAAAAGTAACAAATAAAAGGAGTCTGTATTATATTCCACCTTGAAGATGTTTAATAAAGAGAAACGTGTACAATAATTGTCGAGCCTATATAAGAGCTGAATAGACGCTCAGCCATGGGCATTCGTCTTTTATTTTTGTTTCTTTTTAAGTTTAACGACCTGGTTGGTCATATCGGACGATGAAAGAAATTGGTGAAATGATGCTCAAATAATCTCGGGGTTCGCGGAGATTAAAGTTACTCGACATTCGTCAGTATAAGGGAAAACCACGAAAAAAAACCTTATCCAGATAACACAGCTTAAGCGAGATTTGATCTCACGACCATTTTGAATGTGAAGCAGACACGTTACTACCACACTACCCAAGCGGGAATGTGCATTCGTTATTGGTCAGTCTCCATGTGATCATCATTGCTCGGCACAAGGATAGCGTCCTATGGGAACGCGTGCTTTAGAATGCAATCTTAATTTATATGTGCCATCCTACAGTGGTAATAATTAGTGTATCCAGTGATATTGAAGAATATACAAGAACATCTTACCAGTGTATTATTTACAAGTATTTATTACCTGTCATGCATTATCTCCCTCGCGGCCACGACCCTGAGACGTAATATTTTATTTATTTATTTATTAGTCTGACCCATAAATGTGTTTGCCAAGTGACACAGAATAATATGCATACAGCGGTTTTTAACAAACAAATCTGACGTGTACCATTCACATGACTTTCTCTATATCCCTGCAACAAATTATTCTTAAAAAGCTTATACTTCTATTAACTTCATGCTAATCAGTAATTAGCAGAAATAGCTATATTACTTGTTTCCTTGTAAGTAGAGGTGAAATAAGGGAGTACCATAGGTTAAAGTGATAATCAAAAGCTGGTTGCTATGTCACTGAAGTTTCTTTGTTTGTATGGACAGCAGTTGACACATTCCTGTATGAGAAATGTATAAGATTTTCATAGCAGAAACTAAAAATAAGGAATGTCACAAATACGACGAACTCCACGAGAAAAATGTATATAACATAAACTGTGTGTTTTAACGTGCTCTATCTTGTGAAGTAAGTTTTTGTCCATTTCTAACGGTTTAGCAGTTATCCAAAATTTAGTAAAATTCATACAGAATAAACAACTCTTCAGAGGCTATTCCCAAAAAATTCAAGACATCCATTTTATTTGTCAGGAAAATATATTTAATATACGAAATTTTAATCAAAATCGTTAGAGTCATTTTTGAGAAACTTGAAATTTTCGAAAAAAATTCCATGTAAAGGGTAGTTTGGGGTGGGGGGATTTTTCTCAAAATCTTCGTGTCGCATCCCTGGAAGATAATAAAACTTAGATACCAAGTTTGGTATTTTACATACTTTTCCTTTTTGAATGATCGTGTTCACAGATACAGACACACACGGAAACACGGACACACGGACACACACACACACACGGACCTTTTTCCGAAAATGCTTTTTTTAGATAAAGGGGACCCTAAAACATATATTTCCGGTGAAATCTCGGTATCGAATTTTTTGGTGGAGTGCAATACATTCTCTAAACACTATGTACATAGTGCCTATAGAGAAAGTAAAAATGCTATATGTGAGTATTACAAAAAATATTTTTATAATGCGTTATAATAGTTGTATAAAATTAAGCTATGAGAACAAATTGTAATAGATTATAAAAATATGCAACAATAAAAGAGAAAAAGAACTACAAAAATAAAGCGATTTATAAACCATAATACATGTTACGTTCTATTCAAAGTATATAAATGATTTCGAAAAATGGCTACGGAATGTTTTATGGTGTTTTCCGTGATTGCTTGTTCCACACTTCTGTTAATTTTTACTTTCTCTAGCCCCACATGTACAATGTACATAGGGATAGAGAAGTATTGTATTCCACCCAAAAATTCGATACCGAGATTTCACCGGAAATACATGTTTTAGGGCTCTCTGTATCCAAAAAAAATCATTTTGAGAAAAACGTGCGTGTGTGTGTCTGTGTGGGTGAGTGTCCGTGTGTCCGTGCGCTTGTGAACACGATAACTCAAAAACGAAAAGTATCTAAAATACCAAACTTGGTATTTAGGTTTAGTGTCTTTCAAGGATGCGACACGAAGATTTTGAGAAAAATTCCCCCGCCCCAAACTACCCTTTACATGGAACTTTTTTCGAAAATTTTGATTTTCTAAAAAATGGCTTAAACGATTTTGATTAAATATATCGTATATTAAAGACATTTACCTCACAAATAAAATGCATATTTTGAATTTTCTGGTAATAGCTTCTGAAGACTTGTTTATTCTGGATTAATTGTGCTTAATTTGGCATAACTAGTAAACAGTAAGAGATAGAAAAAAACTTATTCTACAAAACATTTAGGTCTTGTTAAAATAGACAAGTTATGTCATATACATTTGTCTCGTGGAGCTTACCGTTTTCGAGGTATTCATTGTTATTAGTTTCATTGTGAAGTACTTATACTTTTCTCAGATGGGAGTGTCCATTTTTCTTTTGTTCTACTCTTGGCCAAGAAAACAAGCGATTTGTAATGACAATCGCATAACGACAGCTTTTAAAACATTTGACTATTAGTTTTGCCTAGTGTATTCCCTTATTTTCTTCCTACTTATACGGAACTAAATAATAGGAACATTGTGCTAATGAGTACCACGACTAGCAATGTGCAGAAAAAAGAAGAATCTTATGTATGGAGTTTGTGGAACAGCTAGAGAAAGTCATGTAAGTGTAACACATCAGATTTTTATTTTGCCCTCAATTTCACAGACATATTTGTGATTGGCTCTTGAGATCCAATGGATAATACTCACAAGAATCTCAACTCGCTCGCCAACATATTCGTAATAGATTGTCACCAAACCGATGAGCAAAAGGGATTTCGTAACACTAAATGCAGAGGGAAACAGAAGAAGATAGAGAAAGAGAATACGTGTGAGTCAGATAAAGTTAGGGTGCGTGTGTTAAGGGGGCGCCGTGGCGTGCTTCAAATACTTTCCTGACTTATTTACTTTGATGCTTGGATTGTGCTGAAATATTGCATTAAATTTGTCTTCTAGCTTCTCAGAAGTCGTGTTTATTAAAGTCACGTAAATCAAGTTAAACGCTGTAAAATGAAGTGTAACAAAGCGTACCATTTTATGACGTCGCCTACTCAAAGGAGAAGAGGAATACTTTGCTACAACCAGCAGAGCTGAGAGAAACAAATATCAACTGAGGAAACAACACCTTTTTGTTTTATTAAAGAAGAAAAAAGAAAAAGTAATGGGATTCTACCAGAATATTTTCCTGAATTGCTACGTTTCCTTGCGGAAGTTATATTATTCCAAGTCAGCTGCATTTTCTCCATAAACATATCAAATAACTTTTGATTTGTCGAGAGCCACACTATATGTGTGCTCTCTTTTTATTATTTCTCTACACTTACTATGTACATAGTGTAAAGAGAAGGTATTGCACTCCACCAAAAATTCGATACCGAGATTTCACCGGAAATATATGTTTTAGGGTGCCCTGTATTCAAAAAAACTATTTTCAGAAAAATTTGTGGGTGTGTGTGTTCGTGTGTCAGTGTGCCCATGTGGTGTGTCTGTGAGCACGGTAACTCAAAAACGAAAAGTCGGTAAAATACCAAACTTGCTATTTAACTTTAGTGTCTTCCAGAGATACGACACGAATATTTTTAGAAGAATTCCCCTACCCCGAACTACCCTTTACAACGAACTTTTTTTCGAAAATTTTGATTTTATAAAAAATTGCTACAACGATTTTGATTAAAACATCGTATATAAATATATTTATATAACAAATAAAATGTATAGCTTGAATTTTCTGGGAATAGCCTCTGAAGTCTACTTTATTCTGAGTGAATTTTACGGAATTTTGCATAACTGCTAAACCGTAAGAGATGGGCAAAAACATACCAGAAAAAACATGTAGAGGCCTTCAAAACCCACAATTTATGTTACATACATTTTTTTCGTGGAGTTGATCGTTTTTGAGATACTCCTTGTTTTATGGTTTTAGCTTTGAAAACTTGACATTTCTCTTACAGGAATTTGTCAACACCGGTCCATACAAAGGAACTTCACTCACACAGCAACCACCTTTTGACTATCACTTTAACCTATGCTACTCCCTTATTTCGCTTCTGCTTACAAGGAAGCAAGTAATAAGACTATTTCTGCTATTTTTTGTCGATTAGCGTGAAATAAATAGAAGAGCTTTTTAATAATAATTTGTTACAGAGATGTAGAGAAAGTCATGTGATTGGAACACATCAGATTTTTTATAAGCCTATGTCAAAGGCTATAAGCTCTCCCATGTGGGAAGAACAACACCCGTTTTTGCTTTGTAACAGAAAAAATTCAAATCGCCTGAGAAATGAATGTGGTTTTGAAAATGAGGTTAAACCCAAGAGACAACAAGATTTGATAAAACAGGAAGGCAAAAACAATTTCCAATTTTCTCTCACACAGAGGGACGTTTGAAAGAATGAGATAAATAGTTTTATGTGTTGGTTTCTGAATTAAAATGTTTTTTTCGTTTACTAGACCACATGCATTGTGTGTCCACTATGTTGTTTACTTTAATTGTATATTATTTTTCTACTGTATAGTTACATCTCAAGAGAGTTATGGTAGTGGATAAAGTGTTGACATTCATTTTGCCATTTCTTCCGGCGAACTTCTTCAAAATGCAAATTTGCAAACAATCCAAACAAATTATTTTTAAAAATCCGATGTCTGTCTTCCATTCACATGAATTTCTCTACATCTCTGCAAAAAATATAATTAAAAGGCTTATGCCTCTATTTACTTCATACTAATCGAGAAAAAATTAGCAGAAAAGGTCTTATTACTTGGTTCCTTGTAACTATAAGCGAAATAAGGGAGTACCACGGTTAAAGAGATATTCATAAGCTGGTTGCTCAGTGACTGAAGCTCCTTTGGTGTATGGACAGTAGTTGAGAAATTCCTGTATGAGAAAAGTATAAGTTTTTAAAGCTGAAACTAAAAACAAGGAATATCCTAAAAACGATCAACTCCACGAAAAATATGTATATAAGATAAATTGTGCTTTAACTTGCTCTACATTTTCTGTATGGTAAGTTTTTTCCATGTTTTACGGTTTAGCAGTTATGCAAAAATCCGTTAAATGCATTCAGAATAAAGTGGTCTTCAGAGGCTATTCCCAGAAAATTCAAAATATACATTTTATTTGTCAAGTAAATATCTTAAATATATGAGCTTTTAATCAAAATCATGGAGCAATTTTTATGAAAATCAAAATTTTCAAAATTTTTCCAGGTAAAGCGTATTTTGGGGTGTGGAGACTTTTCTGAAAGTCTTCCTGTCGCATCCCTGGTTGTGGTAGGTGGAATTTCCAAGTCTCGTGACGCATCCTTGGAATATACTAAACCTAAATACCAAGTTGGGTATTTAACAGCCGTTTTGTTTTTGGGTTACCTGTCCACACACACACACACAAACACTCACACACATACACACACATACACACAAACACAGACATTTTTCTAAAAATGGTATTTTTGACTCAGGAGGCCTTAAGGCATATATTATCCTTGAAATTTGTCATCTTAATTTTGGGTACAATACAATTAATTAATGTCCGTGTTTATGTGTCTGTATGTGTATGTCTATCTATCAGATTGTCTTTCATCTGCTTTGTACAGCATGAGACAGAAATATAAGTGGTTTTATTCCAAAATTTGTATTTGAGTTTATCTTCTGAGGATATGACGAAGTTTCTAGCAAAATAGCCCACTTCAAAATAACATTTGCATTGAACTATAAAACCTTTTAATAAAGCATCTGTTTCTTTACAAATAAAATGTACATTTTCAATTTGTTGGGAGTAGCCTGTGAAGTGCTTTTTATTCTCAATGATATTGCCTATTATTAAACTGTAAGAGATCTCAAAAACATGATGTGTTCCATTCACATGACTTTCTCTACATCTCTGCAACAAATTATGATTACAAAGCTTATGCCTCTCTTTACTTAATGCAAATTTAGGAAAAAATTAGCAGAAATAGTCCTATTACTTGCTTCCCTGTAAGTAGGAGCGAAATAATGGAGGTTAAACTGGTAGTCAAAACTAGCTGCTGTGTGACTGAAGTTCGTTTGTTTGTATGGACAGTAGTTGACAAATCCCTGTATAAGAAAAGTATGTTTTTTAAATGCTGAAACCAAAAACAAGACATATCACAAAAACGATCCACACCCCGAAAAAATGTATATAACATAATTTGCGTGTTTTAACGTGCTCTACATTTTTTGTACGTTAAGTTTTTGTCCATCTCTTACCGTTTCACATTTATGCAGAATTTCGTAGAATTCACACAGAATAAAGTAGTCTTCAGAGGTTATTCCCAGAAAATTCAAGCTATAGATTCTATTTTTAGGTAAATGTCCTTAATATGCCGTATTTTAATCAAAGTTGTTGGATCCATTTTTATAAAATAAAAAAATTGAAAAAAAGTTCCATGAAAAGGGTAGTTTGGGGGGGGATTTTTCTCAATATCTGCGTATCGCATCCCAGGAAGATACTAAACTTAAATACTAAGTTTGGTATTTTACCGACTTTTCGTTTTTGAGTTATCGTGTTCACAGGCACACGGACACACGTACAAACTGACACACGGACACACAGACACACACACACAGACACAGACACACACACTCACATACATATGTACACACACGGATATTTTTTCTGAAAATCCTTTTATTGGATACAGGAGACCCTAAAACATATATTTTCGGTGAAATCTCGGTAACGAATTTTTGGATGGAATACAATACCTTCTCTATACACTACGTACACAGTGTGTACAGAGAAAGTAAATATCTTTCACATCAGATATGTAGATCTTATTAAAGACACAATTTATTATTTTATATAAAGACACAATTCATGTTCAAAGAAAATTATTTGTGGCCATAGTTATTTTGCAGAAACTGTTTTTATTATCGTTAATGTAATGTTAGTTTGAATTTTCAAACATTTTATACTTCTCTCCACAACAAATATCTACTTATAATTCTTTGTTTTCCTGTTCATCCAAACACTAAAACTATCGCGCAGCAACTACTTTGAAAGGTGTTATTTTGTTATTACTTATTGTATAACAAAAACAACACAAACAGAGAAACCTGCTGAAGGACATACCAAAGGTAATAAATGACACATGTCTAATTTTAGACTGGAATGCAATATTCTTAGATTAACGCCGCACAAAGTAAATTTCGAGCCGAGTAATTAAGTTTTTGGCATATTGCCGCTAGAAATGTAACCAAGCTCTTAGGAAACTGGAACTTTGGTTGTATAAATACTAGGTTGAAAGAAACATTCCACAAGAAAAACTTTTGCATTTAGGCTGAATCGTTTTTATGTATTCTTATTCCTTCAACCTCATCACATGAAATTCAAGCGATTTCACTCTCCTTCAAAGATTAGCATTCGTTTCGTCTTTACACTAGAGCCAGAGCAAAGCATTCTGGGAGATCATTCTGAATCTAATTAACTGAGAAGGGGCTCAGCATACCTTCCCACCGAAATGGGGGTGACTACGGCCCTCTATGCCGATTGAATGTTGCCAAACCTCTATTAGATCCCACTAACAGCATCCATTACAAGGGAGAGAAGAGAAAGCTCGCGAATGGAATTTTCCATCAGATTGCATCTTCAAAGATCGCATTGCATCTTCAGTGCGCATGCCAAGAGTTATACAATGCAGTAATACGAAAGGAGAGGTGCAATAGCAAAATTAAATCTGCTGTCTGATAAATATATTCAAAATTATGCTTGATAAGCAACCGACGCCTTTCTACAAGAATGCTGAAAATATATTTTCTCTATACGTAATATGTACATAGAGTATGCGAAGGTATTGCAGTCCACTCAAAAATTCGATACCGAGATTTCACAGGAAATATATGTTTTAGAGTCTCCTGGATCCAAGAAAAAGCATGTTCAGAGGAAGGTCCGAATGTGTGTATGTCCGTGTGCCCATATATCAGTGTGTCCGTATGTCTGTCGGTAAAATACCAAATTTGGTATTTAAGTTTAATATCTTCCAGGGATGCGACACGAAGATATTGAGAAAAATCCCCCCTCACCAAATTACCCTTTTTCGAAAATGTTGATTTTCTCAAAAATAGCTCTAACAATTTTAAATGTAATATATTAAAGATATTTAAGCGACAATTAAATGTATATCTTGAATTTTTTTGGGAATAGCCCGTGAAGACTACTTTATTCTGGATGACTTCTATGCAATTTTGCATAACTGCTAAACTGTAACAGATGGACAATAACTTACAACATAAAAAATGTAGAGCACGTTAAAACACACAATTTATGTTATATACAATTTTTTTCGTGGAGTTGATCGTTTTTTGAGATATTCCTTGTTTTTGGTTTCACCTTTAAAAAACACACTTTTCTCATACGGAAGTTTGTCAACTCCTGCACATAAAAAGGATCATATTTTTAAATTTCATGTTTTCTGTGTTTGCTTGTACACTAAGGGCCAAAGAAACTTTTTGGCGGATTTCCACCGTTTTCTGGTGTCTTTTGAGTGAGGTCTGCACTAGCCGGTAAGGTATGGCTACTATCTTGATAAACTATTTAAGCCAAAAGATCGAGAGCCACGCTTCTACGCTATTTTGTAGCCTTTTTTTGTGGTTTTTGATATAGGTATTTAGCAGAATTGGTGCACCCTTGTGCCGTGGCTTAACCCTTAGTTGCCTGCACTAGTATAATACATATTCCGGTTTTCCTTTCATTCAAATTTAAAACTGGAGTTCTAGTTAAAATATTTGTGAATAAACCTGTAAAATTATTATATAAAATAGAGAAAATACAAGTGAAAATAAGTGAAAATGTTTTTCTTACACTTAAAAGTTTAAATTCTCTTAACCAGTTTACATAATTCCGCCAAAGACATTGCCAAAAAAATATTTCAAATGGCCATGAGTGTAAGGTGATACGTAATGGACTACACATCCATTCAAAGCCAAATGTTTGAAGTACAAATTACAGTGATTGTGGTAAATGACGGGGGGAGCCCAAGTAAAATAATCGGTGTGATGCTTCGAAGCTATTCGGGTTACTTTTGGCTGTAGTTATGTCGGTTTTCTCTTTTATTTATTTAAAAAATCACTGCAATTAGGGGCAACAGTTGTATATATTTCTACAATGTAAGCAGGCTTTATTAGTTGTTGATTTCGAAAACTTTGAATTTCACAAACATAGCTATAACGATTTTGATTAAAATACGTATTCAAGATATTTATATGGCAAATAAAATGTATATCTTGAATTTTTTGGAAATAGCTTCTAAAGACCCCTTTATAATGAATGAATTTTTCTGAATTTTGCGTAACTGCTTAACCGTAAGATAGAGTCAAAAACGTAGATCACGTTAAACTATACAATTTATGTCGTATGCGTCTCTTTTTTCGTGGAATTAACTATTTTTCAGATATTCTTTGTTTTTTGTTTCACACTTAAAACGCTTAAACCTTTCTCTCATGGAAAATTGTAAGCTCCTGGCCCTGCATAGAAACGGATTCCATCAACATTGCTTTTAAAACATTTGATTGTCGTCTTAGCCTTGTGTATTCCCTTATTTCCTTTTACTTACAAGGAAGCAAGTAATTAAGAAGATTTTTGGTAATGTTTATCTCAATTATTATAAAATAGATAGTTCTTCACTTAAGACCATTTTGCAGTTGATTCTCATAACTAGAAAGGATCTTAAAATTGCCTTCAGACTATTTATAGTTTATACATAATCTGTGTTAAATAGGTCCATTGGTCTATAGTTATTTATTAAGTGGGTGTATTTATTAATATAAAAATAGATAGCCTGAAATGCGTATAGCATTTAGCAGGATATTCTGCGCTGGTTAAAAGTCACACCCAAAAATCATATTTACACACATATCACTTTGAAGGTGGACATTTTATTTGTGATCATTCTAAAAACAAAAAATCTGATGTGTTACACTCACATGATTTTCTCTATATCTCTGTAAATTATTATTGTTAATAAGCTTATCTTTTATTTATTTCATGCTAATTGAGAAAAATTAGCAGAAATAGTCTCATTTC
The DNA here is from genome assembly GCA_030762935.1 of Hymenopus coronatus. NCBI lineage: Eukaryota > Metazoa > Arthropoda > Insecta > Mantodea > Hymenopodidae > Hymenopus > Hymenopus coronatus. The sequence goes on along the minus strand of CM060889.1, from coordinate 7,533,101 downwards.
TTGCTTTATTATAAGTAGAAGCGAAATAAGGGAGTACCATAGGTTAAAGTGAAAGCCAAAAGCTGGTTGCTATGTGACTGATGTTCCTTTGTTTGTATGGACAGGAGTTGACAAATTCCTGTATGAGAAAAGTATGTTTTTCAAAGCTGAAAACAAGAAAAAGGAATATCTCAAAAGCATCAACTCCACGAAAAAGATGTATATAACATAAATTGTGTGTTTTAACGTGCTCTACATTTTTATGTGTTAAGTTTTTGGCCATCTCTTACGGTTTAGTAGCTATGAAAAATTCATCCGGAATAAAGTAGTCTTCAGAGGCTATTCCCAGAAAATTCAAAATATACATTTTATTTATCAGGTAAATAACATTAACATACAATATTTTAATCAACATCGTTAGAGCCATTTTTTAGTAAATCAAAATTTTCGAAAAAAGTTTCATGTAAAGGGTAATTTGGGATGGGGGATTTTTTTCAAAATCTTCTTGTCGCATCCTTGGAAGATACTAAACTTAAATACCAAGTTTGGTATTTTACCAAGTTTTCGTTTTTGAGTTATCGTTTTCACAGACACACGGACACACACACACGGACTTTTTTCTGAAAATACTTTTTTTTGGACACAGGGAACCCTAAAACGTATATTTCCGGTGAAATCTCGGTATCCAACTTTTTGGTGGAGTGCAATACATTCTCTATACACTATGTACATAGTGAGTATAGAGAAAGTAAAAAATAGATTTATGAATTGTTTTCAAGCGTCCTAAAGTCCTGTCAAATCTAGGAACTATGATATGTTATAGCTTTGATTACTCTCTAGGAGGTTTAGAATATAGGATAAATAAAAGTCATTCATATTACCAGTGTACAATCTGCTTGTGAAAAAGAGTTAGAGTGTGTTATATACATTTTATGCAATTTTAGCATTAAAATAATTAAATATAATAAATAGATTTGTTAAATGAACAATTATATTGTTTCATATGTCACAGGCGAATGAGATAATATGGTTCCTAAGCAGATGTTGTTTAACTTTTTTTTTTAACGTCATTTAACCTGGTTGGTCATATCGGATGATGAATGAAATTGATGAAATGATGCTCAAATGACCTCAGGGTCCCTGGAGCTTAAAGTTACTCGACATTCGTCTTCTCAGGATAAGGGGTAACTCACCCTAAGCGTGATTTGAACTCACGACCTGTTGAATGTGAGGCAGATACTATACCATTACACTACCCAGGTGGTCTACTCTTTCATTTGTTTCAACACTTAGAGAGGAAAATTTAGATATTTATAAAACTTTGAAAATATAGATTGTATTCTGCTTGAAAGTTTAAACAATGTCCAAGGTGTTGGGAGCTTATTAATTCCAAAACATCACAAGTGTACGAAAACGAATGCAAATTTTTGAGGATGGAGAAACGAACAAGGCGTTAGTTTGACTAAGGAAATCACATTACTGGCATACCTTTCAGAGCTGGCAATTATGCAAACGTTTAATACTCCTTAAAATGATAAGTAAATTGAAGTTCGATTATAACTGCTGTTTTCTTTTCTTACTCGAAAAATGTTAGTTCCTCTACGCTCTAGTGTGCATATTCAAAAGTGAAATATATGCTGAAATTGAAAGAAAGCGATCATATTTCAGCTTTTGGTAAGATTTTTGATTTCTTAATGAAATTCTCAGTGGGATATAAGCCAAAATGTCTGATGTGTTCCATTCACATGAATTTCTCTACATATCGGCAACAAATTATTTCTAAAATGCTTAGGTTTTATTTATTTCATGCTAATCGAGAAAAAATAGCAGAACTGTCTTATTACTTGTTTCCTTGTAAGTAGAAGCAATATAAGGGAGTAGTACCATAGGTTAAAGTGATAGTCAAAAGCTGATTGCTATATGGCTGAAGTTTCTTTGTTTGTATGGACAGGAGTTGACAAAATCCGTTATGAGAAAAATATGCTTTTCGAAGCTGAAACTAAAAACAAGGAATAACTAAAAAGCGATCAACTCCACGAAAACATTTATTGAACATAAATTGTGTGTTTTAACGTGCTCTACGTTTTTTTTTACTGCAAAATTTTTGTCCATTTCTTAAGGTTTAGCAGTTATAAAAAATGTCGTAAAATTCTTCCAGAGTAAAGTAGTCTTCAGAGGCAATCCCCAGAAAATTCAAGATATACATTTATTTTGGCTGGTAAATATCTTTAATATACGACATGTTAATCAAAGTCCTTAGAGCCATTTGGTAATTTACTGACTTTTTGTTTTTGAGCTATCGTGTTCAGAGAGACACACGGATCCACGGACATACGGACAGACGGACACACAGGCACACAGAGCTATTTCTGAAAGTGCTTTCTTTGGATACAGGGATTTCTAAAACATATATTTGCGGTGAACTCTCGGTATCAAATTTTTGGGTGGAGTGCAATACCTTCTCTATACACTATATACATAGTTCGTGTGGAGAAAGTAAAAATCAAATGTGCTCAACCAATTTCTTGTTGAAGCTTCTGATGTTAGTATTTACGCGAGAGTGACGATTTCAGGTTTTCTTACAGGCACATTGGGCAAAACTATGTTGTGTTGGTGATGACGTCATTGCTGTGTCTTGTTGACAACGGTAATTACGTAATTCATTTTATGGAACTGGTGCCAACAATAGGTTCATTTCCAAAGATCTATGTCTCATAATTAGCCGTTTTAGTGCTAGGATTGCATAAAACTATATTACTAGAGTGAGATCAATAGACGAAATTTCTTAGTATTTTTTACTTTCTCTATACGTACCATGTACATAATGTATAAAAGAAGTATTGTATTCCACCCAAAAATTCGATACTAAGATTTCACCGGAAATATATGTTTTATGACCCCCTGAATCCAAAAAAGCATATTTACAAAAATTTCCGTGTTTGTGTGTGTGCGTGTGTGAGTATGTGTGTCTGTGGACAGCATAGCTCAGAAAAGACAGTTAAATACCAATGTATATAAGTTTAGTATCTTGAAAGAATGTGACACGTAGATTTTCAAGAAAAACCCTCCACTGCCTACTACCACTTTTCGTGGAACTTTTTTCCAGAAATTTGATTTTATAGAACATAGCTCTAATGATTTTAATTAAAACATTGTATATTAAAGATATTTACCTGACAATATCTATATTGAATTTTCTGGGAATAGCCTCTGAAGGCTATGAATTTTGGATGAATTTTATGGAATTTTGCATAACTGCTAAACCGTAAGAGATGGACAAAAACTTACCGCACAAAAAATGTAGAACACGTTAAAATACACAAGTTATTCTATATATATTTTTTTCGCGGAACATACGGTTGTCAATGTAGTCTTTCTTATTAGTTTCAATTGTGAAGTATTTACACTTTTCTCAGACGGAAGTGTCCGTTTTTCTCTTGTTCTACTCCTGGCCAAATAAAGACAGCATTTAAAACATTTGACTATCACTTTAGCCTAGTGCACTCCCTTAGGGTCATTCTTCTTATAAGCAACAATGTAATAACATTCTGGCAATGTTCATCTTGATTAGCATGGTGTTGAAAGAATAGCTATCTTTCGTTTGAAGTTTGTGTGCAGAGACAGTCATGTGAGTGTAACACATCAGACTTTGCTACATGCATTCTATAAAACACAACATTTTTACTATATGTTGAAACATGATTGAATGATATATTCTATAACAAAAATATGTGGGACAGATTTTTCTATCGCGAAGGAAGCCCGAGGAGATCTCTGCTGGTTTAGAGAAGGGTCCTCAATTGAATACAAAATCTGCGTCCCGAAGGCAATTTATTTCTGCCGGAATTGGCCGCAACTTTCTGCAGAGCGAAGAGGCTGCACACTCAAGGTCGTAACCTCCGAATACCAAAATAATATTTATAGCCACTGAAAATTCAATAGAGCTCTGCGGCATAAAATGATTTTTTTCTAAAGGCAAAGGAGATTGAATGTGTTTGCCAAAGAAGCCTTCTTTTACAATGCTATATGGCCTACTTTCTGAAGGACTGTTGATATGAGTAGGCCAGGGAAATGAATCTTTAGTTTTCGGTTTTGGATAAAGCTGTAATATTTTTTTTAAAAAAACCTGATGTGTTCCATTCACATGACTTTCTCTAAATCTCTGCAATAAAATATTGTTAAAAAGCTTAGGCTTCTATTTACTTCATGCTAATCGAGAAAAAATTAGTAGAAATAGTCTTATTACTTGCTTTCTTGTAAGTAGAAGCGAAATAAGAGAGCATCATAGGTTCAAGTGATAGCAAAAGCTGGTTGATATGTGACTGAAGTTCCTTTGTTTGTATGGACACGAGTTGACAAATTCCTGTATGAGAAAATTATGTTTTTCAAAGCTGAAACCAAGCTCAAGGAATATCTCAAAAACGATCAACTCCACGAAAAAAATGTATATAATATAAATTGTGTGTTTTAATGTACTCTACATTTTTGTGTGATAAGTTTTCGTCCATCTCTTACCGTTTAGCAACTATGCAAAATTCTGTAAAATTCATCCAAAATAAAGTAGTCTTCAGAGGCTATTCCCAGAAAATTCAAGATATACATTTTATTTGCCAGATAAACGTCTTTAATATATGATATTTTAATCAAAATCGTTAGAACCATTTTTGAGAATATCAAAACTGTCGGAAAATGTCCCATGTAAAGGGTAGTTGGGGGTGGCTGGATTTTTCTCAAAATCTTCTTGTTGCATCCCTGAAAGATACTAAACTTAGATACCAAGTTTGGTGTCTTACCGACTTTTTGTTTTTGAGTTATTGTGTTCACAGACATACGGACACAGTGACTCACACACACGGACCTTTTTCTGAAAATGTTTTTTTGGATACAGGAGACCCTAAAACATATTTCCCGCGAAACCTCGGTATCGTATTTTTGGGTGGAGTGCAATACCTTCTTTATACACTATGTACATAGTACGTCTAGAGAAAGTAAAAATAAATAATTAATAAAATGTAACTCCCATTACCTTATTGTATATTAAAATACATTCAATGCAGAATTTTATTGATTTAACTGTGTGATAAGCTGATAATAAGTTATTTAAAATACTCAGCATGTTTGTCGTAGACTTGGCATAGCACAAGTTTTCCATTTTGTGTTAATGTATGATTCCCAGCAATTCATTGATGAAGCAAAGGTATTTTACTGAATTTTTCTTTGGCACTGGTCTTGGTCCATTAACACTCATAAAATAGTATTTAGGAAACAGCTAAAGTTTTAAACTTTCATTCGCGCTTTCTTTTGCCACCATGGTCATTAATGTACAATAAAGCTGATAAATTGAATGCCAAAGCCGGGATTTGACGGCATAGCATTGAATTTTCTCAACTGATTTGCATGTTTCCCGGTAAACCACAAGGTGATCTGAAATTATTTTGAGATGACAGTGGCGACTTGCAGTGTTGTAAGAACTTAAGTCCTAGGATTCAAAGTATAGTCAACTATTATGGTCAATTGGTATTGGATACTTAAGTCGAAATAGTTTTGGCCAGATTGCCAGTTGAGATTTAAAACTGCAGACCCTCGCTCTCTATTGTCAATATTCTGTGAAAAGGCGAACATTTTATATACATGGGGATGCTGGCTTTCTATGGAAACAAGATTAACTTCATTGGCAAACACATGACAATAAAGCAGAATCTTGTCATTCTATGGGGTTGAAAAACTAATATTTTAAAATTAAATGGAGAAAAAGGTGTACGAGTATTATATGCACCCACATGCGCATATTAGTGAAATATGCCATGATGCCATGAACATGCACTATAAAACTTTGCCATTGATTCAAAATCACATGACATTTTTCTCTTCCATGCATATGTTTATCTTTGAAATAATAAAACATGTAAATATGTAGGAATCCGCTCTCCACTTACCAACCGTTCCAAAACTGTGCAAACATTTGCGATGCACTTTAGAAGCTCTAAATATTTACGAAAATTATAACATTTGCGCTCTAAAATGGAAGGTTTCGTGCAGAAGTAAATTACTGTAATAAACGCTAATACCTCATATGACTCTTGATTGTAATTAACACATTTACGTAATGTATTATAACATTGCTTATTTAATTAAATTTTTCAGAAAACGTGTTTCCATAAAGTTGTACATTAATCATGTGGAGTTTAGCTTTTGTTTTTCCTGGGATGAAATTTGACATATAAAGGCCTCACTTTTTTTACTTTCTGTATACGCACTATGTATAGAGAAGGTATTGCACTCCAACCAAAAATTCGATACCGAGATTTCACCGGAAATATAAGTTTTAGGGTCCCAAATATCCAAAAAAAAAGCATTATCACAAAAAGGTCCGTGTGGGTGTGTCCGTGTGTCTGTGAACACGAAAACTCAAAAACGAAAAGTCGGTAAAATACCCAACTTAGTATTTAAGTTTAGTATCTTCCAGGGATGCGACACGAAGATTTTGAGAAAAATACCTCCACCCCAAACTACCCTTTACATGGAACTTTATTCGAAAATTTTGATTTTCTCAAAAATGGCTCTAACGATTTTGATTAAAATACCGATTAAAATACTTTGATTAAATATTAAAGATATTTACCTGACAAATAAAATGTATATTTTGAAGTTTCTGGGAATAGCTTCTAAAGTCCTGTTTACTCTGAATGAATTTTGCTTAATTTAGCATAACTAGTAAACCGTAAGAGATAGACAAGAACTTAGTATTCAAAAATGTAGGTCTTGTTAAAATACACAACTTATGTCATTTACATTTTTTTCGTGGAGCTTACCGTTTTCGAGGTATTCCTTGTTATTTGTTTCAGTTGTGAAGTACTTATACTTTTCTCAGCCGGGAATGTCAGTTTTTCTTTTGTTCTACTCCTAGCCAAGAAAAGCAGCCTATTGTAATGACAATCGCATAACGAAAGCTATTAAAACATTTGACTATCGGTTTAGCCTAGTGTATTCCCTTATTTTCCTGCTACTTATATGGAACTAAGTAATAAGAACATTGTGCTAATGAGTACCTCGATTAGCAAGGTGCAGAAAGAGGAATAATCTTATGTAAGGACGGCTAGAGAAAGTCATGTGAGTGTAGCACATCAGATTTTTTTTTTATTTTCCCTGCTAGAAACTAAATAGGTAAAGTGCTTAATTGATTTCTTCTATAAGCATCATATCAGACTTCCGCTATAAATAAAATGTGAAACAAACAAGTGAAGGTGGGTAGAAGGTCATATGAGCATAATTCAGCATATGTTCCATTCACCTACTTTCTCTACATCTGTGAAATAAATTTTTGTTAAAAAGCTTATGCTTCTATTTACTTCATGTTTATCGAGAAAAAATTAGCAGAAAAAGTCTTATTACTTACTTCCTTGTAAGTAGAAGTGAAATAAGGGAGTACCATAGGTTAAAGTGATAGTCAAAAGCCGGTTCCTAATTGACTGAAATTCCTTTGTTTGTGTGGACGCGATTTGAAAAATCCCTGTATAAGAAAAGTACGTTTTGCAAAGCTGAATCGAAAAGTCAAGAATATTTTAAAAACGACTAACTCCACGAAAAAAAAAAAAAAAGTATATGACATAAATTGTGTCTTAATGAACTATACATTTTCTGTGTAGTAAACTTTTGAATATCTCTTACGGTTTATCAGTTATGCACAAATTCGTATAGAATAAAGTGGTCTTCAGAAGCTATTCCCAGAAAATTCAAGAAATAAATTTTAAATGTCAGGTAAATATCTTTAATATATGATATTCTAATCAAAATTGTTAGAGCCATTTTTAAGAAAATCAAAATTTTCGAAATGTTTTCCATGTAAAGGGTATTTTGGGGTGGGGAAATTTTCTAAAAAATCTTCGTGTCACATCCTTGGAAGATACCAAACTGAAATACCAAGTTTAGGCTTTAGCGGTTTTTTCGTTTTTGAGCTATGCTGCCCACAGACGCACACATACACACAGACAGACAGACAGACAGACAGACAGACATACAGATATTTTTCAAAAAAAAAATTGTGGATTCAGGGAGTCTCAAAACATGTATTCCCGGTGAAATCTCGGTATCGAATTTTTGGGTATAATACAATACCTTCTCTATACACTATGTGCATAGTTCATATAGAGAAAGAAAAAATATAGACACTAAGGTAGCTTTTTACTGACTCGAAAATTATCGGGTTCAAAATTATACCTACTACTTATATCTTATCAACATGGTTCAAAGGGTTTTCATTAAAACGTAATAATTTGAAAACATTAAATACCAAATAGAGTCCACTTTATGGTCTTCCATAAGGGGTTATCTGCATTGGAAAACACCCATTATGAAAAGTAATTTTGAATAAACAAAAATCACATAATACATGGCATATGATATACATATTATTTTGCATCTATAGGCTAAAATGTCAGACATACACAAAGTAAACAAAAAAACGTGAAAACGTTTTATTAATAAGTATATTACATTTCTTTCTCTGTTTATTCTCCTCGTAAGTAGGGTTTACAACACCAGGACATACAAGCCAGCGCCTCGGGTCAGACACCTCTTGAGGATCAGAGAGAAGCCAGACTGGATGATCACCCCAGTATAAGTGATAACGTAGATGACATGAAACGGAGGTGAATGGGATGAAAGGACAGGCAATTATGGAACAGTTGGTTTAATCAGTGATGGGAGAAATCCCGCCCAGACGCCGCTTTGTCTCACATGCAGTTCCTTGGTGTCGAACCTGGACCACCTAGCGAGAGGCGACAGAGTAACCACTCAGTTATGGCACAGTGAATAAGAATACTCATATTATAAGATGCTACAAAAAGATTGTCATTTTGTCAGAACCATCAAACTGCCAACCTCTCTGCAACAAATTATTGTTAGAAAGCTTATGCTTCTATTTACTTCATGCTAATCGAGAAACAATTAGAAGAAATTGTCTTATTACTTGCTTCCTTGTAAGTAGAAGCAAAATAAGATAATAGTATAGGTTAAAGTGATAGTCAAAAGCTGGTTGCTATGTGCCTGAAGGTCCTTTGTTTGTATGGACAGGAGTTAACAAAGCCCTGTGTGAGAAAAGTATATGTTTTTTAAAGCTGAAACCAAAAATAAGGAATATCTAAAAAAACGACCAACACAGCGAAAAAATTACATAAATTGTGTGCTTTAAATTGCTCTACATTTTTTGTGCGGTAGGTTTTTATCCATGTTTTATGGTTTATCCGTTATGCAAAATTCCGTAAAATTTATCCAGAATAGAGTAGTCTTCAGTGGCGATTCCCATAAAATTCAAAATATACATTTTATTTGTCAGGTAAATACCTTTAATATATGCCATTTTGATCAAAATCGTTAAAACCATTTTTGATAAAATGAAAATGTTCGAAAAAAGTTCCATGTAAAGGGTAGTTTAGGGTGGGGGCTTTTTCTCAAAATCTTCATGTCACATCCCTGGAAGATACTAAACTTAAATACCAAATTTTATATTTTACCAACTTTTCGTTTTTGAGTTATCTTGTTCACAGACACACGGACCTTTTTCTGAAAATGCTTCTTTTGGTTACAGGGGACATTAAAACATATATTTTCGGTGAAATCTCGGTATCGAATTTTGGCTTCTCTATACACTATGTACATAGTACGTGTAGAGAAAGTAAAAACTGTTTCATTCGTATGAAGGAGCACAGATGAGTTCTGTTGGTCAAGGAATATGCAATAATAGTGAAGGAGCAAGCTAGGAGGAAGATCAAGAACAGGACCAAAAGGACAGTTACTTGTAATTTTATAATTGGGTTTACATTTTCGAATAAGCAAGTGACATATTAAACATTTTGATAGAGGCAGCATAAGGGAACCAGCACGCCATCTAGTTTTAATCCTGGAACATTTGTAAAAAAGTAAAAACTCAATTGTAGACATCTAAGAAACACAAAACAGCTGATCATTGCAAAGAAATTGAGAAATTATATCTTGTTGGGCTTGGAATTTATATTTAATGAAAGCTAAATTAGAAGAGAAGAGTGACTGTTGGTGAGAAGTGCATTGGTTCAGTTTGTGAGGGGGGGGGGCGGGAGTGTTTATGAGTAAAACAGAAAAAGACCTATTCTTACTAAATAAAATATAGCCCAAAATTCCTTTTAAAGTATATTAAAACAGATTACTTATCTCTGCTCTTTTTAAGCATTTTCTTCAAATACATAGATTCCATTTGCTTCCTAAATAATAACATTTAACCAGCAGTCCGATTTGAAGAATCTTTGAATACATTGGTTCACTATTTTCCTCGACTGCCAAGATTCCATTGCGGAACAAACTGTCAGTCTAATCTTATGCTAAAGAACATGAGGATAATGAAGAAAATTGTTACATTATTTATGAAGCTCTTATTGCTTTTTAATTATTCAATTTAAAACTGTTCCTTTGCGCTTGACGTTCAATTCTTTTCTTAAGTAATCATTGGAATTCAATGTTAATGTAATGGATTCAGGTTTTGCGCTCCCTGATTGTCAGCCGTTAAATGATAAAGCCGGGAGTTGTCGATAACGAACGAAGCTAAGCGTGAAGTAAATGAGATCGTGCAGCTTCTGTCAAAGTCAGGAAATGAAGAACCGGATCTGAATAGCTTCCTTAAAGACAAAACGTTTTATTCTGCTAATTAAATCAACAGAACATGTTCTATTACGCATGGAGTTTTTGGAAGTCTCTTGATTTAAAAGAACATTTAAAAATTTTGATATGTACCATACAAATGACTTTCTCTACATCTCTGCAACAAATTATTCTTAAAAAGCTTATACTTCTATTTACTTCTTGCTAATCAGAAAAAATTAAAATAAATAGTCTTATTACTTGCATCCTTGTAAGTAGAAGCGAAATGAGGGAGTACCATATGTTAAAGTGACAGTCTAAAGCTGGTGGCTATGTGACTGAAGTTCCTTTGTTTGTACGGACAGTTGACAAATTCCTGTGTGAGAAAAGTATGTTTTTCAAAGCAGAAACCAAAAACAGGGAATGTCTCGAAAACGATGAACCCCACGAAAAAATTTATATAACATAAATAGTGCATTTTAACGTGTAAAGGGTAGTTGGGGTTGGGGGGATCTTTCTCAAAATCTTCGTGTCGCATCCCTGGAAAATACCTAGTAAACTTAAATACCAAGTTTGTTATTTTACCGACTTTTCGTTTTTGAGTTATCGTGTTCACAAACACACGGGCACACGAACACACAGACACACACATGGACTTTTTTCCGAAAATGTTTTTTTAGATAAGGGGGACCCTAAAACGTATATTTCCGGTAAAATCTCGGCTTCGAAGTTTTGGGTGGATTGCAATACCTTCTCTATACACTATGTACATAGTAGTGTAGAGAAAGTAAAAATATGACGTATTCCATTCACATGACGTTCTCTAGCAGTTATTCTAAATTCTATTATAAAAGGTTATTCTTTTATTTGCGACAAGCTAATCTAGGTAAACATTAGCAGAAATTGCTTTATTACTTGCTTCCTTGTAAGGAGATGCTATCCACACACACACACACTCACACACACACACACACACACACACAGAACCAAACGGAACATTTTCTAAAATGCTTTTTTTGAACTCAGGGGAAGTCAAACATATGTTTCCGGTGATATCGATATTAAATTTTGGGTGGAATACAATACCTTTTCTGTCCACTATGTACATTGTGCATAGGGGCTAGAGAAAGTAAAATATTCTCACACCTCTCATTTTCATTTGACCTTTCATTATCAACTATTTGTTCTTCTATCGCTATTTATGCTCCTAGCATGGAGAACGTTCATCCCTCACGACTAACAAGCCACGCCTGGGGTCAGAGGAGCAGACGGACTATCAAAACATAATATAAATTTGAGCACCAAAAAATTCTCTTCAACCTAAGTCAATATATTTAACTGAATCTAATCCAACTATTAAAGGTTTATGTCTAAAGGATCTTAGAGAGTAGCCAGGTTAAGTGAACAGCGATGCCTGGAGTGAGCATGAAGGAGAGATATGAAATGACAGTGAAAGGAAGGATGAAATGAATGACGGGGAAACTGGAGAATCCGGAAAAAGTCTGCCCAGATGCTGATTTATTCACAACATATTTTACCTGTGGTCCTCTGGAGCCAAACCCGTTCCGCCTTGCTGAGAGGCAAGCGGCGCAGTTAAATGCACATCTGTTTCAAGCGTTTTTGAAACCCATCCATAGATTGGGAATTGCGAGTAAGAAAGGAGATTTAACTTAACAGATTTGGGAACAAAATATGACTAGCCATTACAGGTTTAGTTTCATATAATTAATAAGAGACCTACAAAAGCTGTAACACCAATAGCGGTAAAAGAGAAGACCTCTTAAATAGATTTACAATTTCTCAGCTAATGGATTACAATACATTTTATTTTTATGGGTTGTTATTGCAATATAATATAATTGCGGATGTAATTTTACTTTAATAAAGCTGCAATACATTGCTGGGTTCCGTAACCAGTAAATAAACAACGACTTAAAATAAAGCAAACCACAAGACAGAAGTGCAGTGTTGATACAATCTTCATATTATTCTGCTTCAAGAATGCAAATTGTAACGCAATAATATGCCTAACTAATAAATGAAGGTATATCATTTCCACTTCACTCCCCGAAAGCCATTTGAAGGATATGTAATCAACAATTTGTGGTTTTTGTTGAATACGAATGGAAATTCTATGCTCCCCATTCTTTCCAATTCTGAACCTATTTTTCGGTTTGCACTAAAATACCAATTGAAATGATGCTCTTGTTTGTTTAGACAAACAATAACTTTATTGTAATGAATGACAGTTGAGAAATGCCATTATGGTTTTTTCATTATAATTCACTATTCATCCGCGAGGAAGATTCAAATATAAACCGAAATTACTCTTTACAACTTCATCGAATCCAAAAACAAAATAAAGTCGAGTGGTCAGGAGCTCACTTCTCACCTCGGAGTCCCGGGTTTAATTCCCGGCTTGAGCAGGGAATTTTTTTTAACCAGCATTATTCCCTATCCCCCATAGAGTCTGAAAGTATGAATTTAAAAGTAAATGCGCGTGTGTTTAGTAATATAAAGTTTATTAACCTAATGTTCTGAACCTACAGTTTCACAAGTCAAAGCCCCCGATATGACCGGCTAAAGGGGGCTATACAAATGAAACAATAGAAAAAAATATCTGGTGTGTTCCATTCACATGACTTTCTCTATATCTCTGTAAAATATTATTGTTAATAAGCTTATCTTTTATTTATTTCATGCCAATCGAGAAAATTAGCAGGAATAGTCTATTTCTTGCTTTATCGTAACTAGAAACGAAATAGGGAGTACCATAGGTTAAAGTGCAAGCCAAAAGCAGGTTGCTATGTGTCTGATGTTCCTTTGTTTGTATGGACAGGAGTTGTCAAATTCCTGTATGAGAAAAGTATAAGTGTTTCAAAGCTGAAACCAAGAAAAAGGTATATCTCAAAAACGATCAACTCCACGAAAAACATGTATGTAACATAAATTGTGTGTTTTAAGGTGCTCTACATTTTTTGTGGGTTAAGTTTTTGTCCATCTCTTACGGTTTAGTAGTTATGAAAAAATCATCCAGAAAAAAGTAGTCTTCCGAGGCTATTCCCAGAAAATTCAAAATATACATTTTATTTGTCAAGTAAATAACTTTAATATACGATATTTTAATCAAAATCGTTAGAGCCATTTTTTAGAAAATCAAAATTTTCGAAAAAAGTTCAATGTAAAGGGTAGTTAGGGGTAGGGTGATTTTTCTCAAAATCTTCGTGTCGCATCCCTGGAAGATACTAAACTTAAATACATAGTTTGGTATTGTACTGACTTTTAGTTTTTGAGTTATCGTGTTCACAGACACACGGACCTTTTTCTGAAAATACTTTTTTTGGATACAGGGGACCCTAAAACATACATTTTCGGTGAAATCTCGCTATCAATTTTTGGCAGAGTGCAATACATTCTCTATACACTATGTACGTAGTGAATATACAAAAAGTAATAAACTAACATCTGATTTTTACTTTCTCTATGCGCACAATGTACATAGTGTATAGAGAAGGTATTGCACTCCACCCAAAAATTCGATACCGAGATTTCACCGAATATATATGTTTTAGGTTCCCCTTTATCTAAAAAAGCATTTTCGAAAAAAGGTGCATGTGTGTGTGTGTGTGTGTGTGTGTGTGTGTGTGTGTGTGTCTGTGTCTGTAAACAGTATAACTAAAAAACGACTAGTTGGTAAAATACCAAACTTGGTATTTCAGTTTAGTATCTTTCAGGGATGCAACACGAAGATTTTGAGAAAAATCCCCGCACCCCCAAATACCCATTACATGGATTTTTTTTCGAAAATTTTGATTTTTTAAAAAATGGCTCTAACGATTTTGATTAAAATTTCGTATAGTAAACAGACATTTACCTGACAAATAAAATGTATACCTTGAATTTTCTGGGAATAGCCTCTGAAGACTACTTCATTCTAGATGAATGTTGCATAAATACTAAATCGAAAGAGAGGGACAAAAACTTAACACACAAATAATGTAGAGCACGTTAAAGCACACAATTTATGTTATATACATCTTTTTCATGGAGTTGATATTTTTAAGATATTCCTTGTTCTTGGTTTCAGCTTTGAAAAACATACTTTTCTCATACAGGAATTTGTCAACTCCTGTCCATACAAACAAAGGAACTTTAGTGACATAGACCACTTCTGCTAATTTTTCTCGATTAGTATGAAATAAATAAAAGAATGAGCTTATTAGCAATAATTTGTTACAGAGATAGAGAGAAAGTCATGTGAATGGAACACATATTTTTTCTTTTTGTTTTTTTTGTTTTATGAACATGTTTTGCTAGAATACGATAATACATTGTCTTATAAAACTGAATTTCTGTTTCCCTTCTGGTTATCCCTCTAGCGGATCTCTTTACTGAAAAAGCTAAGTCTTCATTTATTCAATTATTAGCCTACATCATCTCTTTCTAATACTGTGTTAGATCTAATCCGAGCTAACTAAACGTTGTCATCTACTGTATTACTTCCTCAATAATTACCTACAAACTTATTCTATGCACGCTTATTTCCATTCAATAGAAAAACTCTCGTTATTTGTAGTTATTTAAATTATAAGTTTGAAATATTTTACTTAATTAGCGGAATACGTGAGAAGAAAAGAAACATCGGGTTTGATACAAGACTATGCTTTACCTCGTTTAAAGAACATGACCGCGCTCGCTAAAGTGTCTAGCTTTGGTGCTTCGTGGCGCAGGGGATCGTGGGTTCAAGTCCCGCCTTCGGCATGGGTGTTTATGTGTTTGTAAATGTGTGTATGTATAGGTAAAAGGAAAACGTAAAATTAATATATGAACTAAGGAAATGTAATAAACTGCAAATAAGAGAAAAAAAGGAATACAGCGCCGGAGTCCGACAAGCCTCCGGAATTGTATTTTTATTAAAAAAGGGGGAAAAAACCAAAAACCAAAAACAAACAAAAAATTGCGAATTTTATTCTAGCTCCATTTTCTATTGGCTTTGGTACTTAAAATGTAAGTTTATATTTCCTGTGATTAAGCAGAATGATGAGTTATGCCAGTAGAAGAACGGATGTTTACCTCATAGACTAAAGATCAGACAAATATTAAACATTGTAATCACACATCTATGCATTGAATGAATAATCAATATGAAAATATCCATGCTAATGTTATTTTACATCGGTAGTACTTCTTATATTATTCTTAGTTGACAGACTATTTGTACTTATAAGTATAATGTAATCTAAATTAAATCACGCTAACCAGAGAAAACTCACGAGTTAAAATTTACCTAATAATAGGGTGAAATAAGCATGAATTCATTTTTAAAACCAAAATTCTAGATTCAATTTTGTTTTAACTTGTAGTAGCCGATAGAAGAGTTTTATGCCATCACAGCTTCCTAAAGTTTTAACCCTCTTCTTCGTTTTATCACTTTCATTCTATTGTTCCTCTGAACGCTTGGTTGTACCAGGTGGCTCAACAATACGTTTCATATATCTCTTTGTGTGTTGCGACGGCCAGTGGAGAATTAGCGAGCGGGGTCTTCGTCTTACTTCTCTCAATCCGCTCATCATCTCAGCTGAGAAGCAAGACAGTTAAAAAGAAGTTCGCAATCTCCCCCACTTGCCGATTTTAACTTTGAATAGCCCCGTTGAACTCTGCAACTCTTTTAACGCACTTTGCATCTCAAATATGGGGCAGTTGGGCCACCCGATATCTATATCGAACAGCGCACACAGACGTAGAGCTTCAAAGTACGTTTAGCTGTTATTTTTAAACTATTTTGTTGTGTTGTCTTTTATACGGAAGTTAGTTAAAGATTAAATAAATATGTAGATACATTACGGTGCTGAGACCGATTGTCTCTGAATAGGTATTGGTAAAACGAATCCCATTGTTCTCGCAAGGTAAATAAAGCCATGATAAAATTTTACTTGCAATAAAATGGAGTTTTCTTACATTATTTCACCTCCAATTTTACTTTCTCTATACGTACTATGTACAGTGTATAGAGAAGGTATTGCATTGTACTCAAAAATTCGATACCAAGATTTCACGGGAAATACATATTTTGAGACCAACTGAATCCAAAAAAAAATTATTTTTAGAAAAATGTCCGTGTGTTTGTCCGTCTGTCTGTCTGTGTGTGTGTCTGTAGGAAGCATAGCTCAAAAACGAGAAGAGCGTATATTCAAAGGATACGACACGAGGATTTTTAGGAAAATTCCCCCACCCCAACCACCCTTCACATGGAAAAATTTTCGAAAAGTTTGATTTCCTAAAAAATGGCTCTAACGATTTTGACTAAAATATCGTATTTTAAAGATATACCTGACAAATAATATGTATACCTTTAATTTTCTAGGTATAGTCTCTGAAGACTACTTTATTCTGGATGAATTTTACGGAATTATGTGTAACTGGTGAACCGTAAGAGATAGACAAAAACTTACAGAACAAAAAATGTAGAGCTCATTAAAACACACAATTTATTTTATACATTTGTTTTCGTGAAGTAGATCGTTTTTTAGATATTCCTTGTTTTTTGGTTTCAGCCTTGAAAAGCTTACTTTTCTCATACAGGAATTTACCAACTCCTGTCAATACAAACAAAGGAACTTCAGTCACATAGCAACCAGTTTTGACTACTACTTTAACCTATGGTACTCCCTTTTTCGCTTCTACTTACAAGGAAGCAAGCAAGCAATAAGTCTATTTCTGCTAATTTTGTCTAAATTAGCTTGAAGTAAATAGAAGCATAAGCTTTTTAACAATAATTTGTTGGAGAGATATTGAGAAAGTCATGTCACATCAGATTTTTATTGATTATTTTTCAGTTAATCGATATATAATCAAAACACATACAAGTCGAGTAACTCAATTACCCAAGATACATTTTCAGCCGTTGTTCTATTTTAAGGATAATTTTAGTAGCGTTATTTCTTCTATTGGCAACGATAAGTAGAAGCAGTTATTTTCTTATCAGTTTCTTGATTAACAGCCAGTTCCTTCCTTCTTAGACCAGTGCTCGACATCATGGGTCTTTTCAATGAGGAAACAAATCTGATTCACAGGGGTTGATATCTGACGAGGATGGAGTGTCTGTCTTCCAATAAAACCTGGCACCACAAGTCCAATATCGTTGCTACTGGCAGAACGTGAGCAACGTTTAGATCTCAGACTAAAGAGTCAATCCAAAAATGTTTGCCTCTGGAAGAAAACACCAGCCCCGAAATGTGAAGCTTCTTTCACATAACGATCCATATACAAGATATAGTGACTGCAGAAACTGCTTACTCGTCTTTATGGCTAAATATTACTGACTATTATTATGTTGGTGTTTTTCAATATTTTAATCTCAAGCGTATTATTATTTTTCATGAATTACATAGTTTTTCAAATTTAAATTAATTAAATGCTTATTTTGGTTCAAAAATACCTAAAATGTTTGTAAAACTATTCATTTATATGACAGAGAGTTAAAATGGTTCATGTCAGAAATTATTATCAACGATTCAATTTTTACTAAACAAACGTTTCAAAGCATATTGCAGTAACAACCTCACCAATCGGTTTAAAAATTGCCTCTAAATGTATGTACATTAATTTTGTAAAGATTGCATATGAAAAGGTGAAAACATCATTGTAATTTTAAAACAGTTATAAAACAAGTACTATGCAAATCTTGAAGAACGTCAGAATTCGAATCAACTTTAACGTGAGATTTTAATTTCTCTTAGCCTATATTAGTAAATAGAGAAAGAATGACAAAATTCTCTTAAGATTCAACAAAATAAACACCTTGATACCCCCTGATCACATCAAACACATTTTTAGAAACAAATGATGTATGTGTGTGTTAATCAAATACATAAATTCATATTTCAGTTCGGCGTCTTGAAAACATACGACATGAAGAGCCTTAAGAAAATACCTCCATCCCAACCTACCCTTTATGTGGAAGGTTGATCTAAAATGTTTATTTTCTTGGAAATGACACAAAGAGTTTTATTAAAATACCATGAGGTATTTAAGATATTTGTTGATAACTAAACTGTACATGTTGAATTTTATGGGAATAGACTGTGATATTTTCACAGGATACACGAGCGGCGGGAACCAGGAGTGACAGGGACCCTGCAGTTTACAGATTGAACCACCCCGAAGAAATTAATTATTAAGTTAATATTGCTTAATGGGTTAGTTTGAATTTGGCAAACCTTTCAGTAATCGTTCAATGTGTTTTCATTAAAATGGAAAAATTGCAGTATAATTCAGAGATTAGTTTTGTAGTTTTGAATTTAAAAATCTTCGAGGAAATAAATGCGAATTTGGATGCAGTTTCACCTTCTAAGACAATAGCTATATAATAGTTCAACGATTTGACGATCCGTCTTTGATGAGTGCCCAGGATGGCCAACATTCAACATATAATTTTTGCTGAGTTTCAAACAAAAGTTCG
The DNA here is from genome assembly GCA_030762935.1 of Hymenopus coronatus. NCBI lineage: Eukaryota > Metazoa > Arthropoda > Insecta > Mantodea > Hymenopodidae > Hymenopus > Hymenopus coronatus. The sequence continues at coordinate 7,514,053 of CM060889.1, read as the reverse complement.
CGAAGTGCCAGAGGCTATAGATGCACGTTCATATTTTACATGTTAGGTTGGCGAAGAAGTTGTTCGCCGAATGGGTACCCGATTTTTCACAGTAGACAACAAGCGAGTGAGGCTTTCAGCTTCGTATCTATGTTGGCGATACTTAAGAGAAATGCGAAGGAACTTTTGCTTCGAGTTGTCACCGACAGTGAATTTTGAATTCACCAGTATTCTCTCGAATCTAAAGAACATTGATTCCGATGAATGGATTCCTTGTGTAAATCTGTTACAAAGAAGGCAAAGACGCTTCCATGGGCCAGAAAAGTGATGGTGACGATTTTTAATATGAAGGGTGTCTCATTGACTTCTTAGAAAAAGGAAAATCCATAATAGACAATATTCAGTGGGTTATTGATAAGAAGTTTCCATTTGGCGATAAAGAATGAGGTTTTTCACCATATCAACACACTAGTACATTACTCCGGAGTTGCTGCCACAAATTGAGTTATAAATTGCTCCGCACCCTCCATATCAGTCGCCTACTTGAGATTTCTTCTGGTTTTCAAATATGAATAAGGGGTTCGCGGGAACAAAATTGTATAACAGGAGTTGACGCATTTTGCAGAACTTGACAATGCTACTTTTGGAGAGGTTAAAAATTGTAGGGTTAATTCAAAATCTTCTCGGGCTTCTAGCCAGGTAATAACTTGGCTTGACACCAACGTTTCGAAGAAGTGCATCTTCCTCGTCTTCAGGGTGAACTGATGCACTTCTTCGAAACGTTGGTGTCAAGCCAAGTTATTACCTGGCTAGAAGCCCGAGAAGATTTTGAATTAACACGTCGCCAGGAAAGCTATAGTTCTTATTTTAATTGTAGGGTTGTTTGGAGAGGTGTATATCGCTAAAAGGAGAGTACGTTGAGATATAAATACTTTTAGTTTGAAAAAAGCTGTGTCTAATACAAATTTGGACTAGGTACTTATTGAATCGCCTTCTAAATACAATTTTCGTCCGGTTGTTAGCATTAAAGTAAATTTACAAATTTCTATTTTTAAAGATAATTTAAAATGCATTTTTCATATCTACTTGCATTATTTGGTGGAAGGGAAAATGCGTTGCTTACAGAAAATGTATTTTTAAGAAAGCTCAGTACTATATATATAAAATGATATGTACATACAATTAGTAAATGTGTTAGTTTAATTAGTAATTAACCCGCAATTAGGCACGATTGTTTAATAGGGAACTTCGTATACATGTATAGGTGTTATGATCGTTAAAATTCTTCACACAGTTGCTTAAGTAAAAGTTAATTCAACAGAAAAACCAAGCAAAATGTCCTTAAATATTCCTATCATTTAAAAGCTAAGTTAGGATCTCCCAGGATCATAGGAATATTTGAGAGGTGGTACTCACACAGCACCACAACTATGTTGCAAACTGCTCCTTTCTTATGAAGCAGATGTGGATCATTCCATAAGCCCCTTTGAAAGGGGAAGAAAAATGTCTGCAGTAGGATGAAAAACACGTTCTCCCTTCTTTAGCTCTTTTCTGCCATCAAATGAGATTGATGTTTTCAAAGTTTAACTCTTTTACCTTTACTATTCATATTAGATATTAGAACCGTTGAATTAGACCTGATATATTAATATCCATATATAGAAATAAGTGATTTGAGCTTCTATGAAAAAAATCTTATGTGTTACACTCACATGACTTTCTCTGGCCGTTCTACAGACTTCTTACATAAGATTATTTTTCCTTCTGCACCTTGTTAATCGAGGTATTCAGCACAATGTTCTTATTACTTAGTTCCTTATAAGTAGGAAGAAAATAAGGGAATTCACTAGGCTAAATCGATAGTCAAATGTTTTAAAAGCTGTCGTTATGCGATTGTCACTATAAATCGCTTCTTTTCTTGGCCAGGAGTAGAACAAAAGAAAAACGGACACTCCCGTCTGAGAAAAGTTTAAGTACTTCACAACTGAAACTAAAAACAATGAATACCTCGAAAACGGTAAGCTCCACGAAAAAATGTATAAGACGTAAATTGTAAATTCCTACAACAGTAAGTGTTTGTCTATCTCTTACGGTTTATTAGTTATGCCAAATTAAGCAAAATTAATCCAGAATAAACAGGTCTTTGGAAGCTACTCCAAGAAAATTCAAGATGTACATTTTATTTGTCAGGTAAATGTCTTTAATATACGGTGTTTTAATCAAAATCGTTGCAGCCATTTTTAAGAAAATCAAATTTTTCGACAAAAGTTCCATATAAAGGGTAGTTAGGGGTGGAGGGATTTTTCTCAAAATCTTCGTGTCGCATTCCAGGAAGATACTGAACTTAAATACCAAGTTTGGTATTTTAGCTACTTTTCGTTTTTGAGTTATCGTGTTCACAGACCCACGGACAAATACACACACATACTTTTCTGGAAATGTGTGTTTTTTTTTTTTTTTTTTTTTTTTTGCATTCAGGGGGTCCTAAAACTTGTATTTCCGGTGAAATCTCGTTATCGAATTTTTGGGTGCAATGCAATACTTCTCTATCCCTATGTACATATGGGGCAAGAGAAAGTAACAAATGTGTGCATGTATGGGGCAGAGCTAGAGAGAGAGAGAGAGAGAGAGAGAGAGAGAGAGAGAGAGTATGAAGTGTAAAGTCGGATAATTATAACACATGTATTTTATATATTTAAATTACTAAAGAAGACTAAGAATCTACCTGGTCATGAGAACCGCATTAACCGGTCGGGAGGGGAGGGGCTCACCACGTCTCACCCTTCAATACTGCACCCCATTCATGCCGTCTGTCACAGACCGAGATGGGGGACGCAGCGGCCGGGCGATAGGTCAAGGTTCCTCATGAGCTGTCGTGCCATGGGGTTACTGAGAAAGCAACGAACATAAGGCCTCGTTTGTTCACTGAGTATATTAAAGTTTCAAAGTCCGATCAGAGTGTTTATTAATAATATACCGCAGTCAATACTTGATAAGCTTATTGATACTGTCCTTAATTAATTATTAATAATATATGAAGTATGCTATATAGTGTGACACACAAGTGCTGAGGGAACCCCTACGATTGTAATCTTTTTTAGAAAATAACACTAAACTGATCAAATAAAAAATATTGAAATTAGCTGCAACGCTTCTCCTGTATTACAATTGAGAGGATGGTGATTGAAGAAATAGGTTTTGAAGAATGACACTATTGGTGATTATTCAAAAACAGTAAGTGAGGGGTGAATTGAGTAAAATTAAACAAAGGCCCTTCCTCCCCAAAAAAGACGAGATACGTCCAGAAAGTAAGTTCCGTTTGGTAATAAAATTAAATTGCTTACAGATACAGAATCATTATTTATTGCACAAAATTCTACAACTCTTAAACTACTTTTCCACATAACTGCCGAAATTTTGCAGGCAGTTGTCATAGCGTGGCACAAGTTTTTGTATACCTTCTTCATAGAAGTTTGCCGCCTGTACCCAAAGTGAGCAGAGTTTACGAAATTTCAGTTTTTCGGTAACAATTTCATGAATTAGTGATCGTGAGCCTAGGGGAAATTCCATAGCGAGAGCACTAATTGTAAACTTGCGGTTTTCCTGGATCTTGTCATCAATCGCGTGAACCAGTTCTTCTGTAACCAAAGATGGACGCCCACTTCGATCTTCATCGTGCACTTCACTACGTCCTTCATTGAACTGTCGGACCCATCTTCTCACCATTGAATCACTCATCGCATTTTGTTCATAAACTTCGCAAATTTGCCGATAAATTTCAATTCGTTTCACTTTCCTAGCAATCAGAAAACGAATCACAGATCTGATTTCACAAGCGGCGGGATTTTCAATCAACACCGACATTGTAAACAAGCACAACAAAGCGTATGTGGCTGACAGCGATCTCAAAATGGCGCACGTTTCTTCTCCTTGATACAGCGCGTCTACCGCGCATGTGCGCAACTGCGATCGCAGCACTGCAGCGGAGATAAATTGAAACGGAACTTACTTTCTGGACGTATCTCGTAACTTTTGCCCAAAATTCAAACTTTTAAGAACAACTGAAAACAGAAATAGAAACTAACAGTTGTAAAAAAAATTATAGTATAGTTTAGTTTTGTGGGGGTAAATTTCATCAAATACATATTATCTTCAGAAGAAAAAAAAAGAGAAGTGAACATTGAAATTTGGTTCTGTGGGAGTGGATTTCATCAAATTTATAAGCAAACGCTGTAATCGTCGCTCAAGTGACATATTACTGCTTATAAACTTATTTGCAATTAAAAGTAATATCAGATTACGTTGAAGGAAAAACGTACCTGCAACGTCTTTCATGTCAGAAAGTCAACTTAAGAAGAGATTATAAAGTGATTTATCATAGCTGAATTTCATACAGAAAAACAGATATAAATATGCCTATATATTATTGGCATGTAATGTTTTTGTCTAAAGAAAAAATATGAAAAAAATTGGTACGCAGAGTTTAAATACTCTGCTTATAAAATAGCTTAAAGCGACATTTTTGGGTTATTTATAGGTCATGTTGCCAATCAGTAAGTGTAAAAACATAAAAGTACAAGATTCTGTATGGCGATCAATGGTGTATGATAATATTATGTTAACAAGCCTGTGTCAGGAACTTATAAATAGATAATATTTTAATGTTAATGCACGCACTTAAAAGTGTTGCCGCCAAACTTGATGGAGTGGTGTCCCGCTTGCTTACTTTTGTGTCAAACTCTTGACTAGAGCTCAAACTTTGGGCGGTTTTGAGGACGCACACGGGGTATTTTTTCAGATATAATCTGCCTTTTTACACTTAAACGCATAATTTTAATCTTGAAACATGGTGTGGGAAGGGAGAGGTCTGTTAAAGTAGTAGTGTTGATAGAGCCGGCAAACCCTCTTTATTTTTCCTTGCTCCTTAGACAAGAAGTAATGAGTGGATACTCAGAATTTGTGTGCAAGGCTTTCATTGTTCGTTTGCCCTCACAATATCCACACAAATAATGATGTAAAGGGTGAAACGATCAAACTGTTGAACTCTACGTTGGCTTTACAGTTAGTATTATAGTGCACCACGTAGCAGCTGATGTATTATTGTTGTTGTTATTATTACTTATTATTATTATTTACTTCTTAATTATTATTAATAATATACTATTTATTTCTTAAATAATAATAATAATAAAAATAATAATAAAAGTCACTCTTAAAGTGTAGTGCTTGACGAGGAATCTACGGTTTTGTTATTAGTGTAGATGTCCCCCCTCTTGTTTTGGAGGCTCTAACATGTAAAAACATTTGTGCATATAGGCTTATACAAGCATTAAACATCTACCTATCACCTAGAACTGTAAAGCACTGCTCGCGTGTGTGTATAATATGTGTGCACTTGAATCACTAACCAGTTAAATGATAATCAACGACAGTATAAAAGAAGCAGATATTAAGCATTTCGGGAACCGTTTTGTACAAGACATAAAGCAACAAATAGTTCATTTCCAAGTAAAATCAGCCTGTATTAATTGAAAGTGTAATCGATGGGGCCTTGCATATGAGCTCACATTTCAATTTCAACATTGTCAACAAATGTTCCAAATCATTTGCTCTCAATGTAACCCACCTCTTTATAATAGATGCAAAAAGTGCAATAAATATTGATATAATAAAGAATTTGCAATTATTTATAATAATAGGTTGGTCACAATATCAATTGAAGAAAACTGCTCTTCAAATGCAGACAATATAGAGAATTACAGAGATATCCGTAAGCAATTATAACCTTCTATCCCTCCAGTGTCGCAAGAAACTAAACAAATACTTAAGCCCAAGAACTTCGAAGAAATACTTATTGGACTCTGTGATTCATGCATTGTCCACAAGGGTATAAATGAATAGGTGAATCAGTTAATAGCAAAGATACATAATAATTAGAGATCGGTTTTTGGTTCCGAAGCGCCCAGAGTTAGAAGCACGCAGAGCTGTCAGCACCATAAAGAAACGGAAGTAGGTAGGGCTGTTGTGTAAACATGCATTATGTTCCAAAATAATTCATTACATGTATTGATATGATATATATGTATGTATTTATTTCTCTGCAAGTGGGTATCACATACATACAAGATATATAAACAATAAATTACAGCTGCCAGTTTATGGCTTTTAAGCTAGATATAATGGTTATTTACAACAAATATGAAAACATTAATTTTTCTTTCAATTCACATTAACTAATTTCATAATTAGAATCACCAACCAATTTAACATTTGATATTTACAACAATATAAAATCATAAGCATTTCATTTAAGGAATATTTACAAAAATTATCCAACATTAATATCAAGATTTTTCCTAAATTTCTTCAGACAGAGGACAACCCCGAAAGGCTGCTCCAGGCAAGTCATTCCAGTCTTTTATGGTTCTATTTACAAAGGAGAACTTTCCCACGTCAGTTCTGTATCTTCTACCCTTAATTTTGAACGGATGATTGTTTCGTGCATAGTAAGTTGGGTTTTCCAGTTTGTCCTCCCATGCGTTTAAGCCAGCATAAGTTTTAAATAAAGCGCACAACCTCTGTTTCTCACGCCTAACTTTCAACGGCTCCCATTTTATCTCCTCAGCGTTTTTAGGCCCAAAATATTTACCCCTTTTTATGAATTTTATAGCCCTTTTCTGGATCTTTTCTAACCGAATCAATTTGATTTACTCTATACGGGTCCCAACAAGTTACTCCAAATTCCATGACCGGCGGCACTAAGGACTTGTACGGGATTTCCCTGGACTTTGCACTCCCCATTTGCCGTTATGTGCCGTTCTAATCCATAAACTAACACAATGAAACAATTACTTCATAATATGATTAGTAAATAAACACGCATTATACTCTTATAAATAAACTATAAGGCTTGGCAAAAACAATTCAGGATAATAGAGTGCAGAGCTTTGAAAATCAATGATCATAAATCAACCAAAGACATTCAAATTTAATTTCAGTCAATTACAAGGCACATCTCTACTGCATCGAAAGAAAAGATTTTCCTCCGGTCACTCAAAATATCATCTACAAGTTTGATCTGTGTCTTTCGTATTTTCGCTCTCTTTCATTGTTCACCGGTTTAGCTACTAGCAAGAACTGAATGTGGCCAGGGAGTGAGTAAAGCTTGATGGTACATTACATTTCGAAACGGGCTTAGAGACCGCCTAGTCATAGTTATATCCTGTACTTCAATCTGGCAATTTCGTGACCCTGGACGAGCTCTATTAATCATAGCATCAAAACTAACGAGGTGCGTCTTTCTTTCTTTCTTTCTTTCTTTCTTATGCAGAAGTGTGCTTGTCATTTGAGTAGGCGGTTTCAACCAGGCTTCAATTTAATACTGATGACACTGATGATTAACTTGCCACAGAGAAAACTATTTCCCAAGGTTATTCTGATTACACTTATTGCATTACTAATTTCATCATATTTCTTGAATTACAGTTACCTCAAGTTAAAACATATTTCTATTTACATTAAAATCTATGCATTAAATTGCTACACATAATAAACAAATATGGTTCTTAAGCTATGTACACTGAAAATGTGAACAAACATTTTACTACGATAAATTATAAAACTAAAGAAAAAAAAAAAGGCAAGAAAACGAGGACTAGAGGAGTTTACATACATTTTTGCGCGTTTATTTAAATGTTGCCTTTTGGCATAAATTGCCAAATTGAGAAACTTGAAATTAGATCCTGATTTATAGAAAACTTCTTCCAAAAATATATGAAAATACATATTTTTCGACATTTTATGAAAACATCGACTATTCTAAAGAGAATTCTTACAAATGCTTATTGTTCTATCTACTTCTCGTTAATGGAGACCTTCATTTCTGATTTGCTTATTTCATTGCAGAAATAAGAAAATGCTCCTCGCTATGGGCTAATTTTAAAATTATTTTCTATTTTCGGGAATACTAAACTAAATAAATAAATAAACGAAAAAATAATTAAAATTTTACCTGAAATAAGTATGGAAATTTGTAAATCCAATCCAATACAATTAAGATATTCTGAAGGAGGGGAACAAGTCGCGGTCTGTGACCACTTAATAGACTATTGTAACTAAAGCCCCCGGGAGGCGCGGATAGGTGAAGGAGCGTAGGTCACAAAGGGGCGCAGAGCTCTTAGAGTTTTCATGTTTGAACACCCGCGCACCATTAAAGAGCAAACTCAGAAGTGCGGCGCTGCAACCCATTACATGGAACGTCTGAGTTTGCCTTTGCATTCACGGGAACATAACTTTATAGACGAACTGCGCCATTTTCTCGGCACCGCTAACTGTGCATAACTTGAAATATGAAAAGAAAATTAAATGAAAGGAGCTGAGGGAAAGGAGAATCGTGGTAGAATAGCATTCGCCTTATCGAACTGAAAAACCATTAAAAACACATGGTTGTGGGAGTCTAACGCGGGACCTCTGGAGCATCACACGTTACCGCTCAGCCATATTGTCAACATTGAAACCGATAAAAAAGATTATCTCGAAAATGGTTAATGACAAAGCAAAATATATTTGACATTAAGAGAGTCTTTTATCAAGATGTTGAGTTTTTGCCACAACAGTGTAATTTATAGTAGCATTGTGTAACTTTTGAAGATCATACATCTTCTTGGTGTTACGAGAAACGAGTAACACGACAAAAGTTCATGGTGGCTCGAAACTGTTCAGTGTGTTTTATCAAGATGTTGAGTTTTTGTCACAACAGTGTAATTTATAGTAGCATTGTGTAACTTTTGAAGATCATACATCTTCTTGGTGTTACGAGAAACGAGTAACACATTAACACGACAAAAGTTCATGGTGGCTCGAAACTGTTCGCAATAATGTTCCATTTAAATAAATTGTCTTATTTTCAAATTACCGCACGTTAAATGTTCAATTAATGCATATCCTCTATGGGAGAATTAAACGTTCTAATTATCTCTTTATATTCTCAGTTTGGAAATATCTGACAATGCTCTCAAAAATGCATCTGAGCCTCCTCTTGTTTTCAGGATAATTACCCACTTCACGTTCGTACCACGGAGAGCTTTTGTGAATATGCAGTTCCAATCTGAATAACGTCCATTTTCCGTAGCCACCGAATTCATTCTGTTATAGTAAATTATACTTTTATGAAGAATGCTGGTTATAAAGTGGTGCTTGATGCGTTATTAGACTTTCTATATTCATGTGTGATGTTAATTCTGAATCCGTTGTTTTTAACTGAACTATCTATGAGGAGTACATTACATTCATCTGCTGTATTCGTTATATTGAGCAAAATTCATACATTTTACATATCACATGTATGTATATTAATAGTTTATAACGATTTTCCCTTTTTCTACTTAGTACATAGTAATAGGTATAGAAGGATTGAATTCCACCCAAAAATGCGATACCGAGATTTTCCTGGAAATACACATTTTGGGATCCCCAGCGTTTATAAAACACTTCTTGGTGTGTGTGTGTGTGTGTGAGTTTGTCTGTCTGTGTACACAAAAACTCAAAAACGTTATGCTGGGCAAACACCAAATTTCATATTTAAGTTCACGAATTACCGACAAGATGACACGAAGATTCTCAAGACATTCTGCCAACCAATTCAAAAAAGTTTCGAAAGTTTTGATTTTTTAAGAAATTCTCTAGAAATTTTGATTAAAATACTGTGCATTAAAGAAGCTTTCATGAAAAATGAAATGTAAATCTCGAAGTTTCTGGGAATTAATTATGAATCTCTCTTCAGGCTGGTTGAATTTTGCATAGCTGATATAAAACATAAGATTTAGACAAAAATTACTATAAAATGTATAGCTCTTAAAATACTAAATTGAGTTCATGTGCTTTCTTTGTAGGGTTAACCGTTTCGTTGTTATTGGACTAATTTTTAAAATACTTAAACGTTTCTCATAATAGAATTTTTTCAACTACTGTCTATGCAGAGAGAACGAATATCAGTGACATAGAAACCGGCTTTTAAAATATTTACCCCTCCTTTAGCCTAGTGTATTCACTTGTTTTGTTTTTACTATCAAGTAATAATACAGTTTCTGCTAATGTTTATCTCGATTAACATCAAGTAGATAGGAACAATTTATTACAGAAATGTGTAAGAAGTCGCGATAATGGAAGATAAAATATTTTTAATGCCACCCACATTTTAAAATACGTGTCTGCTTTTATGAGGACATATAGATAGCTAAATATATGCACCACGAAGGAGCACCTTAGTGAGTACACTGTATACTGCATAAAATACGTGCCTGCTTTTATGATGACATATAGATAGCTAAATATATGCACCACGAAAGAGCACCTTAGTGAGTACACTGTATACTGCTTAAAATACGTTCCTGCTTTTATGAGGACATATGGATAGCTAAATATATGCACCACGAAAGAGCACCTTAGTGAGTACAATGTATACTGCATAAAATACGTTCCTGCTTTTATGAGGACATATGGATAACTAAATATATGCACCACGAAGGAGCACCTTAGTGAGTACACTGTATACTGCTTAAAATACGTGCCTGCTTTTATGAAGACATATGGATAGCTAAATATATGCACCACGAAAGAGCACCTTAGTGAGTACAATGTATACTGCATAAAATACGTTCCTGCTTTTATGAGGACATATGGATAACTAAATATATGCACCACGAAAGAGCACCTTAGTGAGTACACTGTATACTGCATAAAATACGTGCCTGCTTTTATGAGGACATATGGATAGCTAAATATATGCACCACGAAAGAGCACCTTAGTGAGTACAATGTATACTGCTTAAAATACGTGTCTGCTTAATGTGCTTTTATGAGGACATATAGATAGCTAAATATATGCACCACGAAAGAACACCTTAGTGAGTACACTGTATAAAATGACAAAACATAGGTTGTAAAGGTATTGCATTCCTCCCACAATTAATTACCAAGATCTCACCCGAAAGACAAGTTATAGAGACACGTGAATACAAGCATAGAAGAGGAGGAATAAGTTTACAAAAAATATGGTGTTCCATTCACATGACTTTCTCTACAACTCTGCAACAAATTATTGCTAAAAAGATTATGCTTCTATTTACTTCATGCTAATCGAGAAAAAATTAGCAGAAACAGTCCTATTACTTGTTTCCTTGTAAGTAGAAGCGAAATAAAGAAGTATCATACGTTAAAGTGATGTTCAATAGCTGGTTGCTATGTGACTGAAGTTCCTTTGTTTGTATGGACACGAGTTCACAATGTCCTGTATGATAAAAGTATATTTTTTATAGCTGAAACCAAAAACAAGAAATATCTCAAAAACAATCAACTCCACGAAAAAATTTATATAACATAAATTATGTGTTTTAAAGTGCTCTACATTTGTTGTCTGGTAAGCTTTTGTGCAACTCTTACGGTTTAGCAGTTAAAATTCAGTAAAATTGACCCAGAATAGAGTAGTCTTCAGAGAATATTCCCAGAAAATTCAAAATATACATTTTATTTTTCAGGTTAATATCATTAATATACGATATTTTAATCAAAATCGTTAGAGCCAGTTTTTAGAAAATCAAAATTTTCGAAAAAAGTTCCATGTAAAGGGTAGTTTGGGGTGCGGGATGTTTCTCAAAATCTTCGTGCCAGATCCCTGGAAGATACTAAACTTAAATACCAAGTTTGGTATTTTACCGACTTTTCGTTTTTGATTTATCGTGTTCACAGACATACGGACACACGGACACACACTGTCCTTTTTCTGAAAATACTTTTTTTTGGATACAGGGTACCCTAAAACATATATTTCCGGTGAAATCTCGGTATCGAATTTTTCGGTGGAGTGCAATACCTTCTCTATACACTACGTACATAGTACGTATAGAGAAAGTAAAAATATATGTGCTCGCGTATTTCCATGCATATATGAGGAGTATCAATCAAAATGGTAAAATCGTTTTAGTATAAAACTTTAAATGTAAGTTACAAGAATGCTTCACGAATATTTTTAGGAACTCACCCTACCATCCTTAGATGGAACTTGTTTTCGATATTTTATATACATATACAACGTGGTTTTAGCAATTTTGATTCAAATTTCATAAAATAAAATGTATATGTTGAATTTTTTGGAAAAACCTCCAGAGTCTTTTCATTCTGTAGATCTTTTGCATAATCGGTAAATCGTAAGAGCTAGAACAAATACTACACAAAACATGTACATCTCGTTAAACACAAGATTTATATCATTTAATCTTTTGTACAGATAGCCATTTCCAAGATATTTCTTGTTAATAGTTTCAAGTTTAAAATGTTTATACTGTTCTAAAACTGGAAGTCGACATTTATTTAATGTATATGTTATTTAATCTTGGCCGTAACAAAGGGAACTGAAATAGAATATCGTTGTATAGCAACAGCTTCTAAAAGATTTGACTGTCACTTTAGCTTAACGTATTCCCTTATTTCCCTTCTGCTTACAAGGTGGCAAGCAATAGGACCAGTTCTGGCAATTTCTATGTTTGTTAGCCTGCAGTACATGCGAGAATGACTTTTTGCAGAATAGGTAGAGAAAGTTATGTGAATACAACATATTATTTATTTTGTGATTTGTCCTCCACATGCCCGTTAAGTATAGCAAGTTTTTAAGTTTTTACTGTTCAAAACATTTCACACAAATAGTAAATTTTAAATAGCCTTTTCAGTTATAACAAATAAAAACCAATCTAAGTTTAAGAAATAATTCATTTTTTTCTTTGTATAAGATAATGGGGGCTGAATGATTTCCAAATCTAACTAGAGTTTTAAAGCTAGGTACTTGAATATTTGTACACTTGTGTTATATGCCCTATGTATAATTAATTGCATTGAAATTTCAGCCCTGTAACATTAATTTGTATCTGGTTATTAATGATTTGGTGTTTAAAACAAGTGCTTAGAAAAAATCTAATGCTGTAATTTTAGTGTAATGAGACAGAAAATGTTCCTTAACGTTCTAGAACCTAAGATACATTTTGACATTTTCTGCCTGTAAAGTCGCCCTCCGTGGTGTAATGGTTACCATGCTAACTTCATATGAGGACACATGAACCCGGCGGAGGACGTTGTATTTTTTCGGGCGTAAAAATCCTTAGCGCGGCTTCCTTCAGAAGTGAAGTAAAGCCGTTGGTCCCGAGTCGTATATTTACGCACTTAAAAGAACCTCAAGCCTAATAGAGGCCTCTGAGCAAAATTAAGCGGTCTTTCACGCCCAATTTAGAATGGGACTCTGAGGACCACAGTAGTTAAAGAGCGTCCATAAATAACACGACATTTCCATTTTCCTGCCTGTAAAATATATAAAAGTTTGATATGTTCCATTCACACGATTTTCTCTAGCTTATCTAAACAAAATTTTCTTACAAAAGACTTTGTTTATCTATATCATGATAAATAATAGCAGAATTGTCTTATTGCTTGCTTCTTTGTAAGTAGAAGGGAAATAAGAGAATTCACAGGCTAAAACGATAGTGAAATCTTTAACAGCCTGTCGCTCTGTGAAACAACTAAAACTCATTTCTCTTTATTTGATAAGAGTAAACAAAAGAAAGAAGAAAAGATCGATACTTCTTGTTTGAGAAAGCAAGCTGAAACCAATAAATTGGAATACCTCGAAAACCATTAATTCTACGAAAAAATGTCTGCAACATAAATTTCGTATTTTAACGAGGTCGACATTGTGTATAAGTTTTTGCCTATCTCTTACAGGTTACCATTATAAAAAAGTTATACAGAAGTTATCCAGAATGATGAAGTTCTCATGGACTATTCCCAGAAAATTCAAAGTATACATTTCGTTTGTAATAAAAATATCTTAAACGTGTGGCATTTTAATCAAAATCGTTAGAGGTGTTTTGTAGAACATCAAACATTTTAAAAACTGTTCCTTGTTCAGGATATTTGGGGGTGTTGTGATTTTCTTGAAAATCTTCGTTTGGTGTCCTTGAAATCCACTGAACTTATATACCAAATTGTTTATTCATTATGCTGCCCATAAACACGCACAAATACACACAAACACAGACGGAAATGTTTTGTTTGTAAAATGCTTTTCTTTTTTGGATTCAGGAAGTCTCAAAATATGTACTTCCGTGGATGGAGTACAATACCGTCTGTACAACGTACAGAGTGGTCTGTACATTGTATATACATAGCTGCAAGAGAAAGTAGTACCTATATTAAATTTTTATATAGCAACGGTGAGTGAAAAACAACTATTTCTTTACCTACCTTAGACAAGCAGGGTTGAAACCCGTAAAATATGATTCAAATACCTGGATATTGTAAAACCTTTAAATCCATTATTCTTAAACAGTTAACTGCGAAATGCTAAGTTGTGTAGATTTAGAATTTACAGAAATTAACATTTAAAGAAGCATTTAAATTATATACTTAAAAAAATAAAATAACACGCCTTCGTTTTCTGCAGTTTGTAAATGGACGTGCTAGTTTCATTCAATTAAGTAGCCATTACACAAAAGTAAACACATTTTCCTTTGGCATCCCCCTATTTAATGGTTTTAATATGAAGCTTGAAATTTTATCTAACATTGGTAGTGTTATTGTATTACGATGTTACATTTAGCTCTAAAATCAACCTCATCCGTAAACGTTATGTTTGATTTCATTATTATTGCAATGAGAAACATTAGAAATATATATATTCAGTGATACCTTATGTTTATTCCGCCAACTTTAACACAATCATATATGACAATGAATGAAGAAGAATACATTATCATAATATAATTTGTGTAAACATATGAACTTAGCTGAAGGTCCTCGAAACACAATAACTAATATCCCAATTCCTATTTAATATTCAAATTCCCGTAATAAACAACATCCTCATCATTTAAGCAAAACTCGTGCTAAAACTATTGAACCTAAAAAGGACGTTCGGGTCCCAGTTTTTGACACCAGTGTACCAATGTAGTTTTACTTTCTCTATACGCACTATGTACATAGTGTATAGAGAAGGTATTGTATTGCGCCGAAAAATTCTTTACCAAGATTTCACCGAAAATACATGTTTTGAGACTCCCTGAATGCAAAACAGTTTTTTTTAGAAAAATGTCCGTCTGTGTGTCTGTCTGTGTATAATTGTGTGTGTGACTCTGGGCAGCATAGCTCAAAAATTATAAGTCCGTTAAAAACCAAACTTGGTATTTAAGTTTAGTATCTTCCAGGGATGCGACAGGAAGATATTGAGAAAAATCCTCCCACTCAAAACTACCATTTAGATCGAACTTTTTTCGAAATTTTTGATATTCTCAAAAATGGCTCTAACAAATATGATTAAAGTATCATGTATTAAAGATGTTAACCTGAGAAATTTAATGTATATCGTGACATTTTTTGGGAATAGCCTCTGAAGACTACTTTATTTTACGAAATCTTGCATAACTGCTAAACTGTAAGAGATGGAAAGAAAAAAACTTACCGCACAAAAAATTTAGAGCGCTTTAAAACACATCATTTATACTATATGATTTTTTTCATGGAGTTGCTCGTTTTTGACATATTTCTTGTTTTTGGTTTCAGCTTTAAAAAATTATACTTTTCTCACACAGCCTCTGAAGACTACTTTACTCTGGATCAAATTTAAGAACTTTTACATAACTGCTATCTCATACAGGAACTTGTCAACTTCTGTCCATACAAACAAAGAAACTTCAGTTATATAGCAACCAGCTTTTGACTATTACTTTTACCTATGGTATTCTTTTGTTTCGCTTCTACATGTACATAGTGTATAGAAAATAAACAAATGACTTTTATTTATGGACGCTCTTTAACTACTGTGGTTCTTAGTGTCCCATTCTATATTGGGCGTGAAAGACCGCTTAATTTTCTTCAGAGGCCTCTCTATGAGGCTTAAGGTTCTTTTAAGTGCCGTAAATCTAGCCATGCCTAGGATTTTTATTGTCCTCCGCCGGGTTTGAACCCGCAACCTTGGTTACATGAAGTCAGCATGGTAACCATTACACCATGGAGGACGATACATAGTGTATAGAGCAGGTATTCTCTCCACCCAAAAATTCGATACCGAGATTTCACCGAAAATACATGTTTTGTGTGCCCCTGAATAAAAAAAGAACACTTTCACAAAAAGGTCCGTGTGTGTGCCTGTGTATCTGAGTACAGCATAGCACAAAAACGAAAAGACCGCTGAATACAAAACTTGGAATTTCAGGTTGGTATCTTACATGGATGTGAAACGAAGATTTACAAGAAAATTCCCCCACCCTCAGCTACCCTTTACATGGAAGTTTTTCGAAAATTTTAATTTTCTCAAAAATGACTAATGATTTTTATTAAAATATCGCCCATTAAAGATATTTATCTGTCAAATAAAATGAATATCTTGAATTTTCTGGGAATAGCCTCTGAAGACTAGTTTATTGTGGATCAATTTTAAGAAATTTTCCATAAATGCTAATACGTAAGAGATGGACAAACATTTACCATACAAAAAATGTAGAGCACGTTAAAACGCACAATCTATGTTATACACATTTTTCTCGTGGCGTTGATCGCTTTTTAGATGTTCCTTGTTTGGGTTTCAGCTTTGAAAATCTTATACTTTTCTCATAAAGGACTTTTTAAACTCCTGTCCAGACAAACAAAGGAACTTAGTCGCATAAGAACCAGCTTTTTACTGTCAATTTAACCTATGGTAATCCCTTATTTCACTTCTAGTTACAAGGAAACAAGGAATAAGACAGTTTATGCTACTATTTCTCAATTAGCTTGTAGTATATAGAGGCAGAAGCTTTTTAACAATAATTTGTTGCAGAGATATAGAGAAAACCATGTGAATGTAACACATCGGCTTTTTTATATAACAGCTATTAACCAAATCTTACGCCATAAGATCTCAGCTGGAAATGTTAGATTACCGCAGATAAAGCATGGAACAAGTAATATTCTATCATGAATCTGGAAACGATTATTTTGCAATGGATTATTGAAACAGCTGAGTGTTTAATAGAAACATTGCAAGCCTTGCTTTTACGTGAATTAGGGCGAGAATTTTGAGCAATGTCTCACTGGCAGAAAACAACTCTTTAGCAGACCACCCCAGGGGAGTCTCATGTGTTATTCATACTCTACCTCCAGAGCTGTACAAATTTTGACATTTGCGGGAACTTGTCGCGTAATTTATATGTATAAGGGAAAACACAAGACGGAAAACTTTTATAATATCGCTGCTCTTGGAGGTTGTGTTTGAATTATGTACAAGTGCACTTACATTTACGGAGTTTGTTATAGACGCGTTCGCTCTTGTAGCAAATTTCAATTTTTCAGCGTCTTAACTAAGAAACTTGGTCAATACACAACGCCAAAGTTCTACTCAAAAATATAGCGCACATACCAGGCGAGTGGACAGCTATTTGTTTTGGTTGGCATTTCTGATCTTGCTTGCTGTGTCATATCATAGTCCTTGTGGTCCTAGACCAACAATCGGCTACCGACCTAACGCAAACAAATGCATAACAGAGGTGCGCAATTAAGGGTCATTCCATCGAAAATCAACCGCAGACGTAACGCAGAAAAAGAAGCTTGCAGCCAATATATGTATTGGTTCATTCATGATGGTTATATTGAAATTGACGTAGACATAACTGTAGTACGTTAACACAGAAGCTTGTAGCCAATATATGTATAGGCTCATTCACGATGGTAACATTGGCATTGAGGTAGACATAACAGTAGTACGTTAACACAGAAGCTTGCAGCCAATATATGTATAGGCTCATTCACAATGCTTACATTGGCATTGACGTAGACATAACTGTAGTACGTTAACACAGAAGCTTGTAGTCAATATATGTATAGGCTCATTCACAATGGTAACATTGACATTGAGGTAGACATAACTGTAGTACGTTAACACAGAAGCTTGCAGCCAATATATGTATAGGCTCATTCACGATGGTTACATTGATATTGACATAGATATAACTGTAGTACGCTACCACGGAAGCTTGTAGCCAATATATGTATAGGCTCATTCACAATGCTTACATTGATATTGACGTAGACATAACTGTAGTACGTTAACACAGAAGCTTGTAGCCAATAATATGTCAAGGCTCATTCACGATGGTTACATTGACATTGAGGTAGATATAACAGTAGTACGCTACCACGGAAGCTTGTAGCCAATATATGTATAGGCCCATTCACGATGGTTACATTGATATTGACATAGACATAACTGTAGTACGCTACCACGGAAGCTTGTAGCCAATATATGTATAGGCCCATTCACGATGGTAACATTGACATTGAGGTAGACATAACAGTAGTACGTTAACATAGAAGCTTTCAGCCAATATATCTATAGGCTCATTCACAATGCTTACATTGAAATTGACGTAGACATAACTGTAGTACGTTAACACAGAAGCTAGTAGCCAATATATGTATAGGCTCATTCACAATGTTTACATTGAAATTGACGTAGACATAACTGTAGTACGTTAACACAGAAGCTTGTAGCCAATATATGTATAGGCTCATTCACGATGGTAACATTGACATTGAGGTAGACATAACAGTAGTACGTTAACATAGAAGCTTGCAGCCAATATATATATAGGCTCATTCACGATGGTTACATTGACGTTGACGTAGACATAACCGTAGTACGTTTACACAGAAGCTTGCTAACGCCAAGCTTTTGCGTCAAAGTTAACATGCAACGTAAGAATCAACCAATGAGAACACTGCTCGACGTGTTCTTAAAATGGCTTTGGTTGATGATACTCTATTATTTCTCCTCCGTTAATTCGTCTTTGATTAAGGAGATGAATCCAACATCGTCTAACACAGACAACTGTTCTTTTAAATATAAAACACCATACAAATTTGGATACTATAGTTTACATATGCTGCCACCTCTCGTCTCTGCAAGCCATTTTAGTTTGCTATTCCTCGCAACGCGCAGTTCACTTGTTTTAATTCTTGATTGGTTATTGCCTACGTTTACGTTTGTCATTGTGAATGCTCATGGTGCATTTAATTCTGCGTCTATACTGTACGTCAGTGCATCTAAGGTTAATTTTCACTACCACACCTGATAGGGGAAGATTATGTGAATAGCAACAAGCTTTCCCCACCAGCCTATCCTAGCTCCTCAAATGAATCACGATGTTGAGTTGGTTATCCTATACATGGGCCAAAAGATCTGCAACCGCATGGGTAGATGGAAACCCAAACACCAGCCCCAACCCACTGTACCACACGTGGGACAATAGCTCCTAGCAAGCATATAATACAAAACGAAGTGAATTTTAAATATGTGTAAATGTGTGAAGATCTGTTTTATAGACAAGGTGGTTCACCTGCACCTTATTATTTTTGGAGATAGGGAACACTTCATACTCTGAACGTAATAAGGTCAAAATTACGTGCTAATTGGTCATTTTGTAACCCTGCATATCTAGCCCGCTCTTCATTGGAAAATAGACCTTAGCAGTAATAGTTATGTCCATTCCAAAACATGCGCTTAATAACTCCTGTTACAGCACATGTTATATCAATAGGATCCTGTCATATGTTCTGTAACGTAAATTATAATGAATGAAGGTTAAACGAACGGCTTAAGCCACAAAAAGGAGTCCACAACAGGTTATAAAGAGATGAGAAGCGGAGAGGGAGACATGTGTGACACTATACTACGCAGTAAAAGGGCGCAATAATTATAGCTCAACTGGTTGAGTTCTTGTTCTCTTTTCATCTCCAGCGTGTCAGCTGTTCGAGTCCCACAGTCTGAGTTCACTTGTTTTCTTCTTTATGTATTGTCCATCGAGGTGTAAAATTAGTTAAGTGTTTATCACTCTAATAATTTTAGGAGTAAACATAAAGGTATACAAACGAAGAACAAACGACAGTTCATTTTAATATTTTTCAGTGTTCGATCCTTAATTTTCTTTGAAAATATTTTGAAAAAGAAACTTCACTAAGACTTTAAATAATAAAGGACATTTTCAAAACGTATAAAGTTAATAAAACAATTTACGAGGTGCGTTCAAGTTATAACACCTCCTCCTTTTTTCTCAAATCTAGGACCAGATAAGAACTTCTGGTTTGTTTTAAAATACACGTGGACTCCTTTCGAATGCGTGACAGGGATGGCAGCACTGTACTGTGCATAGAACTCTAGTGACAGCGACGAGAGTTAGTACTGCTTTTGATGCTTAAAATGACGACGTTTTCATTGCAAAAACAACGTGTAATCATTCGTTTTCTCCATTTTCATGGTGTGACACCAATTGATATTCATCGCCAGTTGAGTAAGGCATGTGGTGAAGGTACCATGGATGTGTCTAATGTGCACTCCTGGGTGCGACAGTTCAATGAAGGCAGAACATTATGTGACAACAAACACGGCCTCGCACCAGCCAGTCTGACGACATGATCCAGCGAGTGGAGAACGTTGTTTTGGAGGATCACCGATTGAGCGTGGCAGACATCGTGTGACAACAAACACGGCCTCGCACCAGCCGGTCTGACGACATGATCCAGCGAGTGGAGAACGTTGTTTTGGAGGATCACCGATTGAGCGTGGCAGACATCGTGTGACAACAAACACGGCCTCGCACCAGCCGGTCTGACGACATGATCCAGCGAGTGGAGAACGTTGTTTTGGAGGATCACCGATTGAGCGTGGCAGACATCGTGTAGCAACAAACACGGCCTCGCACCAGCCAGTCTGACGACATGATCCAGCGAGTGGAGAACGTTGTTTTGGAGGATCACCGATTGAGCGTGGCAGACATCGTGTAGCAACAAACACGGCCTCGCACCAGCCAGTCTGACGACATGATCCAGCGAGTGGAGAACGTTGTTTTGGAGGATCACCGATTGAGCGTGGCAGACATCGTGTAGCAACAAACACGGCCTCGCACCAGCCAGTCTGACGACATGATCCAGCGAGTGGAGAACGTTGTTTTGGAGGATCGCCGATTGAGCGTTGCAGTCATCGCCTCCAAAATTGGTATTTCCGTGGGATCTGCGCACACAATCCTGCGAAAAGTGTCTTCCAGGTGGGTGTCACGAATGCTGATGGATGATCACAAGGCTGAGCGCGTGGCAAATTGTCAGGCGATGTTGACGCGTGATGACGGCATAAATGGAACATTCTTTCAATCGATTGTGACAATGGATGAGACGTGGATGGCCTTTTTCAACCCTGAAACGAAATGCCAGTCAGCTCAATGGAAGCACACAGACTCACCGCCACCAAAAACTTTTCGGGTGAGCGCCCGTGCTGACAAAATGATGGTGGCCATCTTCTGGGACAGCAGTGGTGTAAACCTTACTCGTTGCATTCCAAAGGGCACTATGGTGACAGCTGCATCCTACCAAAAGTTTTGAAGAATAAACTCCTCCCAGCATTGTGTGAAAAACGGGCAGAAAAGGTTGGACGTGTGCTCTTTCATCAAGACAACGCACCAGCGCATCGGGCGAACGCGACGCAGGAGTGACAACAACTTTGAAGTGATTGTTCATGCTCCCTCACCTGACCTGGCTCCTAGTCACTTTTGGCTGTTTCCCAAGATCAAAGACACTCTCCGTGGTCGCAGATTCACTAGTCGTGCCATTATTACCTCAGTGATTTTCCAGTGGTCAAAACACATTCCTAAAGAAGCGTTCGCAGCGGCCATGGAATCATGGCGTTGACGTTGACAAAAATGTGTACGGCTAGAGGGAGATTGCGTTGAGAAGTGACACTAGTTTCACATTTTTCTTGTCATTACTTTGTGAGAAAAAAATTGGAGGTTTTATAACTTGAATGCACCTCGTACTAGAACACCTAACATGTTATCGATTGTTCTTCGTAGTTAGAGAACGTTCTCTACAAAATGTTGGCAGCTGGAACCCTCACTGGGTTAGCGAATACTACCGGAAGACTCTTTAGGTCTAAACATGCCCCATTAGATACAAATGCACAAAGTAAATGTGTAGGTATGGAGATTGAGAAGTTTGTTGAGTTAAGGGGATGAAACCTAATTTTCTTTTCAACTGAAAGTATTGGTGAATACCTATGCATTTGGCACAGTTTGTGATTGTTAGCCTAGGTATTTTGTGTATTTTTCGTTTTAGAGATGCCCTAAAAATGGATCTGGTTCTATAGTATTATCTGAAATACCTATATTAGTTTTAAAACATTGTAATAATATCGGCATATTTAGAGGAAACTGAATGAATATGCCTAAGAATGTTCATTTTTATTTCTATTTCCTGTAGCTGGTCTGATTAAGTTACAATAAACATAAATAAATAGAAAATAAGACAGAAATAAATAAGAAACTTAAAAAATGCTCCGATATCCTGTCTAGCTTTGAGGCAACATCAGGAAGAAAGAAAGCGGGGATATATATTCTCAATTTTTGTCAAGATTAGAACCTGAATCGAGATTCTTAGAACTTAAACTAATAATTTACGCTTGTAAATTACGCTACTGTTTACCTAGAGCTTGCAGCTCCAAAGTCCATAATGTTAGTGTGCAGAAGATGAGCCTCGGGAACGAGAGTTTCAGGTCAAATTGTATTCTGCGGGTTGCATAAATCCAGAGAATAAGGGACATAGAACCACCTTGTGTGTGTGTGTGTGTGTGTGTGTGTGTGTGTGTGTGTGTGTATATATAATACTAAGAGGTTAAATTAAGAATCAAGTTGAAAATTAATAAATCTCCAAATTGAAAACTATTGTCTTATGATTTAGTCATGATGATTTCTATAATAAATGTCCTCCTGTGAGATTACTGCATTTAGTTGGATAATTTAAGCAAGCAGTGAAGGAATCTGTTTAATTCGCAGTAGTATATGTATTTGAAGACCAACCATAATGTGTACATTTTGTGAGTTATAGAAGTATATTTTTGATGGGAAGAATCTTTAACAACATCAGCACTGCGAGATTAACAGAGGGGTACACATTCTGCGTCTTGCTTAATTTACAGGCTTCCATAATGATGGTGCTATGAAAAAGCAATAATAAAGCGGAGATACCACTCCAGTTAAATCAAGAAATAAGAAACATATCAGGTATGCATTAAAATAAAGTAAATAAACAGAAATTGAACAAATCAAATATTAAATTGAGTTTTATTTTAATTTGTTTTAATATATACGTAAATGAAACATGTAGTGGAATAGAAACATTGAATTTTATTGCTGAAAATGTAGTAAATTTAATTTAATTTGAAACTTATGCACGCTGATAATCAGACTATAACTTATATCTCAGAAAACAATTAATAGAAAGTTTAAAGTATAAAAGCAACAGTCAATCAGTTTTGATATCCACATCTAAATGACACTCACTTGCCAAGGGAATGCAAAATTAACTTTGTAGAGGCGTTTATATTTCTAGAAGTCGCATTTCACAAGAAAATATCTTTTTTCAAATACAGTAAATAAAAATGTGATTACTTTAAATCATAAATAAATAACCAACATAGTATCCTGTTGTACAATTTTATAACGCAATAAATAGTGTATGCTAGAGAAAACATATTAAAAAAGATCTAATGTGTTACACTCACATGACTTTTTCTACCTACTCTACAAATAAACTTCTTACGAAAGATAAATCTTCTTTCAGCACCATGCTAATTGAGATAATTAGCAGTATTTTGTTACTTAGTTCCTTATAAGTAGACTGGAACTAAGAGAATGCACTAGACTAATGCGATAGTCAAATGTTTTAAACACGGTCGTTATGCGATTATCATCGCCAATTACTTCTTTGCTTGGTCAGGAGTGGAACAAAAGAAAAAAGGGACACTTACGTCCGTACTTCACAACTGAAACTAATAACAAGGAGTAACTCGAAAACGATAAGCTCAACGAAAAAATTGTATATGACATAACTTGCGTATTGTAACATGATCTACATTTTTGTATTGCACGTTTTTGTCTATCTCTTACGGTTGCTAGTTATGCCAAATTAAGCAAAATTCATCCAGAACGAATAGGCCTTTAGAACCTATTCACAGAAAATTCAAAATATACATTTTATTTTGTTAGAAATTATTTTAATGTGTGATATTTTAATAAAAATTAAGAAAGCCCTGTTTAAGAAAAACAAAATTTTCCAAGATTTTTCTATGTAAATGGTACTTAGGGGTGGGGGGATTTTCTTTAAAATCTTCGTCTCGCATCCTTGGAAGATAACAAACTTAAATACCAAGTTTGCTATTTAACCGTCTTTTCGTTTTTGAGCTATGCTGTCCTCAGACATGCACACACAGACACACACACAAAAGCACCTATTTCTGAAAATGCTTTTCTTGGCCTCAGGGGTTCCTAAAACATGCATTTCCGGTGAAATCTCAACATCCAATTTTTGGGTGGAATACAATACTTCTCTATGCTATGTACATTGTATATACGGGGCTAGTATTACATTGCAATACTTCTTGTTAAAACTTATAAACTGATAAACACAGAATAAATGAATAGATAAGAGTATTTGTGGAGTGTATAAGTGTGAGTGATAAAGCAGACAGCATAACAAAGTTGATAAGCAAGAAACTGGTCACCGTCCTTAAAATCAAAATCCGCAATGAATGACAGATATAAAACTAAACGTTTGAATGATAGCAACAATAAGATATGTGCAGAGACGACAGCTTGTTTGCATAAATCTGGTACACTACTTATCTCGTTAATTAGTAAGTTTAATATTAAGCAAATGTACTGTGATACCAGCCCCAACCCGCTGCACCACACGTGGGAAAATAGCTTCTAGCAAGCACATACTACAAGTACCAGCTCCGTAAAAATTAATAATTTGGCAATTTTGGATAACATGAATACAGTTGCAATAGTAAAATAATCGTTATTGAAGAAACTGTTGTGTTTTATAAAGGACAGAAAAATCGCCTTATATAAATTAAAAAGTATTATTTTAATGATAAACCAAAGTGTATTTAATTATATTAGACATTCATTAAATAAAGCTCAAATAGCTTTCATAGATTTAACTTCTGAACTTGACAAAGTTAAGTAAATGCAAGACTTGGGCTATCACTTTAATTTCATAACTTTATTACTTTCTCTACACGTACTATGTACATAGTATATAAGGAAGGTATTGTAATGCACCTAAAAATTCGATACCGAGATTTCACCGCAAGTATATGTCCTGAGAACACCTGAATGCAAAAAAAGCATTTTTAGAAACATGTCCATGTGTATCTGTGTGTGTGTGTGTGTGTGTGTGTGTGTGTGTGTGTCTGTCTGTGGGCAGCATAGCTCAAAAACGAAAAGACCGTTAAATACCAAACTTGGTATTTGGGTTTGGTGTCTTCCAAGGATGCGACACGAAGATTTTCAAGAAAATCCTCTCACACAAAACTACCCTTTACATGGAAAATGTTTCAAAAATGTTGTTTCCTTAAAAATGACTCTAACGATTTTGATTAAAACACCACATATCAAAGCCATTTCTATCATAAATAAAATGTATTACTTAAATTTTCTACGATTGTCCTCTGAAGACTTCTTTATTTTGAATGAATTTTACGGACTTTTGCATAACTGCTAAACCACAAAAAATGGACAAAAAGTTACAATACAAGAAATGTAGAACATGTTGAAACACACAATTTGTTATATAATATATATTTTTTGGTGCTGATCGTTTTTTAGACATTCCTTGTTTTTAGTTTAAGCTTTGAAAAAAATAATTTTCTCATGCTGAGTTTCTCAGCTCCTGTCCCTACAAACAAAGTAACTTCAGTCACATAGCAACTAACTTTTGATTATCACTTTGTAACGGGATTTTTATGTAATTTCCCCGTGTTGTGTTTTGATATGGAACGAGACTTTATAAGGTGGTAGTTTGTAGTTTACATCACACGTCGGACAGTCATACCTAATATGAATTTTACGTTGTTAAGTTTTACGCCTCAACTCGTGTGCTTATGTGTGGCGTACCTAAGTGTCACTTCAAATCAACTCCACTACACTCACGTACCTGGTACAGAAGCTCTTCTTGGAAGGCTGCCACGGCGTTGCTCAGTCTTGCACGATCATTGACTCTCTCTGGCGTGGATTTGGCAAGTGAGGGGAGTTGTAGGAATGATCTTTTAATTGTGAAGAAAACACTTGTGAACTTTTACTGTTATTTATTCTATAAGGAGATTCCAAAATAAGCACCTTGCTGTACACTGTTATTCTGCTGACTGGCACTCTTACCACTCACTCACACGTTCTCTCAATTACACTGTTTCTAAGTTGAGTACATGGCACAATTCACTCTCAAGTAATCATGAGCCGACTGTTAAATAGGTGAGCGACGTTACTTTAATTCACTAACAGTTTCTTCTCATAACAATCTTACTTCGCGGACAGAGTACCACAAAAACGACGTTGCCTCTCACGGGCAAGTTCTTAGCAAAAACGATGTTACCTCTCACGGGCAGATTCTTAGCACAACGACCCTGTCTCTCAGAGCGAATTCTTAGCAAAACGACTACAATGTGTCGAACCCTACTTCTTTTATACTAAAAACGGTGTCATGGTGGCTTTTTCCTGATTGGTTATAAAGTCTACCAAAATGACACCATCGTGACCCAAAAACCATTGCGAATCTCCCAGAATACGTCATAATAACCACGTGATACTACGAATATAAAACCCTCGTGGGTTTTAAAATGGACTGCCCCTGCATAAGAAATTCGTACTTGACTTACACAAAAGAAACAACTTCTCACCCCTCTCTGCGGTCTGGCGTCAGGATTCTGTGGAGCTTTCAAGTCAACAACTGACTTCTTGGTTCCTATGTATACAATTTAATAAATGTTAACTTTCTTTACTTATACACATCTAGATAATTAATAGAATGATTGTCATTATTACGACGAGGCTAATTAAAGTTCTCAACTTTGCTTCTACTTA
Organism: Hymenopus coronatus; assembly: GCA_030762935.1. Lineage (NCBI taxonomy): Eukaryota > Metazoa > Arthropoda > Insecta > Mantodea > Hymenopodidae > Hymenopus > Hymenopus coronatus. The sequence continues at coordinate 7,487,096 of CM060889.1, read as the reverse complement.
CAAGGAAGCAAGTATTAGGACTATTTCTGCTGATTTTTTCTCGATTAGTATGAAGTAAATAGAAATATAAGCTTTTTAACAATCATTTGTTGCAGAGATAAAGAGAAAGTCATGTGAATGGAACACATCAGCTTTTTATTATTTATATTAATTTAGATTTCAGTACTTCAAAATTTGATGAAAAATATAATTTGAACAAATTGTTGATGTTAAAATGAATGTTATATAAATATTATATGAAGTTTAAGCAGGCATTCAGAGCTTCTTAACTTAAACCACAACTATGTTATGGGAAAGCATCTTTGAAGGATCTCGAGTTAGACTTTTCAAAGTAAAATGTTATTGGAGTTGTTCGCTAGAACATGTTAACACTTTAGTTTCGTGGATTGTGATGGTAAGTAACTATGTATAATGAATAAACTTTAAGTTAAAAGATGTGAAACAGTTGTGCCGCCAGCAAATTACAGAAATTGGCAGGCCAGAATGGGAAAATATGTGTCAACATGTTTAGAACATTGAACATTATTAGATAGTATTGTAGACAATCAAAAAGAATTCTAATCCAACATAATGGTGCAGAAAGTAGTGATAACATTGATAATAACAATGATGTGACGAAGATAAAGGACTGAAGGTGTGGAAGAATTGGTGGCAGACGATTGACATTGTTTATATAGAGGCCATTTTCATAGATATTTTGTAGACATGAATGTACATATGAAAACACATGTTGATCAGTGCTGCGCCGAATAGTGCAGGTGCATAAGAGGTGACAGATATTTGACATTGACTGTGACAGGCACTCTTCCAGCATGCATGAATCGACTGGTGAACTGCTTATCTGAAAGTACAACTCGCTTCCTAGCTCTCATAAAGATTTTCACATGTCCAGATCTGTTGCGTCAGTTATAAGCAAGACAGTGATGGGTTGTACATCTTGTGTTCTTATAATTTTCATGGTGTTCCGAGAGTCTTGGGTGGTGAAAGCTGACTTTAAGCGTAGCCAATAGCGTGTCACAGTTTTACTTGCTTGACCTAATTTCTGAAATGTGTTACAGCATGCTGGAGCATAAAACTCAAGAGTTCCATTATGTACTGTGAACGAAAGGCCCCTTAATTTTGCTCAGAGGCCTCTTTATGGCTTGAAGTTCTCTAGCGTGATGTAAATCTACGACACAAGACCAGCGGTTTTACTTCGCTTCCTAAGGAAACCGTGATAAAGATTTTTACGCCCGAAAGAATCCATTTTATTCAGCCAGATTTGAACTTCAAGAAGAGTCAATCCCAGCAGAGGGATCAGAAGAAACAGAAATATGTTAAAGTGAGAGACACACCAATTAAAAGTAGGGATATTATTTGGAAAAAGCATGAGGGTAAGGAGGAGCTGAAAACCAAAACTCTGATGTGTTACACTCACATGACTTTCTCTAGCTCTTCTACAAACTTCCTACAAAAGATTATTGTTCTTTTTACACAATGCTAATCGAGATAAATATTAACCGATTGTTCTTATTACTTATTCCTTATAAGTATAAGGGAATAAGGGAATACGCTATGCCCAAGTGATTGTCAAATGTTTTAAAATCTATCGTTATGTAATTGTCATTGCAGATCTCTTCTTCGCTTTTCCAGGAGTAGAATAAATGAAAAACGGAAACTTCCTTCTGACAAAAGTTTAAGTACTTCACAATTTAAACCAAAAACAAGGAATTTCTCGGAAACGGTTACCTCCACAACAAAAACTAAAGGACATAAATTGTGTGCTTTGTCGTGACGTGCATTTCTTGTGAAGTGAGTTTTTGTCTATCTCTTACGGTTTAGCAGTTAGGCAAAATTCATCCAGAATAAAGAGGTCTTAAGAGACTATTCCACAAACATTTGAGATATACATCTTATTTCGGACATAAATAGCTTTAATTTACTGGATTTTAATCAAAATCGTTAGAACCATTTTTAAGAAAAAACAATTTCGAAATTTGTTCCATGTAAAGGGTAGTTTTAGCAGGGGAATTGTTTTAAAAATCTTCGTGTTACATGCTTGGAAGATACTAAACCTAAATACCAAGTTTGGTGTTTAACGGTCTTTTCGTTTTGGGGCTATGCTGTCCACAGACATACATCTAGACAGACAGACACATACGGACGTTTTTTTTTTAATGTTTTTTTTCGGACTCAGGGGTCCCCAAAACATATATTTCCGGTGAAATCTCAGTATTGAATTTATAGGTGTATTATAAATGTACATATGGGGCTAGAGAAAGTAAAAAAAGCAACAACCACACTCAAGCGGTACATGTTATGACATTATTTATTAAAATACCTCTATGTGTACCGTGACATTCTGCATGAACAGTCAGAAAGTTGCCGTGGGTTTTATTTACGTAAATAATACTGGAGTTTTAAAGTGACAAACTGTAATTACTTTTTCACCACGCGACTTTAGTAGTGTGGCACCAGACTCAGGATGACCGAGCAGACATACAAGCTTCTAGCCCGCATGCGCCAGACGACCAAAGGAGGACAAACGCAAGCAGCGGCTCCATCACAGTTCTAAAATTGTTTTAGTGCCCTCTGTCTATTCTATAACAAACTATTGCTATAAAAGCCTATTCTTCTACCTACTTCATGCTGAATAAGATAAAGATTAGCAGAATGTATTTTTACTTAGTTCCTTAAAAGTAGGAGGGAAATAAGGAAACACAGTAGGCTAAAGCAACAGTCAAATCTTTTAAAAGCTGACGCTATGCGATTTTCATTGCAATTCACCTCCTAGGAGTAAAACAAAATAAATAAGGACGACTTCCTGTTTGAGAAAAGCATAGGTATTTTAAAACTGAAATCAATAACAAGGAAAACTTCGGAAACTGTAAACTAAAGATAAAAATGTATATAACATAAGGTTTGTTTTTTAAAAAATCTACATTTGTCGTGTTCTAAAACTTATCTACCTCTTACAATTCACCAGTTAATCAAAAGTCATCTAAAATGCTTTTCCCAGAAAATTCAAGTTGTGCATTTCATTAGTCAATAAAATATTTTAAACATATTGTATTTTAATCAAAATCGTTAAGGTCATATTTTAGAAAATCAAAGTTCTCAAAAAATATTCCATGTAAAAGGTAATTGGGGGGAGTTTTCCTGAACACCTTCATGTCGCTTAGTAGAAGATATTAAATATCAAATTGGTTGTAAACGGGCTTTTTGCTTTTGAGTATAGCATAATACCTTTATTTAATTTTTTGTATTCAGGGGATCTCAAAACATATATTGCCGATGAACTCTCGATCTCGTGTTGTGGGTGGAATGCAACACTTTTTATTTACTATATAGTAGTAGTATTTTATTAAGTTTACAATAATACAATAATTGCGTTACACAGAAGCATGGGTCGAGTGACCGTACATGCTGTCGAAAAATGCCTGAGTTTAAAATATTACCCACATATATATTTTATATCTCTTAACAACATTGGACATACTCACACAGGCATCCACATATACACGCTCACGCGCTACGACAACAGAACCACAGAATAATGAAAGAGGGAACACTCTGATGTTGCACACATACTTGCACTCACAACTACACCACGTATTCATATATATATATATATATATATACTAGACTACCAAACACCAAATAAGTCTATACAATATTTACACAAATACTTTATCTCTTAGTGCACGTACTTCCACTAAGTGTGTACCCAGGCTTGGCCAGTTTTGACTGTTTAGAATCAAATCCTGGAATGATGGCCTTCGTCTGTTTGAAGCTAAAAATACTTCTGGCAATAATTTTTTCCTATCATCCTTCATCTGCACGCAATCTGTCAAAATATGCGTCCAGTCTTTCTGATCCCCGCATAATGGACAAATCTGCCTACCAGCTTCATCAACTGCCTTACGGATTTTCTACCCTCCCAATCTGAGCCACACTATTCCCGATCTTTGTTTCATACCCAACTTTAAAATATAGGTTTCTTTACGCCACGCAGATTTTATTTCGTATTGTAACTGCAAGGGCGATATTTTTCTACATTGAGATTCTATTTCCTGCCTGATTATACCGCATAGTCGTCTTTTTACTTTATTCACAACGTTATATCTATTTTCATTGCCCCTTTACCAAAACATCATTTAAGTCAATCTTTGATAATCCCCGTTGTAGCCCCGCCGCTCACCATTAAATATGTACCTACATAATAACTGTACATACGTACCAGAGTACGTATTAAGCCTTGAAAATTACGTATTTTGACAGAATATTGATGTGAAGCAAGCCTAGTAGCACAAAAAGAAAATGTTTTGAATTTTGTTCTGGAATGACTGCTAAGCTAAAACAGCTTAGAAACCAAAATGGACTACTAAAATGAGTGACGTGGCCTGCTGTTCTGGAAACCTTGCAAGGTTATCGAGCGGGGCCCGACATCGCTGCACCCCACTGGGACCATTAGCGGGGTTCTAGAACAAGGAGCGCCACATTAATTGCTGTATTATCGGCTGCTATAATTCCAGATTCCGTTCGCCCGGCAGTCTTACGCTGGAATTAACTATGCGTACACCGTTAAAAAGCATATTAGAAATTCGACAAACCGTGAAACGATTTTTCCAATTGGAATTATGGTTCTGTAGAAATGAATTCGCTTGGCAAATGTGGGAGGAAATGTACAAATTGAGCTGTATATTCGTTATTGGGGCACGTAATGCTGTAAATTGACCATATGTGTGTTAGTCACAGTGCAGTGTGTTTGATATCACAGGAGCAGTCGTGCATTTTATGAGCTGATCTCAGGCTTCATGTGATAAAATATTTGTACCGCATATTTATTTCACAATATACGAGTATTCAATCTATTCCCCGAATTTGGTTTAAAATACATAATTTGCGCAGTGTGGGTTAAATGAATACCATTAGCTGTGACACTCGCGGGCATGTTAGCTCTTGGAGCTGCTGATCGGAAAAACAACAAAGATGTGTATGTATGTATGTATGTATGTATGTATGTATGTATGTATGTATGTATGTATGTATGTATGTATGTATGCGTGTATGTATGTATGTATGTGTGTATGTATGTATGTATGTATGTATGTATGTATGTATGTATGTATGTATGTATGTATGTATGTATGTATGTATGTATGTATGTATGTATGTATGTATGTATGTATGTATGTATGTATGTATGTATGTATGTATGTCTGTATGTATGTATGTATGTATGTATGTATGTATGTATGCATGCATGCATGTATGTATGTATGTATGTATGTATGTATGTATGTATGTATGTATGTATGTATGTATGTATGTATGTATGTATGTATGTATGTATGTATGTATGTATGTATGTATGTATGTATGTAATAATAACCTCTTTCAATTGATTCCTTATTACTTTTAAAATATAACATGTAGTATTTTTGATTCATTCAAAGAGCTTCAGCCTAATCAGTCTTATGACGCTTAATGTGTACTTCAAACATTAGCACTCCACTCTAATCACTTGGCTGACAGCATCTCTAACCGGTATGTGAGAACTTAAAGCCTAATATGTGTTAGTTATTTCGGGCTTTGGTTTCTATCTTGGTCAGTTGAAAGTTCATATTCGTTTTAAATACAGTATTTATAGTTTGTATTTTAAAACTTTCCAAAAGATGAAATTATGTTTAATTTTCAATAAGTGTACATTTAAATACTGTTTAGCAACGTTTGTTGAAGTTTTTTCCTATTTGTCAGTTTCTATTTTATTCTACGTCAGAAAATTTATTATGAGATATCTAAAATGAGTAAAACGGATAATTACAAGTTCATAGTTGTAGCTTAAAAACTGATTCTTTTGCAAATAATAAAATATACAACAATAGTTATTTTAATAATGGCATTGGTGTTAATATTCATATACTATAATAAAAGAATAAATATGACATGGTCAGAGTTGGAATTTTAGGCTCTATTTTAATTTTGAGGAGAATATTAAAATGAATTAATATACAAACATTTATTGCCGACGCAAAACTTCTGGAATCGTGACCCTGGCCGCCAGCCCAGCTCCCGAGCCAAGCTTATCGGAGTTTGTATATATGACCCTTTGCTTACTCAAGTCACAGCAAGCAAACTGTATACAGTCTGAATCAAAAGTGTTCTGCACATGTTTGTATTGAAAGTGGGTTCATTTTATTTTTGTTACCAAGGCTCCTACATTTGCAAAGTCAAGTGACAAAGTATTACATAATCAGAGCAGAGAAATAATTTCAAATGTTCTCGACTTCATGAAACAAGAGGCACAGATGAAGGAAGAAAATGTATGTTCACCCGAGTTCTCCAAAAGTCTGAAAAAAGTGAATGAAAGCGTAGCTAAAGCAACTGGTATTTCACTGAATTCCGTTTCCAGAGTTCTCAAACATAAGAAAAAACACGTGAATAAAGGAGTGCCCTTTGACACACCTGAGAAAAACATAAGGTCCGTAAACGTGTTACAGAAATAGACGATTTCAATAAATGAGTCACTCGGCGGACGATTCACAATTAGTATATCGAAGAAAAAGCTGTGCCAACAACAGGCAGATTGCTCATCAAGTTGAATGGTGGCATAAACAATTCTAAATAATTTGGGGCTCAAGTGGAAGAAAACTAAATGAGAGTCCTAATAGAAAAGCATGACTTACGATCACAGCGGGAAACCTACCTTACTGTTCTCCGGAAGTACAAATCAGAGAGTCGAACAATAGAGTGTGAAGATGAGTCGTACATCACAGTAGTCACACCACACCTAAAAGTTGGACTGACGATACTGAAATAGGTTTGCAGGCTCCTGTAGTCAAACGGCAACCACTTATTATAATAAGTTCATGCTGGTGGAAAATTCGGCTTCGTTCCATATGCCCTCTTCATGTACAAGTCGCAACAAAAAACGGGGGAATTTCATCAAGAAATGAATACAGAAAACCATATGAAGTGGATCAATACCATGCTGATACCTAATATGCCTGCTAGGCCCGTTCTGATTATCGACAATGCTTCTTATCATAACACTCAGATTGAGAAACCACCAACCTCAAATACGTTGTTAAAATCCTTGAGAAATAAGAATATTCATCATGCGTTAAATGGTGGCGAGGTAAATATTCTAGGTTTTAAGGTCGATGGATACGACGAAGAAAGGAATAGGTTTATCAGTTTCACGGTTGTTTCTGGCACGGTTGTGGCAAGTACTATAAATCGGAAAGGATTAACATTGTAACTGGAGAGTCTATGGCGGATGCGTATCAAAAGACGACCTTACGATTAGCGGGATACGATGTAGTCGAAATGTGGGAAATGCGAGTAGATTAAATAAATCATTTATACTATCAAAAGAATATAATTATCCGAAGTTGTTGAACCTCTAACTCTTAAAGACGCTTTTTTTACGGCAAAATGAATGCTATAAAACTATGCGCAATGGCTGATGGAATAGACTCGAAGATTGGTTATGTGCAAGAGACGTTCAAAAAGAAACGAGCCGGAGTCTGGAATGCGCAAACCGGTGACAGGATGGTAATATCGTGACGTGTGTAACGAAGTGTGGTTCCGACCAGAGCGTGGAAGTTCACAGCCCGTCGCTAGAGGGCATGCGTGCACGTCACGTGATTATACACAGCTAGTAGCAGCATGCATCAATCGTCCAACAATGCCAGTCGCATTGCAACAGTGAAATGGTGGCGTCAAAGAAGACCAAAGATATGTTGTTTGTTTTCTGACAGCGGAACGGACATTCATCGACGAATGCCACAAGTGTACGGCAAACATTGCAGGTCCCTTTCACGCCAGCGTTTCAGGGAAAGACGGGTGTTGTTAGCTGATGTTGCACGGTCTGGAGCACCACACTACAGTACCGATGACATCGTCCAGCTGGTTGATGCACTCACTACCCAGGACCGCCGAGGTCGGGAGCGTTCACACCGGCATGAAGAAATGATTGCACTTGCCCAATGGGTGCCCCACTGTCTTGAGCCACACCAGGAAGCATTGTGGGATGGTCCACTGTCTGGGTCATCTGCAGCGCTATGCTAGGGAAGGGAATACGTTCCTGGCACGAGATAAGTCATGGTGTCATCACTTCGAACCAGAATCAAAACGACAAAGTCTCCAGTGGAAGCTTCCAGAGTCATCACCATCAAGGTCATCCACAAGAATGCAGCAAAGGTTATGCTGACGTTCTTCTTTGACCAAGATGGTCCCCTTCTGCAGAAGGGACAACAGTGAATGGCCAGCGTTACTCGCAATCCTTGACCAACCTTCGCCAAGCGATCAAATCAAAATGACCCGTGGGATCATTCTGCTCTACAACAATGCAAAGCCTCATACGGCTAACACAGTAGCGGCACTCCTGCAGAAATTCAAATGCGAGGTTCTCGGCCACCCTCCATAGAGTCCAGGCCTCTCTCTCTCTCTCTCTCTCTCTCTCTCTCTCTCTCTCTCTCTCTCTCTCTCTCTCTCTCTCTCTCTCTCTTTCTCTCTCTCTCTCTCTTTCTCTCTCTCTCTCTCTCATTACGCCATATTTGCTTCTCTTAAAATAGGCTCTGAGGGGCAAACAATTACCTCGGACGACGACGCCCAGATGTACGAGCGAAACTGGTTCACATCGCAGCCCCTTGTGCCACAGTGAGACAAGTGTCAGGGCCAATACTTCTAACATGCAGGTACTGGTTTCGGTACTGATGCCTCTGGTTCGTTTCTTTTTGAACGCACATTATAGATGTGTGTTAACGTTGTCCAACCAGTCAGTTTCATGACTATTATCCTGTTGGTCATCCAGAGAGTATATGCCTTCCAAAATGTTATGATATTACTTGGTATGGTTTGGTAAAATATAAAGTCGTTGCACCCCGTAAACTCTATTACGCTAATTACATGTAAATGTAAACGATAGATTAATGTTTTAGTTGAGCGTCAAGTGCGCTGAAGATCATAATGACAGAAGTTATAGGAACTTGGATGACGGATTAGGTGAACAAAGCAATCGAGAAGAGTTATATGATTTTGAAGATTTAGAAAGTGTTGAATTTGGCCAAAAGGAGTTTATGCAAAGAAAACCGGTAACTAGTTCGTGGATAGATACTTTCAAGAGTATAGAAGAGTTTATGAAAACGGTTATGGAAAGGTTAAATATTGAATTAAAAAAGTAATTATAGAATATCCCGGTAAAAGAGTGTTAGTAGGCTGAGGGGAAAGTTCGGACAAAGACAAACCGCGAGTAAAGTGGAATACGTCAATAATGTGCAACGCTGTTATGAAATTTTGTTGGATGGTCGACTGGAAAATATACCTGCTAATTTTGTATCTGAAGAGATGGCTCAGATGCCGTATAACTTTAAAGATTATATGTACAAAATAATTCTGCAACAAATATATTCAGCTTTTACCATTGTAATTGCAAGGTTGAGACTTTGATCGTTTAGGCGAAGCTGTGTGATATGTCGATGTAGATAGTATTGTTTATATCAGTGATGGTACAAGTACTGTAAATACAGGTTGTCTGTTGGTTGACTGGACCCACTGGACTAGGTAAAGGCATTTGATGGACGAATTGGGTTTCCACGGGTCCAAAGGGATATTATTTCGAGATGAATAAAGGTGAACCTGTAACGAAAATAAAAGCTTTTACTCTAAATTACAAGAATCTGCAGAAATTAAACGGACGGGCAATGATGAGTGATAAAATTGATACAAAATGAGGTGAAGAATAGAATAGCGTTGGAACAATCAGATAGTGAGAGCTGAAGTTCCAAAAATTTGGGAATCAAAACGTAACGAAATAGTTTTCATTCATATACGATAAGCCCATGCTTTTAATTACAGTCGCCCTCCGTGGTGTAATGGTTACCATGTTAACTTCATGTAGCAAGGTCGCGGGTTCAAACCAAGCGGAGGATGATGGATTTTTTCGGGTGTAAAAATCCTTAGCATGGCTTCCTTCGGAAGGGAAGTAGAGCCGTTGGTCCCGTGTCATAGATTTACAGCACGTAAAAGAACCTCAAGCCTGATAGAGAAGCCTCTGAGCAAAATTAAGCGGTCTTTCACGCCCAATTTAGAACGGGACGCTTAGAACCACGTAGTTAAAGAGAGTCCATAAATAACACGCCATTTACATTTTCTCCTAATTACGATTACGTACGGTTCAGTTACTGAAATAAAAATTTTGTAAATTAATAAATATTGTGAACATAATGAAGAGACTTCCAAATGCATTTACGAAACTTTCTGAATTGACAGAAATAGACTTTATTGCATAACTTATGCAGAATATTTCGATACCAATTGAATGACAAATATAGAGTTGGGATCTCAGATCACTCAAAGATTATGATATAGAGGGAATGACGATTTTGCATAACAGCATGATACTGTTTAACCACAGGCAAAGTATTCATGTTACTGAATTTACGTTAGCTGGGTGTAACAATTTGAAGATGAAACCTATGAATTTTTTTTTTGTAATATCCACGCTGTTTTTCGTAGTTATCTATATGCTGAGTGTATTGTTCTTGTTGTGTGTACTTTCTCTGATATACGAATTCCTCTTTCAGTACTTGTTTAGAGAGAAAGAGATAAATGCTGAATTGTTGAAGAGTTTAATTGCTGGTTACTCTTCCCCTGCGCCAATTCTTTCACATACTCATGTGATTTTTGACGGGTTGAAACGATCAGGCGCGTGTATACTTTTTCTTTTTTTAGTTTAACGTCCTTTAACCTGGTTTGGTCATATCGGACGATGAATGCAATTGATGATATGACGCTCAAATGATCTCGGGGTCCATGGAGCTTAGAGTTACTCGACATTCGTCTTCTCAGGATAAGGGAAAACCCCGGAAAAAAAACCTTACCCGGGTAACTCACCCTAAGCGAGATTCGACCTCACGACCTTTTGAACGTGAGGCAGACATGCTACCACCACGCTACCCAAGCGGGCGTGTATACTTTTGTGTTGGTGCCTCGTTAATTTTATCAATAAGGGCGCGCATAGTGTTTTGTTGTTCTGCTACCAACTCAAGTTGACCTATAGAGAAAGCTTGTGGGTAGTCAAGTATGGCGACCGGTTAAGGTTGCACTGGGTTAAATTTTGCGCGAAATGTGAGCGTAACATACGTGAGTTTTGGTGATGGTAAACGCCTGGGTAAGCTTCCTGTTACCTTAGGAGGTTTCATTATTTCATTTATATCTATTTCAAGGTCGTCTGATCGGAGTTTTGTGACTCGCTGGCGTTGTATTAGGGAATGTCCGTTCTTAAAAGTGAGATGCGATAGCTTTGGTTCGCGTGTATGTAACAGGTTGATTTTAAAGTTGTTAATTATTAATATATTTTTACTTTCTCTATACGTACTATGTACATAGTGTATAGAGAAGGTATTGCACTCCACCATTGCACTCCACCACTTCATAGAACATTTTTCGAAAATTTTGATTTTCTAAAAAATGGCTCTAATGATTTTGATTAAAATACCGTATATTATAAATATTTACCTGACAAATAAAATGTATATCTTCAATTTTCTGGAAATAGCCTCTGAAGACTACTTTATTCTGAATGAATTTTGCATAATTACTAAGAGATGGACAAAAACTTAACACACAAAAAATGTAGAGCACGTTAAAACACACAATTTATGCTAAATACATTTTTTCGTGGAGTTGATCGTCTTTGAGATATACCTTTTTCTTGGTTTCAGCTTTGAAAAACTTATACTTTTCTCATACAGGAATTTGTCAACTCCTGTCCATAGGAACTTCGGTCACATACCAACCAGCTTTTGGCTTTCACTTTAACTTATGGTACTCCCTTATTTCGCATCTACTTACAATAAAGCAAGAAATAAGACTATTTCTGCTAATTTTTCTCGATTAGCATGAAATAAATAAAAGATAAGCATATTAACAATAATTTGTTACAGAGATATAGAGAAAGTCATGTGAATGGAACACATCAGATTTTTATATTTTGTTATTGTTCTTAGGTAAATCACGATATCTTAGGATGTTATATTCATCACTTTGTGGACTCATGGGGAACATTCCATTCTATTTGTATAGGCGCTTTATGACAACAAATTGCATTATCATAACATTTGAAAAGGAGTTGTATTGTAATTTTCATCCTTTTGGAAGCCATATTTAAGTAGATGTTCAAGTCGTCTGGCTGAATGTTTATCCTGGGAAAGGTTTTCACATACAGATATTATTAAGAACTAGTAAAACAATGTAATAAATATACTCGTGAATATGTAGAAACGTTCCCTTGAGGCATCTGTCCTACCAGTTAGGCTTCTTGCCAACTACCTTAGCGATACAAACTAGTTTAAGTCCCAGTACAACCGTAGTTCCAAGGGGTGACATAAGAAACATTACAGGAATAATATGGGCATTGCATTTTTACGTGTTTATTCGTCTTAAGGATTATTTGGCGCATAATCTATTTTTGACTAGCTGTAACCGGTATATTCTGGAAATGTTTAGAATTTTTAACTGTTGGATTTTGGAATTTTAACTGGTATTTTTTTTGTAGAATGGTAATTTGCAAAAAATTTTTAGATACAAATAAATAAATAAATAAAAAATTAAAAAAAAATAATAATTTTAACTACTTTTGATTTCATTAATAGGTTTATTCTACTTTTGTTCTAATTAATTATATAGATATTGATGATAAATTAAAATATTAATATATTTTAAAACACTTACCAATGGGGTTAACAGATAATGAAACCAATATATATTTATTAATGACGCAAAAGATAACTGATAAATCAATTTTTTCATGTTACCATTTTAAAAAAAAATTCACAATAAATTTCCAAAAACTACCAGTTACATATTCCAAAAAATTCTAGAAAATACTGGTTAAAAGTATGTAAAAAATAGCTTATACGCCAAATAATCCTTAAGGCGAATTAAGGCCATGCTCATGCCATTCCAACTAATGTCTCTTGCTACTTGTCTGATGTATTCGCTTACCGTTCACAAAGAAACGTGTAATGCATACGTTTAGTTAGATTAACGTGCAGTAGTTAGAACACGCTTTCTTAAGAGTAACAAGAAATACTGAAAAATATAGTCAAATCCACGAAAAAATGTATATGACGTAAATTGTGTAGTACTTTTTGCCTATCTCATTACGGTTACCAATTCCGAAAAATTCATGTAAAATGGAGAGTTCTTCAGAGGCTATTCCTAGAAAATTCAAAATATACACTTTATTTTTCATATATTTTTCATATATTTATTTTGTATATCTTTAATATACGGTATTTTAATTGAAAACTCTTATACCACTTTTGGGAAAATCAAAATTTTCGATAATTTTTCCACAGTCCGAATGGGTAGCGAGGTGGTAGCGTGTCTGTCTCACATTCACCTGGTCGCAAGTTTGAAATTCGCTTAGGATGAGTTACCCTGATAAGTTTTTTTCGGGGGTTTCCTTTATCTTGAGAAGATTAATGTCGAGCAACTTTAAACTTTAAGCTTCAAGGACTCCAAGATCATTTGAGCATCATTTCACCAATTGCATTCATCGTCCGATATGACCAATCAGGTTAAAGGTTAAACAAATTAAAAAAATCCATGTAAAGGGTAGTTTGGAGTGGGAGATTTTGCACAAAATCTTCGCAACGCATTCTCGGAAGATACTGAACTTAAATACCAATTTTAGTACTTTACTGACTTTTCATTTTTTAATTAGTGTGTTGAAAGACACACCGACACACACGTACCTTTTATACTTTCCCTAGCCTATGTACAATGTACGTAGTATCTAGAGAAGGTATTGAATTCCACCCAAAAATTCAATGTGAACATTTCACCGGAAACATATTTTGAGATCCCTGGCTTCGAAAAAAACATTTTTAGAACAAGATCAGTGTGCGCGTGTCTGTATGTGTATCTGTGGACAGCATAGCTGAAAGACCGTAAAATACCATACTTGTAGTATCTTCCAAAAAAGATTTTCAAGAAAATACCCCCTCCTCAAATTTGCTGTACATGAACAACATTACGGACTCTTACAGTTTAGGAGTTATTCAAAATTCAGTAAAATTCATCCAGAATAAAGTACTCTTCAGAGACTATTCCCAGAAAATTCAAGATATACATTTTATTTGTCAGGTAAATATCTTTAATATACGAAATTTTAATAAAAATCGTTAGAGCCTTTTTTGATAAAATAAAAATTTCGAAAAAAGTTCCATGTAAAGGCTAGTTGGGGGTGGGGGATTTTTTCCAAATTTTCGTGTCGCAGCCCTGAAAGATACCAAACTTAAATACCAAGTTTGGTGTTTTTTTTACCGATTTTTCGTTTTTGAGTTATCGTGCTCACAGACACGGACACACGGACACACACACACGGACCTTTTTGTGAAATGCTTTTTTTGGATATTGGGGACCCTAAAACATATATTTCCGGTGAAATCTCGGTATCGAATTTTTGAGTGGAGTGCAATACCTTCTCTATACACTATGTACATAGTGCGTATAGAGAAAGTAAAAAAGTATTTTCACAAAAATGTGCGTGTATGGGCGCGCGTGTGTGTGTGTGTGTGTGTGTCCGTGTGTCTGTGAACTCGATAACTCAAAAACGAAAATTCGCTAAAGTATCTTGAGTAAAATTCTCCCACGCCAAACTACCCTTTACATGCAAATTTTTTCGAAAACTTTGATTTTCTCTAAAATCGCTGTAACGATTTTGATTAAAATGTCGTATACTAAAGATATTTATCTGACAAATAAAATGTATATTTTAAATTTTCTGGGAATAGCCTCTGAAGACTGTTTTATTCTGGGTGAATTTTACCGAATTTTGCATAACTGCTAAACCTTAATATATGGACAATAACTTACTCACAAAAAATGTAGAGCACATTAAAATTCACCATGTATGATGTGTACATTTTTTCGTGGTATTTATCGTTTTTGAGATATTCCTTGTGTTTGGTTTCAGCTTTGAAAAATTTAACTTTTCACACACAGGAATTTGTCAACTCCTGTCCATACAAACCAAAGAACTTCAATTACATACCAACCAGCTTTTGATTATCACTTTACTCTATCATGCTCCCTTATTTCGCTTCTACTTACAAGGAAGTAAGTAATAATATTTCTGCTAATTTTTTATGGATTAGCATGAAATAAATAGAAGCATAAGCTGTTTAACAATTTGCGGCAGAGATGTGGAGAAAGTCGTGTGAATGTAATACATCAGATTCTTATTTATACTTAGCCGCTTATTTATTCTTGTGCAATGACTTTCGACTACACACAGCTTTAGTTGTTAACCGGCCCATACTGCCCAGCGAAGTGCAAAATTAATACTTCTTTAAAATTACTGTATTATATTCTTCAGCTCCTTATACATTACGTGTGTATTCAAATGATTGCTCGTAAAGTAAATTAGGTACATTTTTTTCAAATTTGTACCTATATTTCAGGGAGAAGCATTTTGGAAAAATAAAATATGTTTTAAAAAGCTTCAGGTGATCAAAACATTTTAAGGGATAAGTAATGGGTTTAATCTTTAACCTAGATGTTACTGTCAAAAACACTAAATTACTGTGCATAAAACGTTTGTTTAACCTAAAAAAATGTGGAAATTAATACTTTAAAAATATGAACCATTTAATGTGTAGAAGATTTAAGATATTTCCTATATCTAGAATATTTTCCTCTGCCCTTTCATTTAAACTGAAATATAATTTCCACCTGCATGTTTCAGACTCTCCATTAATATTTAACGCAAGTAAACTTGTACTATTGCGTTTTATTTTCTATGGTAATGCACAAAGCTCTTATTCATAGGTTCCATTTCTAGCGGCTACATTCTCCGACCATGGGTTTTTTCGTCGTTTTCCCCTTGTCAGACAATACAATGTCAGTAGTTTCTTCTCCCACGCTGTCCTTTCCTTCACTCTGTATTTCCTTTCACTTTAATGTTTCATTCATAAGCGAGCGCACAAGCTTGGAAGTGTTAAAGACCTCGGGTTTTCTGTGACCCGCCAGAATGCGGTCTGTAGCCTCCTGCGGATCTTTCCCTTCACTGTGCTTCCTGGAGGTGTAACCACAATTGATCCATATTTTTTATTTTTTTGATAGTGTTTAACGCCCGCTTTTACTACCAAGGCACCGCAGGCCAATTCACTGGTGATACATGTGATGAAGAGGAGCACCGGTGGAATGCGATGGTGGGGGAAATTGGAGAACCCGGAGAAAGCCCGCCCTTGCTCTTTGTCCACCACAAATCTCACATGCGGGCGGTTGGGATCGAACCCGGGCTGTCTAGGTGACAGGCGAATGGTCTGACCACTCGACCACGGCGTGGCCTTGATCAACAATGGTGTCGTAATGAGCAAGGTGTAAGTTACCGCATTGTTATAACATAGTATAATCCTATTTAATCGTGTTAGAATAAAACAACAATCTGTGCAACAAAGTACTGACATATCCTACATTATTCAAGATCATATTGCCGCAACGGAAAATTAATTTAAGGCAGAACTTTCTTAGAAACCTGGATAACCAAGCTCGGAGCAAAATTAAAGAACGTAAAAACACGAGTAGTGATAGCTGTGCAAGTAGGATGCGTGAGGTTTTCCTGTCTTCGCACGAAAGAAGTTGAGCGGATTACGTCTGAAGAAAGAAATCCGGATCCATTCCCGATAGGAACGTGTTCAGGCTGCTGTAAACATTTCGCCTTATAGCGGTTGAACTGATACGCTCTTTTTGTTGGAGAGAGAAGTATACACTTTAGCTTCGATTTGGGGTATGACGAAGCAAACTTCAATAAAAGGAATACATTTTTGTCATGCAAAGATTTTCCTGGTGAATGTAAGAACAGCCTAGTCCTAAAATGTTATTCAAAATGAGTGAGGCTGAGGTGAAAACCTAGTGATATGTAACTCTATTCCGCTTCATTTTGCTATTAGATAACCACATTTTCCAGTTATAATGGCAAGATGCATTGACGTTTCATACATAAAAGGATATTAACAATTTATGTATTGTTTAAAAAAGTTGTTTCATTACATGCGTGATTAAGATAAGTTACGCCGCGCCATCGCCAAGTGGTAGACTACTCGCGTCTCACCAAGGCAAGCGGATGTGAGATCTATGAACATAGCAGCGCAGGAACGGGTTTCCTCCGGGTTCACCGGTTACCTCTGCCATTATATTCCACCAGAAAACATCTTCATTCCATATACAGAGTGATTTATGTAGCACTGACACATTTCTTTCTTTAATCATTCCGATGAAAAGGCATTCAATGACCCAATTTGAGCATCAAGTTAAGCAGAATGTTCTGGAGTTTCAATTCCTTATCACTAGATGCGCAGATGTTTGTTTTATTCCTAATTGCGTTGTTGACATCTGTTTCGGCATTTTGTTCTTATAGTCAACGTTAAAATACATTACGCTGTGGAGCTGAGTCAAGGATATTTTCAGCAAGATGGCGCTACATGCCATATATCAAATGAATCCATGGACCTAATTGCAAGTTTCTTTGAAGAGCGGATAATTTCCAGGAAGCTGTGGCCACCGAGATATCCGGATTTGACATCGCCGGACTTCTTTCTATGAGGTTACTTAAAAGACAGGGTTTACGCCTCACGTCCCCAGACAATGGACGATCTGAAGCACAACATCACAAAGGAGATTCAAGCTATTGACAACAGAGTCCTCCAACGAGTGGCCAGTAACATGGAACGGCGTGTTCAGTCGTGCCTTATTTGCTATAGAGGTAAATAATCTCCCAAAATTCCTCTACAATTTAGGTATATAACGTTATCGCTAGCATAACACGTTTTGAACCAATTAATGAAAGAAATGTGAGCTCTATATAAATCACCCTGTATTATCAATGTCATTATCCGCAGTGCCATATGTGCTAAAAGAGGACACCATAAAAAGATATGTAGTTAGTTATTCGTAAGAATTTCTGCATGTAATTATAAACAGTTAATTAAAATAATTTCCATGTCTTTGAAGTACTTCACAAACAAATGGTGTGAAACAGCATTGCGAAATAACGTGCGCTTAAGAAAGAGGATGTGTAATGTAGGTTTCGGTTCCTTACCTTGTGGTAACGTGTAGAAGCCCATCCGTTGCGTTATCCCTTATTGGGCAGATACTGGGTGCAAGAGAACTTCTAAGATGCACGTCATAGGGCATTACAAATGTGTGCCGTGCCTTCGTTATACGCCAAACATACAACTGGCTTATAGGTGTAGTGTGACAATATTAAGGGCACAAGCCACAAGATATAAGGTTTTTATTAAGTAATTTTGTTATTATTAACTTCAAATGTATTTAGATAAATAGCTTAAAACATACATTTAACTGTTAATCTTTGTGTGAATTATTATTGCTGAATTGTTTTACTTGTGTTATTAATATATTTGTAAGATGTGTGTTCATTCTAATGCAAAAAGGTTTAAGTAAAGGAGTTTACAATGCGTTGGCTGGAGACGTGACCAACAATCGCAACAATGATAGAAAGAGATGGAAGGAGTTATATGTATGTGCATTTTAAAACTTACATACGTTACACGGCCTTGGAATGAACACGGCAAAATAGGTATTTCTGTTTTACAATTTCTGTACAGAAAGAGGAAGATCGTTTTGACTTAACAACGAAACAAAAAGGAGTAAAGATGTATTCTTGTGAAAAAAAAATCTGATGTGTTCCATTCACATGAATTTCTCTATATCACTGCAATAAATTATTCTATTTACTTCATCTAATGGAGCAAAAATTAGCAGAAGTAGCCTTATTACTTGCTTCCTTGTTAGTAAAAGCGAAATAACGGGGTGCAATAGATTAAAATGATAGTCAAAAGCTGGTTGCTCTACGACTGAAGTTCCCTTGTTTGTATGGACACGAGTTCACAAAGTCCTGTATGAGAAAAGTGTAAGTTTTTATAGCTGAAACCAAAAACAAGGAATATCTCAAAATCAATCAACTCCACGAAAACATTGTATATATCATAAATTGTGTGTTTTAAAGTGTTCTACATTTGTTGTGTAGTAAGTTTTTGTCAATCTCTTACGGTTTAGCAGTTATGCAAAATTCCGTAAAATTGATACACAATAAAGTAGTCTTCATAGGCTGTTCCCAGAAAAATCAAAATATACATTTTATTTGTTAGGGAAATATCTTTAATATGCGATATTTTAATCAAAATCGTTAGAGCCATTTTTTAGAAAATCAAAATTTTCGAAAAAAGTTCCATGTAAAGGGTAGTTGGGGGTAGGGGGATTTTTCTCAAAAATTTCGTGTCGCATCCCTGGAAGATACTAAAGTTAAATACGAAGTTTGGTATTTTTTTCGTTTTTGAGTTATCGTGTTCACAGACACAAACACACACGGACACACACACACACACACACACACACACACACACACACACACGGACATTTTTCTGAAAATACTTTTTATAGATAAAGGGGACCCAAAAACATATATTTCCGGTGAAATCTCGGTATCGAATTTTTTGGTGGAGTGCAATACCTTTTCTATACACTTGTACATAGTACGTGTAGAGAAAGTAACAAGTATTATAATATTTTGTGTGTTTATGTATCTGTAATGACTCACAATAAATTCAAATAAATAAATGACAATATTTATTTATGGTAGTTAAAACCAAAATACAGAACGCGTCTCGTGTACCACAAACCTGAGAAGAGAGAAAAGTCTGCATGGTAAAAGTGTAACAAATTAAGAAAATGAAATGTTCACGAACCAACTTTTTCGTTGCAGTAGTGGCCTCTGTATTATATCACTATGCAGAAGCAGCGCAGGATGTGTCACGGGTACGTTTATCAGCTGTGAAGTGTTTCGACAATAGGTGTATGGTATGTGACTTTCTTAGAAATGTTACCTGCAAATAATTTCAAAGTGAACAGCGTAATTTTTGTTTTTTGTTTTTTTGTTTTTTTGTTTTTGCACGATACATACGTGACAACTGAATCATGTAGACAGGTGTGTAGACAAATTCAATAGAAATTAAGTGATTAATCAATTCCTGGTAGGGACACTGTAAAAAATTTGGTCAATAAATTAGAACAATGGGATCTATACCCAAGAAGTGTAAATATCTAGACGAAGTTGGTGCTGCATGCGAACGCTCACCTAAGAAACCTCTCAGCTATGTTGCATACACAGCAAGTGTGTGTTACACTTTGTCATACATCTGTTAAAATTTTAAAGCTGAAACCTTATTATAGAACAGAAATTGTGAACATTACACTAGAGAAACTTAAGCGTGTGAATGGTATTTTCATCCGACGAAGTCAATAACGTCTTCGCGCAGATGAACACAATACTTATAATACGGTTTTACGTATTACATGTATGTTATTAACACTCGAGAGTAAGTAACGCAAGAGTAACTGAATGTAACTGTGTCGTACCGGAGCACACATTCGCGCGATCCGCGGCCTTGGCATAAAACGAAGCCATTGTACAATATTTTTTTTATTTTTAATCCATTTTCGTAAAAAAAGGAACTTGTACAAATTATATGTTTATTAAAATAAGGGTTATTACTTGCACAATTGGACATAGTTTCAATAAGTTTAAATATTTCAATTTAGAATAATCTTAGGTCCAAGCAGTTATCAATGGTATCATATACTTCAGAATAGAGCGATATTTTTCTCTCTGAAGACTCTTCTACTTGAGATACTGTTTCCCAGTCTTCATGTAATGTGGCTATGGACTGGCGAGCTTATTGGTTTCTTCTGTTGAGAGTACAATATATATTTCTGGGTTTGGAAGGATGCTGTACAACACATCGGTGAAAATGAATATTTTGTCGAATATGCTTGGAGAAAAACAAATCTTAAAGAGGAAAACAAAGTTGAAGTCTTGCACTGTGCTAAAGTATATGATTCAGTTATTTTAGGGTGTTAAGCAATTCACTAAACTAATCATAAAGTTCAGGCCTGTTCTTACATAAAGAATATTCACAAGTAATTGCTTTGTATTGTAAAGCATTAATACCCACAATTACATCCTTTATAGTTGACAAAATGCACGAGCCTAAGGTTTGTATTAGATCATTTTGAATTTGATTATAAATTTCTTATACACAGTAGAGGTTTTTAACTTTTGCACTAAAAGAGTATCATATATATTCTGCAGTAAACTTCATAATTGATGAATATTAACTCTTATACTCATAAGAATAAACTTATGATTAACATACTTCTTCATCTATACCATCAATATTACCTCTATTACTTTTTTAACAAACGTGAGTACACTATCCTACATTTAATTCATTAAACCACAAAAAATCATTAAATTTACATTATTCATTTCAATGTTATCTCTTGGAGTGTACCACCGTTTTTAGGATTTTCCCCAAAATGAATTGGAATTACAGTTCCACATAATTGCCCTGATTAATTTGTTGCTTCCTTATATCCTCTTGCTTTCCTAGATAACTTACTGAACTAATAAGACTTTTATGCGTAACACTGTTACAGTTACTTCATTTTAAGCTAGTCATCAATTTCGTCAAGCACAATTTATATTCTACTTTCCCTAAAAACAACTACAGCTACAAACGGTATTACATGATTTACACAAAGTCCGTGTTCGGCTATTGACCATAGAATTTCTCAAATACATATATCTAAACTTTTACACTACATTACTTGGAGGTAACGTGTCTGTCTCATATTCAAAAGATTGCGAGTTCGAATCTTACTTAGGGTGAGTTACCCGTAGGTATAAGATTTTTTCGGAGTGCTCCCTCATCCTGAGAAGACCAATGAACTCTTACATGTGCGCGCGCAAGGACCCCTCCCTCTTCTTCCCACCCTCAGGCTTAGATAATACTGTAAAGAAACTGCCTCCATTGGCTCTCAAATCGTTATGGGTAATGGAGAAAGCGTGACAATGGATCTAGATACTATTGAATAACTATGTGATTATAATGACATAATTACATTATATGTAATTATATAATGATGGAATTATATTATTAATATATACGCAGGCCGTTTCAAAACGACACCAAACGAAGATAGCAGTCGATTAACTCACACTTTGACTTGTCCGAAACTTGAAGTCGTAACTTTCAAACTCTTCTATTTAAAGTTTTGTGTGTGTTTAAAAATAGCGCGCATTTGGGATTAGGCAGCAAAGGTTGTCATACGCCATAACCATATGCTAAGTTTTCCATTAATAAGGCGACCTGTCCCGCCCGGCTTGTCTATCAAATCACACCTACACCAAGCGGCTGGGAACTTTGCTACCAACCGGCATCTCTCTTGGAGTGGCCCAGGCGCGTGCTGTTTGGTTATGTATGACTGCCTAATCCATGTTGATTTTATGACAGTTTTTGTATGTGCCGAATTTAGAGCTGAAAATTATATTCAGGTATCACTTACGGTATGACCAACAAGTGTGTGTGTATATATTATCTGTCTCCGTAACGCTCGACCATGTGGGGCGCGAATTATAACATGTTGTGGTACTAATGTAGTCTCGGAGTTGACTGGGAAGCTGTGCCTCTCTTCACTCTGTACCTCGGTGAAATACCTGTGCTGAATGCGTGTTTGAATTAGCTGCTAAGTTTTTTTTACGCCAGCTACACTTTCAGTTGCGGAACTGGATATTTGATTAAGCGCCAGGCGATTGTTGAGGCAGTTTTAACTTTTATTCCATGCTCTTGAGTTCGTTATTGTTATAGGCCGTAGAGCTCTTGATTTACTCCAAGAAAATAGTAGCTGAATATAAAACACTCTTAACCCTCCAGCTTGGGTGAAAAAATCCTACTGGTATTAGTGAAATTAGACCGAATTTTATAGGTTTAACAACGTTAAAACTTTATTCTCGGAAAATATTGTAACCTTGAAGCGTGCAAAGACCTGTATCTTTAACACGTCTTCTTTATACAATTTTAAATTAATATTTTCCTCATCACAAATACTTACATCAATTATTGATTAAATTGTTTTAATAAAATGATTTTATATACAATTATCACAATATTAACCTGGATATTCAACATGAGCTGTTATCGTCTTTTTACTTTCTCTACAAGTACTATGTACATAATGTTAGAGGAAGTATTGTATTCCATTCAAAATTCGATACCAAGATTTCATTGGAAATACGTGCTTTAGGACCCCCTGAATAAAAAAAAACATTTTTATGTGTGTGTGGACAGCATAGCTAAAAACCGAAAAGACCGTTAAATACTAAACTTGGTATTTAGGTTTGGTATCTTCTAAGGAAGCGAGACGAAGGTTTTCAAGAAAATCCCTCCACCACCAACTACCCTTTACATGCAAAAATTTTAGAAAATTTTGAATTTTTAAAAAATGGCTCTAGGGATTTTTATTAAAATACTGTACATTAAAGATATTTACCTCCCAAATAAAATGTATATTTTGAATTTTCTGGGAATAGCCTCTGAATATTCCTTTATTCTGGATAAATTTGGCCGAATTTTGCTTAACTGCTAAACCGTAAGAGCTAGACAAGAACAACACAAATAATGTAGATCTCGTCAAACCATCCAGTTTATGTCCTTTACATTTTTGTTGTGGAGGTTTCTGAAATATTCCTTGTTATTCGTGTCAATTGTTGAGAGAGGACGTGCCCGTTTTTCTTTTGTTCTACTCCTGACCAAGTAAAGAAGCGATATGGAATGACAATCGCATAACGATAGGTTTTAAAACATTTGACTATCACTTTAGCATAGTGCACTCCCTCCATTCCTTCATCTCTTTTCGTGAAATGCATTTATAATATACATTTATATATTCCAATTCTGATTAAAATTAAGGAATTTAAATGAGTCACATAATAATACTTATATAAACATAGTCCTTTTATATACCTATTTGTTAATTCTAATGCTTCTGTTTTGTTATATTCTTAAACAAATTACAACATCCGGTGTATCGTAATTCCTTTTGTTGTTCTTTTTCACATCCCACATTACATGCGTATTTTGCCTTTATCTGCATAGTAGACATTCATAAACATCCATTTATAGTTATTTTATATTTAATAATAAGTTATATCCTGACCTGTTCAATTTCTTTAAACAAGCTATTTGAAGGAGTTTTCCATTTTGCGAGGCAATGACATTAAGCTTCAATTTCTTCGCATACACTTTCTTTGTTTTACGTGCCAAATAAAAGTAATTTATGACTTATAGTTTGGTTTTACGGCAGTATAGTTTTACTTTTAGTTCCCTGGATTGCTTCTACCTTAAATTCTGTATCATATGTTAGTTGGGCTAGTGTCCAGAAAAAAAAAATCTGGGTACATTTCTTACATTTATTACAGTTGTGGCCGATGCAGTGCTGTGGTTGCTTCTCCTGGATGCACGCCATTGAGATGGAATAAACTTCACGTGTGCAAATTGTTGCCGGAATTGTACTAGATGTGAGCGAAAATATTAAAATTCATTTAAATAAATATTCAATATTTCAGTTATAATTTTAAAACTAGAATACTTTAATTTCCAACCAAAAGTGAAACAAATTTATAGAAATAACACGTTTACTTCTCGAAGAATTGGTCGTCTTAAAATTGAAATTTCTGAATATATTTTAGTTTAAAAGTAATTCGAAAGTAAATATGTACAACATGAGAGAATACGTATTCATTTATCATTTTCACAAAACAAAATGTGATTGTTCCAAATGAATCTCGGAATATCTTTATAGATATTGCACCATTCTGTTACAATACAATGTGGCAACACTGTTTTCTTACGCTCCATGCTACATATAGAGGCACTTGATAAGTAGTTCGGCCTTTTACCGCGTGAGTTGCATTTGTTTTTTGTTTTTCTGGGCTAAAGAGGTACAAGCTGCCTGTCAGTGAGTCTCAGTTCAGGGTGTTTTACACACACAGGCTTTCTCAGAATGGAGCGGTAGGTGTTTTCATATGGCGTGATAATTGCTAAACTGATATTTGTGTTACGTGGACATGATTGCTTGGTAAAACGAATATTTAAATTCAATTTGGGTTTTTTGAAAAGATCAACTGCCACGATTTCTCATTTAGTTATTTCTTTGCCAGTTACATGAAATGATATGCCACCTTACGACGTTCTGTAGTGATTTTCACCGATGTTTATCTTTGTTAAAATGTTAAATTATGGGGAAATCTGTAATGTTATTTCAACCTGAATGGAAATGTAACTAATTACGCACATTATTATTTTATTATGTATTGCTATCGTTAAACTTTTCATAGTTTAATAATAAAATAAATTATTGTTATAAAATTTATACTGGATCCCATTTTGCTTATTATAGTTCGCGGGGCAACACGTATACAGTTTGTGTCTGCTGTTACCGTGTTGATCCTGTATTGCAAATTTGGCCTGTGCGGGTGAAATCGCCCAAAGTACTGATACATAGCACAATTGATAGCCTGAGCGTGGTTAATTTAATTTCAGGTCACAAATATTTCGGGACCCGGTAGTTTATAGTCCTATATGTGTGTCTTTAGTGCGAGGAATTTGTTGCAATTATTATAATGGTGGCTGTGCAATATCCCTTTCTGTTACGTAAGAACGAAATTTGGTTTGAGGTATGTATTCGTGGAGCACATATTCTGGCTACCGCCGATGTGGCGTTCATTTTAGAATTTTTTAAGCAACTGAAGGACAAACCCTTGGTCAAATCGGCCCATAAGCACCCGTTTGACTGTGGAATTTGTGACAATGTGACCGAGCTTTGTCTGAGTTTTAAGAGATATTTACTGATTGGGAGTTAGAATCGGGGTTTTCTAAACATCAAATTCGTAGGGTTTCCGCACGGTTTTCTCATTATGTGCAACTGGTGGACTATTTCCCCAATATTAAGTACCATCTTCATCAGGAATATTCCGCGCCGAGTTTGTGACCCTGTTGGTGTATACAATATCATGCGGTGAGGAAGCTTTAGCCCCGACTTATGTGCTAGTTTCTTTACCTATTGACCCAATGTCGCATTCATACCGTTAAGATTGCCCCATACTTTGCAACATTTTGTGGAATCTTTTGCAGGTGAGCGATGAGAATTCAGCGGTTGAATTTTATGCAGAAGTTTTTAATTATTTTGTTCCCCGTATTGCCTTAACATCGCTTATGCAGATCCATTATCTACATCCTCAACGATATACTGAATCTTTCGTGGATTTCATGACGGTACGTTTGTATGCTCGGGTACTAAAGGTTCCCGATTTAGAAAGCAAGTTGTTGACATTATACTTTCGGGTGTGACGCCGAGTTTTTGTTGCAAAGCAAACTAATTTTGCCGATTTGGAGGAAATGTTACCTCGCCTAACTGATCAAAGTACAGTGGATACTATACAAGGTGTTGATGTTATACGCCCGCCTCCACTGCTAGTTGACCATAATACGATGTCTTATTCTAATTCTTCAAACACTCGAGTTGTTCAGAACGCCTCGGAATGCTTTAGATGTGGGGCCTTGGACCTTAGAGTGTATCTCGTGGTCATCCTAATAGTGTTGCCCGAGCTGACAAACACCGATCGCACCCCTAATGACAATATGAACCAAAGTCTCCATCCTTCGCACTTTCGTACCGTACAGTAGGGTGTCAAGCTCCTGCTATACCACTAGTTCACGTAACCTTGGGAAATTTTCCATTATGAGTTTGGCGTCTCCTGTAAATGAGGAATTCTTTTATGCGTGATTAGAGAAAGTGTCTCCAAAGGTGTAAGAGAGTCGCCTTCAATGTGTTTCTGTTACTGTGGAAATTGTTTAGGTCAAAACAAAAGTACGGTTAGCCATCCGTTTTCCCAAATTCTTGGAAATATTTTTTTATCTTTTGCCTAATTTGTCCTATAGAATGATATTTGGTGCCGATTTCATGGCACGTACAGGCATGCAGGTGAACTTTATGCGACGCCAAATCTCGTTTTCTTATGCCTCTAACACCTTTGTTTCATTCCAGTCTAATTTAGTCCCAGATCTGAGATTGTTGTAGGGGAAGTTAATCCTATTCAGGAACCCCGTTCCCATTTGACCAATGAACAAGCTTCTCGAATTCAGAGGCTGTGTTCCTAGTTTAGTCGAGTATTTACGGGAAGGTTAGAGAAAACCAACATGATAACATACACGATAAAACTTATTCACTCGGTCAAACGTCCTCCCTGTCGTTTGACGCCGCCGAAGATGGCGATTATAAAAGCTAAAATAGATGTTATTTTGGTTAGACGGGTAATTCGCCTGTCAGATTCGGCCTATGCAGTCCGATCTTTCTAGTGTCAAAGATTCCAGATGAGTTCGTCCCTTGGTGGAGTTCCAACATATTAAGATTCTGATCCATGCTGATCCTATCCCGGACTTGCATACGCTGCTCATCACTTTTCGGAGGCTAAGGTGTTTACACATCTGGATCTAAATGATGCATATTTCCAGATTCCTTTAGCAGAATAGTCTAAACACCTTACTGCGTTTTCCACTGGCATTTATACGAATTTGAAGTTGTACTCCTCGGTTTAACCAACAGAGCTGAAGTCCTTTCTCGCTTACTAGATAACGCATTTTCAGATATTAAATTTAAATGAGTTTCCCACTATCTTCATGGTTATTTATTCGCTAGATATTTAGTCTCATTTTCATCCCGACCTACGAAATCCATTAAGGATTATCCCCGCCTAGAAATTTGAAGGCATTGTCAAGATTCGTTGGGGTGGTAAACTTCTTTAGTAAGATCATCCCCAGTTTTGCTGCAAGAGCGGAACTTCTTAATCAGCTACGGCGTAAGGGAGTTCAATTTTTAGACCGAAAAACGGCAGCGTGATTTTGAGGATCTGAAAAGGGGTAATTCTAACCCGCCAGGCTTGTCTTTCTAGATTTTAAATTATGTTTTGTACTTCAATCAGATGCCATCAAGCAGCCATAGCAGGGATTCTCCTCCAGGGTTTCCCCAATGGTCGATGACCTATTTATTATGCCCCACGTACCCTAAGCTAGGCAGAGAAGAAATATTCATTATACAACCTGGAAACATTAGCTGCTTTGTTTGGCTTGGAAAAATACAGAGTATCTAGAATATGTACAGATCACTCTAGAGTGCGATAACCAGGCCCTAACATGGTTACCCGCTATTACTAGATCTACTGGCCGTTTAGCACAATGGGGCGTCCGTATTTCGGCATTTAAATTCATCCCAGTTCATAGCCGAGGTTCCGATAATTTTGTTGCGATTGCTCTTACCTAAGTATTCTCGGAACCGAAGGTGAGTGTTTCTCCGAAATAGACGCAGTTTACATTAATGTATGTTCTAATTTTCCCGAACTTTTTACAAGCATTACCGAACATCAGCGTAAAGATGTTAGGCTAGCTGATATTATCTAACAGCTGCAGTAAGGAACTGATCTTGCATCTTCTCGCCTCAAAGACTGTGTGCTTAGAACGCGCGCTACTTTTTATGGTAGAGATAATATTGTTTTCCCTTGAAGCTTTGGTCCCAGGGGTTTTCCAATACTTTCACGCCTCAACTTTGGATGCACATTTGGGTACGCTAAGACTAAACACAAGATACGAGAACAATTTAGGTAGCCAAAAATGAATAGTGACATTGCTGCACGAGCACTGTATACTATTTGCAGCGGATTAACTTCGAAAATCGCATGAAAACCCATGGAAAAGCTGTATATAGGATTTTGTTGGTTCTGCCCCACATCGATGCAAGGTATATATATTGTGGGTATAACCTATATTAGTAGTCATAGATGGTTTCTCGAAACATGTGTGGCTAAGTGCTGTTGCCAATGCAACTTCGCATGGTGTCATTTGTGTCATGTCCCCAATTTTTCCTGCTTTTGGTGCACCTCGATTAGTGGTTAACGATAACGCCACGCAGTTTTCATCGTAGGAGTTTCGTAATTTTTGTTTTGGTTAGGGAGTCAAACCTTTCACCACTACTCCGTATTACCCATGACCTTAACACACAGGACGGTTCAACCGTAGCCTGAGGTCAGCACTCATTGCCTTTTATCATCATTCTAAGTGGGATAAAAGTTTAGGTAAACTGCAGGTTGCATTTAATTCGGCTGGTCATGAGTCTCAACCAAACACCCTATTTCAACTTATGATAACATATGCACCTAATTCCCCCTAGTCTAACTTGTGGCATCTTGAGGATCTGCTTTTGCAAGAGTTTTACGCGGAAATTGTACGTAGAAACTGGCAACAGGCGTTTCGAAATTCCCTTGAGTTCAAAGGTTAATAAATGTTCAGGCTTCACGATATACTGGACCATATACGATAACTAAATTGTTTAAAAATGTTGCTGTTCGGCTCCAACACTATGAGAATGGCCAACTGGGACGCGCGCACATCAGCCAATTAAAACCTATAAATTAGTTATCCCTAGAGTGATTTTTGTATTCTGTGCTTCCTTCTGTTTGGGTTCGTGTTTATCTTGGGCTATATTTGTTTTGATTTGGAGTTTATTAACGTTATCGTTTTCGTTTCACGGCTTTGTTGATGTTCGCGTACGTGACCTTATCTTTTGTTACTTGTAGTAAGCTCTCCGTATTGCGCATCTTGCACGGCACTGGGCACTTATGTAATACATTTCCTTCCCTCTTCGCGAAAGGCAAAGTTGAACACGGTTCCTCTCGTGAAGAAGTTTCTTGTCTGCATTACCGGACCTCCTTTTCTATGTGTTAATGTGTTTTGTGTTGTGAAACGTACGCTTCTTGTGTGTGTTTTCTGAGTGTCATCACTGTTCAGTGTGTATCTATGTTTGTTTTGTGTTCATTTTGTATTTAATTTTGTTGTGGACTGCCTGACCAGCCCAATATTTCCCAGTGTGATATATGCGTTCCGGTACACAAAATCATAGCTATATAAATATTTAATTGATCAAAATGTTATTTATCTCAAGTACATGATAATGGATAGAAGCTGATATAAGCTAATCATGATTCTAATATAAAACAGTTCATTGTGACAATGTAATTCTATACTAAATTTACCTTTGTGCACATATTGTATGTTGTGTTATTAATAACATTATTTGCTTATATTATCAATGTTACCTAATATCTCTATTTATATTATATAACATTTTATATTTATATCAAATTGTATATTATTTTTAGCAGTTCCTTTGTAACTTTCACGTTTTTGCATGTTCTTAAGTGTTTGTTTAATAGTTCTTTTTCCACAATTTTGATAACGTTCTCCGAATGTATTTTGTGCTATTTCGTTCCTAGTTCTGTTGCTCTTGATTTTTGTTACAACGCCTTTCCATTTTTCTTTCTATCGTTGTTCGCTGCTCGAGAACTGGCCCGTGGGCGCTGATTTGCTGCTGTGGCTGGTTCCTGTTGGAAAGCTGTATGGCTCTCTGGGAGAATATAGGTCACTCATCTTGTGTCCTGCGTTTTACTGAACTAACGACTGTTTCTATTAAGGCGCCCACAATCCTTCATAATGCCTTATGGA
This sequence comes from Hymenopus coronatus, assembly GCA_030762935.1. NCBI lineage: Eukaryota > Metazoa > Arthropoda > Insecta > Mantodea > Hymenopodidae > Hymenopus > Hymenopus coronatus. The sequence goes on along the minus strand of CM060889.1, from coordinate 7,456,626 downwards.
CTCATCGGAGTCGCTAATATTCGTTTTTGGATGATCTCTAAAAATACTTCTCTACTCATATAGTGCAACGCTCTTGTGTAATTATTAAGACGCAATGAGTACAGTTTCCATATTGGTGTTCTGACAGTACGACTTTCATTTGGTGCTAGTGCTGTACCTCAAAGTGACGTGATTCTCCCATGAAAGTACTTGCCCCACAGTATGGCGCAAAGAAATATTTTATGAAAAGCATTCTGGTACAATATAATGTGGCAACACTGTGTTCTTACGCTGCATGCTACATTTAGAGGCACTTGTTAAGTAGTTCGGCGCGTGAGTTGCATTTGTTTTTGTTTTTTTCGGGGCTAAGAAGATGTAAGCTGTCAGTCAGTCTCAGTTGGGGATGTTTTACATACGCAGGCCTTCTCAGATTGGAGCGGTAAGTGTTTCCATATGGCGTGATAATTGCTAAACTGATCTCCTTTGTGTTACATGGACATGATTGCTTGGTGAAACGAATATTTAAATTCACTTGGGTTTTGTGAAAAGATCAACTGCCACGATTTCTCGTCTAGTTACTTCGTTGCCAGTTACGTGCAATGATATGCCGCATACGACGTTCTAGAGTGAACTTCACTGACTTTTATCTTTGTTAAAATGCTAAATTCTGTGGAACTCTGTTATGTTATTACCAGGTGAATGGTAACGTAACTAATTACGCAAATTATTATTTTATTAGTATTGTTATTGTTTAATTTTACATAGTTTATTAATTAAATAAATTGCTGTTATAAAAGTTAAACTGGGTCCCATTTTGTTTATCATAGCGGGACAACACATATATAGTTTGTGTCTGCTATTACCCTGTTGATCCTGTATTGTAAATTTGGTCTCCTCCGTTTTTCATAAATGTGAGTTGTCGGGTGAAATCACCCAAAGTAATGACAGAGTACAATATTTCGAGGTCCATTTGGAACACTCACATTTTATTTTGTCTTAATATGACACCCTTCTTTGGTTTCTCTGGGAGATAAGAATGACAATCTCAAGTTTGCACAGTGGCTGCCTCAAATCTTGCTTAAGAAAGTAAGAAATATGGATTTCTATTAATACATTTGTAAATGTTGCACTGTTTCATTGAGTGATTCAGTTCAACCATTTTCTAGGTATAAAGTGACACTTTTTTAGGGCAATATTCTATCTACAAAGACAAATAAGAGCATAAGGGGACATTTCATCTGCGTTCGCTTCTTAGAGCAGATTTGCTCACTTTTCCATTATGTCATGAATCCCATATGGAAAGAGTAAACCAGGAATATTGATGTACGACTTGACGTTAAGAGAATACTCTACATAAGAATATAAAAAAGTCTGATGTGTTCCATTCACATGGCTTTCTCTACTTCTATGTAACAAATTATAGTTAATAAGCTTTAAGCTTATTCTTCTATTTACTTAATGCTAATCGAGGAAAAAATAGCAGAAATGTCTTATTTCTTACTTCCTTGTAAGTAGAAGCGAAATATGGGAGTATCATAGGTTAAAGTGAAGTGAAAAGCCTGTTGCAATGGACTGAAGTTCCTTTGTTTGTATGGACAAATTTCTGTATGAGAAAATTACAACTCGATCAAAGAACGGTATGTAACACCAGAAAAGCACTTGCGAATTACTCACTCAGTCACTAGCTGGGTCACGCGAGAACGGTCGCTTATATAACAGCTGTGATTTCTGCAGAACGTTCCGAAAAGTTCTAGGGGTGGGGAAACAGAAACTCCTCTCGCTAGCGCTGTTTGTTTATGCGTCACTGGCCCAGGCTTTCGGATAAATGTTCAATGCAGAGATTCTAGTTATTACATACACGCACTGCACAGTGTCATATTACTCTGAGCTGAATCGTACCAATAGGAGAAAGTATTCGGTTTCAAAGCAAAACGTTCTTATAAAATCCATCGCAATACAACACGCTTCGCTTTTTAACAAAAATCCCTAGACGCTTCACATAATTGTGTGAGCTCGCCTCGAGAGCGGATATTTCACTAGGCTGAGAATTTCGATTTGCATGTTTCATATATCGAAGAAATACGACAAGCACCTCCTACACGGTATTTCGATAATGCATAATTATTGAATATGAATGTCATGTTTTCTCAGTCACGTTGAGATAAAATTGCTTACACTAAAATCTTGTATGTGCACTCACATAACTCTCTCTACCTGCTCTGTATAAAAATAGTCTTACAGAAGCTTCTACTTCATGCAAATCGAACTAAAAATTTTAAGAAACAATTTATATTTTATTGGAGGTACAAGGGCAATAAAAAAATCTGATGTGTTCCATCCACATAACTTTCTCTACATCTCTGCAACAAATTATTCTATTTACTTCATCTAATGGAGCCAAAATTAGCAGAAATAGCCTTATTACTTGCTTCCTTGTTATTAGAAGCGAAATAAGGGGGTACCGTAGGTTAAAGTGATAGTCAAAACTTGGTTGCTATGTGACTGAAGCTCCTTTGTTTGTATGGACAATAGTTCACAAAGTCCTGTATGAGAAAAGTAAAAGTTTTTATAACTGAAACCAAAACAAGCAATATCTCATAAACAATCAACTCCACGAAAAAAATGTATATAACATAAATTGTGTGTTTTAAAGTGCGCTACATTTGTTGTGTGGTAAGTTTTTGTTCATCTCTTACGGTTTAGCAGTTATGCAAAATTCCCTAAATTGACCCAGAATAAAGTAGTCTTCAGAGGCTATTTCCAGAAAATTCAAAATATACATTTTACTCGTCAGGTAAATATCTTTAATATGCGAAATTTTAATCAAAATCGTTAGTGCCATCTTCGAAAAAAGTTCCATGTAAAGGGTAGTTTGGGGTGGGGGAATTTTTCTCAAAATCGTCATGTCGCATCCCTGGAAGATATTAGACTGAAATACCAAGTTTGGTATTTTACCGACTTTTCGTTTTTGAGTTATCGTGTTCACAGTCACACGAACACACACACACACACACACACACACACGGATCTTTTTCTGAAAATACTTTTTTTGGATACAGGGGACCCTAAAACACATATTTCCCGTGAAATCACGGTATCGAATTTTTTGGTGGAGTGCAATACCTTCTCTATATACTATGTACATTGTACGTGTACAGAAAGTAAAAATAATGCGACATCAAATCCTTTAGGAACTAGTCGCTATGCCCTTTTTTTGAAATTCCGGACTCCTTTAGACCAGATAAAAAAAAAAAAACGAAAAAGAAAGGAAGAAAAAACAAAAATAAAAAAAACCGAACCACTTCTCATTTGAGATAAGTATAACTATTGGACATTTTAAACATAATAAGGAATATCTCGCAATTGATCAACACCTTAGAGAGTCGTATTTGACATAAACTTTAGACTTGAACGAGAGCCACCTTACTTGTGTGGCGAGTTTTCTTTGTTATGGCTTTTGTTATTTAGAATGAAAAGGACATCACAGGCTATTCGAAGATAATATACATTTTATTGGTGCAAAATGTTCTTAAAAGTAAGATATTTTAATTACAATCATTATATAAAATATTTGAGAAAATCTAAATCTTCAGAATGTACTGTAGAAAGGTACACAACAGGTATATCTTTTAAAAATTTTGGTTTACCTTTTTTTAGGGGGAGGGGGGAATTCAAGAGAGATAATATGAAATCTGGAATCGAATTGTTACACGGAATACAATATTTCATTTAACTACCTTACCTCATGCAGAAGTGAGAGAACAATATGGCGTAATACATGACCACCTTTGCCTATTCTCCTGCAAAAGATTATAAAGATTATTATAAAAAATACAAGAAATGAAATTATCACACATTCCTGGTAATCATAATACAGCAAACTAAAGCAAACAGTTTTAATATAAATAAGACAATATTATAATACTAATAAGACAAAGAAACACGAATAAAGATTTTCCATAAGCCAATAGTAAAAGTATTTCAGAATTGAAACCTGTAATAAGGAATATCTAGCAGTTAAATGTATAAATAGTATGCTTTAACGAACCATAGCTACATTTTGTTTACATTAACGCCTTACCAGTTATATAAAAATATTCAGAATGCAGAGGACTTTAGAGGCTATTTTTATAAAAAAGTGCTGATGTGGACCATTCACATACATTTCTGTATATCTCTGTAACAAATTATTGTTAATAGGCTAATTTTTATCTACTTCATGCTAATCAAGATAAACACTAGCAGAAACGGTTTTATTACATAGTTTCTTATAAGTAGGAGAAAAATAAGGGAATACACCAGGCTAATCCGACAGGCAGATGTTTTAAATCCGTTTCTTTGCGTGACGAAGAGTTGACAAGTTTCCGTATGAGATTAATTTTAGTATTTTAAAACTGAAATCAATAACAAGGAGTATCTCTAAAACAGACAACTTCACAAAAAAAAATATATATCTGACATAAGTTGTGTGTTTTATCGAGATCTTCAGTTTTTGTGTGGTAAGGTTTTGTATAATCCTTACGATTTATCAGTTATGTAAAATTCAATAAAAACATCCTCTTCAGAGGATATTCCTAGAAAATTCAAGATATACATTTCGTTTGTCATAAAAATATGTTAAACATAAGATATTTTAAACTATATCGCGAGAACAATTTTTGTGAAAATCAAAATTTTCGAAAAATGTTCCATGTAAAGGGTAGTTTGGGATGGGGGATTTTCTTGAAAATCTTCGTGTAGCATCCTTGGAAGATACTGAACTTAAATAAAAAGTTTTGTATTTAATGGTCTTTTCGTTTTTGAACTATTCTGTCCACAGTCACACACATAAACGCACACGCACACACAAAACTTGCATTTCCGATGAAATCTAGGTACTGAAGTTTTGCACCCAAAACTTTGATGTCGAGATTTGAACGGAAAAATATATTTTGAAACTCTCTGAGTTTAAAAAAAAACAACAACACATTTTTAGAAAAAGAACCGTATTTGAGTGTGTGTGTGAGACAGTATAGCTCAAAACTAAAATACCGTTAAACACCAAACTTAATATTTAAGTTTGCTATGTCTCAAGGATGTGACAGGAAGATTTTAAAACAAAGGTTAACACTCCCAACTACCCTTTACATGGAACATTATCTAAAACTTTCCATTTTTCAAAAATGCTCTAACGATGTGCACTAAAATACCTTATGTTTAAGATATTTGAATGACAAAACGAAATGGTTATCGTTAATTTTCTGGGAATAGCCTCCGAAGACCTTTTCATCTGAATGACTTTTGTATAACTGGCAAACCGTTAGATAAACTATACAAAAATTGTAGATCTAAAAAAAAAACACAAAAAAAACAACTACAAAAAACACACACACTTTGTCATATGCACTTTTTTTTCTGCAAAGTTAATCGTTTTCGAGATATTCCGCTTATTGATTCCAATTTCAATTAATTTAAGATTTTCTCAAACGGGAAGATACTTTTCTTCATGTTTCTCGTTTTACTACTGGCAGGTAAAGAGAATGAAAGTTTGACTGTTTCACATAGAGACCGGCTTTGAAGGAACTTGACCAGTGCTTTAGCCTGTGTATTCCCTTATTACTTACAAGGAACCAAGCAATAAGGACAATTTCTGCTAATGATTATCTTGTTTATCATGAAGTAGAAGAATCAGCTTTATTAACAATAATATGTTGCAGACATGTAGAGAAAGTCATGCGAACAGAACAATCAGATATTTTACGGCGCAAAAGTAACTTTAAAGCTCTTTAGAGCCTAAACTAAAGGAGACATATAGAAACCTTGGGAAATTTATATTTTAAATATAAATATTGTGAACATAGGGTTAAAATATTATAATGTTATAAAATATTATAATAAAATTTTATTTTGTTTTGTCGTAGTGAATTTTTTTAGTGACCTGACAAAAACAAACAAATTTGACCATAATTTTCAAACCATTAGAGCAAAATTGATGACATTTGTAGTGTAACTTATCTGCAATACATTAAATCAATGGTATAAGTTTAAGAATCTGATGTGTTCCATTCCCATGACTTTCTCTATATCTTTGCAATAAATTATTAAATATGTTATGCTTCAATTTATTTCATGCTAATCGACAAAAAATTATCAGAAATTACTTATTTATTGCTTGCTTCCTTGTAAGTAGAAACGAAATAAGGAAGTGCCATAAGTTGAAGTGATAGTCAAAAGCTGGTTGCTATATGACTGAAGTTCCTTTGTTTGTATGGACAGGAATGGACAAATTCCTGTTTGAGAAAAGTTAAGTTTTTGAAATCTGAAACCAAGAACAAGGAATATCTCATAAACGAACAGCTCCACGAAAAAATGTAACAAATTGTGTGTTTTAATGTGCTCTACATTTTTGGGTGGTAGGTTTTACGGTTTAGCAGTTATTCCAAATTCCGTAAAATTCATCCAGAATAAAGTAGTCTTTAGAGGCTTCTCCCAGAAAGTTAAAGGTATACAAATTATATGCCACTTAAATATCTTTAATATACGACGTTCTAATCAAAATCGTTAGAGCCATTTTTGAGAAAATCAAAATTTTCAAAAAAAGTTCCATGTCAAGGGTAGTTTGGCGTGGGGGGATTCCTTTCATAATGTTCGTGTCACATCCCTCGAAGATTCTGAACTTAAATACCAAGTTTGGTATTTTACTGACTTTTCGTTTCACAGACACACGGACTTACGGACACAGGACACACACACACACACACACACACACACACACACACACACAGGGACACACATACACTCACCTTTTCTGAAAATACCTCTTTGGATACAGGGGACCCTAAAACATATATTTCCAGTGAAATCTAGGTATCGAATTTTTAGGTGGAGTGCACTATGTACATATTACGTGTAGAGAAAGTAAAAAGGATAGCATTATTAGTTTGGAATTACAATACATCAGTCATACATATCCTTAAATAAGAAGTGAGACAGGTCGGAAATCTGGGATTCTCGGTATATTAGGATAACATATTGATGAGGCCCGAAAGTTCAACAAGTAGTTCATTTCCCTTGAGGACATTCAGGTGTTAAGAAAACTTAAAGACGGAGCACAGAAGGAGTTTATGCAGTTTATTTATCACAAACTCTCAGTTTGAAAGTGATAACACAGAAGTGACACGCATTGTTCACTAGGAATTCTATAATGATAACTTGAACGTCTTCACCGCAGTAGAAATCCTTACACATAAGAATAAGTGATTCTTTACTTAGCAAATCTAAAATAAAATAAAATATAGTGGAAACTATATTAATTTATTTAGCTGGAATAGATAGTTTTTTAGATTTTCCTTTTTTGTTTGTTTGTTTTTTGTTTTTTGCTTTTTTTTTGTTTCGGCTTTAAGAACTATACTTTTCTCATACAGGAATTTGTCAACTCCTGTCTACACAGACAAAGGAACTTCATTCACATAGCAACCAGCTTTTGACCATCACTTTAACCTATGTTACGCCCTTATTTCGCTTCTACTTTCAAGGAAGCAAGTAATAAGATTATTATTCTGGATTAGCATGAGGTAATAGAAGAATAAGCTTTCTAACAATATTTTGTTGCAGAGGTATAGAGAAAGTCATGTGAATGGAACACATCAGATTTTTCATACTAGCCGTGTGTAGGACAGGAGTTGCATAGGAAGAGTCTGACTAAAAAATTCAATGCCATATCCGGGATTTGAACCACAGATCTCCCGATCTCTGGCCTGTTGCTCTGCCACTGAGCTACCATAGCACTGAATTTCTCAATTGACTCGCATGTTTCCCGGTAAACCACCAGATGATCTCAAATTATTTTGAGATGACAACCCCAATGGCGACTTACAATGTTGTAAGTACTCAAGTCCCAGGATTCATAGTATAGCCAACTATTTTGGTCAATTGGTATTGGTTTAATTGTTGTTTTCACACTAGTCGTGTATAAGACAGGAGTTGGATAGGTGGAGTCAGGAAAACAAGCGAGTCAGTTGAGAAATTCATTGCTATGCCGGCATGTTACCATGGTAGCTCAGTGCCAGAGCAACCGGCTAGAGATCGGGAGATCCGTGTATAAGACAGGAGTTGGATAGGTAGAGTCAGGAAAACAAGCGAGTCAGTTGAGAATTTCATTGCTATGCCGGCATGTTACCATGGTAGCTCAGTGCCAGAGCAACCGGCTAGAGATCGGGAGATCCGTGTATAAGACAGGAGTTGGATAGGTAGAGTCAGGAAAACAAGCGAGTCAGTTGAGAATTTCATTGCTATGCCAGCATGTTATGGTGGTAGCTCAGTGCCAGAGCAACCGGCTAGAGCTCGGAAGATCCGTGTATAAGACAGGAGTTGGATAGGTAGAGTCAGGAAAACAAGTGAGTCAGTTGAGAATTTCATTGCTATGCCGGCATGTTACCATGGTAGCTCAGTGCCAGAGCAACCGGCTAGAGCTCGGAAGATCCGTGTATAAGACAGGAGTTGGATAGGTAGAGTCAGGAAAACAAGTGAGTCAGTTGAGAATTTCATTGCTATGCCAGCATGTTATGGTGGTAGCTCAGTGCCAGAGCAACCGGCTAGAGATCGGGAGATCCGTGGTTTGAATCCCGGCTGTGGCATTGCATTTTTGAGTCTGACTCTACCTATGCCTTGTCTACAGGTGTTCAAGCAATATGAAATTGAACTATTTTAAACATGTGCAAAAATGTGTTCCTGATTTTTATGCAATATATGTATCAATAAAAATCCTCAAACATTCTTTATTTTTACATTGGCTCTTTCAGGAGTAAAATGTCAATGAACTAAATTATAGGATGATGTAATCTGGTACTCAGCGATTTCTGAAGCCTTCGCCTAGGACTCTTAAAAGACATGTGGTCTTGGTTTATAGAGGAGAACTTATTACTCCTGGGACTATTATGTCGCTATAAATTGTTTTAGAACCCACAATTCAGATTCCTTTTCCTTCCTCTCAACTGGGAATAAAACACTCAGTTTATGATCCATAAAGTGCTGAAACTTTAAATCTGACAGAGAATTAATGATTCGCATATACTAAACGGCTTGCTATATACAGCTTCCCTGCCATTAAGCGAAGACAGATTATATATCTATGTCTGTGTGTGGGACAATACCGTAATTAGGAAATAATATTATTGTCCTGAAATGTACACTAATGTAATGGACCAAAGAACTTAGGGCATTCCTATTACTTCATACGAAATAAACATTAATAATAATAATTATTGTACTTACAAGTATTTATATGAATTGCATTTTGTGTGTGCGTGTGTGTGTTTTATATTCAAATTAAACTGATGTATACTTTGACTTACACGGATGTGTGAAATTAAGTTTTTAGTATTTAACAAAGACACAAGTTCTGTAAAGCTTGATGCTTTCATGTTTTACACTCTAGTGCATAATTGTAAATTTTTTCATTGGAAATTGCATAACATATTTGTAAATATGTATTGTAATTTGTGACATTTATGAAGAGTACATAATACAATAATCATATTTTAGTTTTATATAATTACTAGTAGTAACTGTTATGTCGATATTTAGAAAACATCTTATGTTACAGCAGTGTTACTACAAAAGAAATAGACAACTTCAACTGCCTGTAAAACAAAAACTATTAGAGATAGAAACCTAATTATTTTGGAGGTATGTTGAGAAACTCTCAAAGTTTTGTTTATTACTATTGGTAACGCTTGCCCTAGATGTCGATTTCTGTGGGCTTCTTATGTAGGCAGAACGAACATGTTCAACGTTTTCTTCCGAAACTCTTGGTCTTCCCGAGCTCTTCCCGTTGTCTTGAATTTTCTATACCAGTCGTAGATTGACTGTCTAGTCGGTGACGTTTTGTGGTAACGTGTTTTAAAATGTCGTTGGGAAACAGTTGCTGATTGCGTTCTAGCAAATTCCAACACGCAATATGCCTTTTCCACAGAATTTTCCGCCATTTCAGCTTCTGCAACAACAAACAAAACACTACAGCGTTACCAATAGTAACAAACAAAACTTTGAGAGTTTCTCAACATACCTCCAAAATAATTAGTTTGCTATCTCTAATAGTTTTTGTTTTACAGGCAGTTGAAGTTGTCTATTTCTTTTGTAGTAACCCTGTATTTATTTATACATTTTAACAATACTTTTTTATACTGTTTGTTTGTATGTGCATGCAAAAAAAAAAAGTACATATGTTTTTATAGAGCACATTAAGTGTAGTGCAGTGGCGTACAGGCCTCAAAAGCAAATGGTGCGATTATATGTCTATTCTGTTGTTTTTGTAACCCGTGCTTCTAGCACTAGAGCTTTATACATTGTTTATTTTTCCATTGTATATGCCTTGACAAGTTCTATGTTCAGTGACTTCCTGGCCTAAACGAACCTACAGAACGTTTTCTAATCTAATCTAAACGCGTAATTAAGCACATCAGGTTTCAAAATACGCTGCAACCTTTTAATCTATGATACGCTAATCAGACTATTTAGGTATTTCTCTTGGAAATACTTTAGGTTAAATCTTATAATTCTGGAATATTAAATGATTTATCAAATCGATTACGGAGAGTTGCGGTCCATATAACTACATTTATCAGAATTAAACTCAAATGATGAACAAATATCGGTGTCCTGGCGATGGGAAACTAGCCCCAAATCTGGGAATATTATCACCAACGCAAACTTTTGCTGTCCTCTGGGATCTAGGGCTCTCTGGTTTCCAAGTTGCGGATTGAAACCCGGCGGAGTACGATTGTTTTTTTCGGAAGTAAAAGTCCTTAGCATGCCTTTGGAAGAACAATAAAGCTGGTGGTCATGTGCTGTACATTTATAGCTCCCATTAAAGAGACCTCTGAGAAAAATTAAGCGATGTTTCACGTCCTATACAAATGGGACGCTGATCTCATAGTAGTTAATACCTCGTCTGTAAATAAAACTGAATGCATAACTTTGTCTACCCCTTACGGCATACCCAGTTGGATGAGGAGGTATTAAATTCCATCAAAAAGATCTCCTGGAAGATTATTTGAGACCCATGAATACGCAAAAATCAATCTTATAAAAAATTGTGACGGCGTGTTTGTTTCTCTGTGTATCGCGTGTATGTGTGTGTGAACAGCGTAATTCAAAACGAAAAGTCATTTAAATACCAAGCTTGGTATTTAAGTTCAATATCTTCCAAAGATGCGATTAGTAGATTTTCAACAGAGTGAAATAAACTCAAAATGGAAATATTTTCGCAATGTTCGTTGATTTTCTCGATCAAAATAGCTTACCTATATGAGAGTCGGCTAAGTCTGCTGATATGGCGCCACCAGGCCAGTTAGACGGCTTTATCGTGTAGTTTAACTCTAGAGTAGCTTATATGCATAGTTACAGGTCAATAACTTGTTTAATTTTCGAATGACAACATTTTAAACAAGACCAATTTAGAGTTTTTACGAAAATGGAGGATTTGGAAAAACGAGCAGTATTTCAATACTTCTATTTGAAAGGCTTAAAGCCAAAAGACAGTGCATTGAAGACTCTCCCCATTCATATTCATTGTTAAAAGGTGGGTTGCAGAGTTTAAAATGGGATTACGAGCACTAGTGATGAGCCTATCTCTGGACGCCCTGCAGAAGTGACAACTCCAGAGATCACTGAAAAAATTCATCGTTTAATACTGGAAGACCGCATATTAAAGTTGTTTGAGATAGGAGAGTCTGTAAACATATCAAAAGAAAGTGCAGGTAATATTTTAAGTAATTTTTGGGGGTTTCAAAAGGTCTGTGCAAGATGGGTGCCACTTTTGTTGACAGCTTATCAGAAGTTGCAAAGGAAAACTTTTTCTATTAAGAATGTGAAGCTCTACCGTAAAACTCCCAGTGAATTTTTGAGACGGCTTATTACCATGGCTGAAACCTGGATACATCACTACACTCAAGAAAGTAAATTACAGTTAAACAGTGGTTTGAACCAATACAAAAAAAGGCAAATACAATTTGGCACCTCACAAGGTTATGGCGAGTGTTTTCTGGGATGCACAGGGAATTATGTTTACTGATGACCTGAAAAGGGTAAAACTATCACTGGTGAAGTACCCAAGCTTATTTGCCAAAAAATTAAAAAGAAATCTTGTTTTATCATGACAATGCTCCGGCCCATCGTTCAGTCTTAATAATGGGGAAAATGTGCGAATTAAAGTTCGAATTGCTCGAACTTGCACCCTGTTCGCCAGATCTAGCACCCACTGACTACCACCTGTTCCCAAACCTCAAACAATTTCTTGGAGGACGAAGATTTCACAGCAACTAGGAGGTCATTGATGCGGTAAACAGCTATTTTAAGGACCTTGATAAATCGCACTACAGAGATGGTTTAATTAAATTAGAACACCGATATGACAAATTTGTTAGCCTGTCTGAAGACTATGTAGAGAAATAAAGCAAAACACTTTTTTTTAAATGCTGTTTTCTTTGAGAGGCCCGGGACTTATCAGCCAAGCCTAGTATATATGTAAAACACATTTACATTAAAAATATGATGTGTTCCATTCACATGACTTTCTCTACATCTCTGTAACAAATTAGTGTTAAAAGCCTATTCTTCTATATACTTCAGGCTAATAGTGCTAAACATTAGTAGAAATACTTTTAATAGTTGCTTCATTTTAATTAAAAGGAAAATAAGCGATTGCACTAGGCTAGAGCGATAATCAAATCCTTTAAGACCAGGTTGCTTTGTGATTGAACTTCATTTACTTGCATAGAAAGGAGTTGACAAATTCCCATGTGACAAAAGTTTAATTATTTTAAAAATAAAACCATTAATAAAGAATATCTCAGAAATGGTCCCCTCCACGAAAAAAGTGTATATGACATAAGTTTTGAGCAATGCGTTTTCGTCTATCTCTTGCGGATTATCGGTTACATAAAAGGCATCCAGAATGAAGAGGTCTTCAGAGGATATTGTCAGAAAATTCAAGATATACATTTTATTTACCATGTAAATACCTTAAGTGTGCTATTTCCATGTAAGGAAAGGTTTATATGGGGGGATTATCCTCAAAAATATCGTGACACCTCCTTGGAAGATACTAAACTTAAATACTGACTGTTAGTTTTTGACATAGACACACGGACATATGTACCTTCTTTCGAAAATGTATTTTCTTGGTTCAGGGAAGCCTAAATCGTGTATTTCGGTGGAATCTCGGCATAAATTATTTGGGAGAAATACAGTACCGTCTCTATTTAGGTAACTCTGTATTAATTAGAGAAAGGAATAAAATGTATTTCTTGGATTTTCTGGGAACAGCCCCTGACCACATCTTCATTCTGAATTACTTTTGCACATCTCTAAGACATACATAAAATGTTGCTATACAAAATACGTAGATCTAGTTAAAAGCACAATTATTTTTCAGAGCATATCTTTTTAAAATACACATCCTACCACTTTAACTCTTGCTTTCTTATTGTCTCATTCATGTTGTGTTTAGAAGTGACCCATATTTTAACATCAAACGTCTTTTTACTTTCTCTATACGTGCTATGCATATAGTGTATAGAGAAGGTATTGCACTCCACGAAAAAATTCTAAACCGAGATTTCACCGGAAATATATGTTTTAAGGTCCCCTGTATCAAAAAAAAAGTATTTTCAGAAAAAGGGTCGTGTATGTATGTGCGTCCGTGTGTCCGTAAACACGATAACTCAAAAACGAAAAGTCGGTAAAATACTAAACTTGGTATTTAACTTTAGCATCTTCCAGGGATGCGACACGGGGATTTTGAGAAAAATCCCCCCACGCCAAATGACCCTTACATGGAACTTTTTTCGAAAATTTTGATTTTCTAAAAAATGGCTCTAACGATTTTAATTAAAATACTGAATATTAAATATATTTACATGACAAATAAAATGTATATTTTGAATTTTCTGGGAATAGCCTCTGAAGAGTACTTTATTCTGGATCAATTTTATGGAATTTTGAATAATTGATATACCATAAGAGGTAGACAAAAACTTACTACACAAAACATGTAGAAAACGTTAAAGCACACAATTTATGGTGTATGCAATTTTTTATTGCAGTTCATCGTTTTTTAGACATTCCTTGTTTTTGGTTTCTGCTATGAAAAATTTATACTTTTCTCATACAGGAATTTGTCAACTGCTGTCCTACAAACAAAGGAACTTCAGTGACATAGGAACCAGCTTTTGACTTTGACTTTAACCTATGGTACTCCCTTATTTCGCTTTTACTTACAAGGAAGCAAGTAATAACACTATTTTTGCTATTTCTGTTCTGATTAGAATGAAGTAAACAGAAGTATAAGCTTCTTAACAATAATTGGTTGCAGAGATGTAGAGAAAGTCATGTGAATGGAACACATAAGATTAATTTACGTTAGTTTCCCTTAACTAGGAGAGCTACAGCGCAATACAGTGGAGACCCATGCCTAAATTGTAGGTATGAAAATAACTTTAATAGCTTTTACATAACATCAGTTAATTGCTACCGCTTCTGCAGTCGAAGTTATCGCATACATTTCCATCTTTACTTTCTCTACACGTACTAAGAACACAGTGTATAGAGAAGGTATTGTAGTCCACCCAAAAATTTGATACCGAGATTTCACCGGAAATATGTTTTACGGTCCCCTGTATCCAAAAAAAGCATGTTCAGAAAAAGTTCCGTGTGTGTGTGTGTTTCCGTGTGTCTGTGAACGCGATAACTCAAAAACAAAAATTCGGTAAAATACCAAACTTGGTATTCAAGTTCAGTATCTTCCAGGGATGCGACACGAAGATTTTGAGAAAAATTCCTTTACACCAAACTACCCTTTACATGGAACCTTTTTCGAAAATTTTGATTTTTTTAAAAATTGGTCTAAAGGTTTTGATTGAAATTTCGTATATTAAAGATATTTACCTGACAAATAAAATGTTTATCTTGAACTTTCCGGAAATAGTCTCTGAAGACTACTTTATTCTGGATGAATTTTAAAGAAATGTAACTGCAAACGTAAAAGATGTACAAAAACTTACCACACACAACATGTAGACCACTTTAAAACACACAATTTATGTTATATACATTTTTCTCGTGGAGATGATCGTTTTTGAGTTACTCCTTGTTTTAGGTTTCACCTTTAAAAAGCATACTTTTCTCATACACGCATTTGTCAACTCCTTCCATACAAACAAAGGAACTTCAGTCACATAAGAACCAGCTTTTGACTATCACTTTAATCTATGGTACTCCCTTATTTCGGCTCTACTTACAATGAAGCAAGTAATAAGACTATTTCTGCTAATTTTCTCTCCATTAGCATGAAGTTAATGGAAGCATAGGTTTTTTAACAATAATTTGATGCAGAAATGTAGAGAAAGTCATGTGAATGGAACACATTAGATATTTTAGGTTTGTTTTGTCTATCTCTTACGTTTTTCCAGCTGTTCAAAATTTATACAAAGTCATTCAGAATAAATGGGTCTTGAGAGACTATTTCTAGAAAATTCAAGATACACAAATACTTTGTTTGCCGTAAAAATACATTAAGCATATCGTATTCAATAAAAATCGTAACCGTAATTTTTGAGAAAAACTAAGGAAGTGGGAGGATTTTTCCAGAAAATACCAAGTTTGATATGTAACCGACTTTTGGTTTTTGAGTTATTCTATCCACATACACACACAGACCTTTTTCAAGTGCTCCTTTAGGGATTCAGAGGACCCCAAGACCTTGTATTTCCTGAAATCTTGTTATGACATTTTTGGGAGGAATATAGAACCTTCTCTATCTAATTATACATACGTGCTAGAGATAGCAAGATCACACAGTCGGAAGTGACTACAATGCTGATGTTCACGAAAGCAATTACGAAAATGCATGCTAAAAAAATCTGTGTACCATTCACATGACTTTCTCTACATCTCTGTAACAAATTATTGTTAAAAAGCTTATGCCTCTATTTACTTCCTGCTACTCGAGAACAAATTAGCAGAAATAGTCTTAATACTTGTTCCCTTGTAAGTAGAAGCGAAATAAGGGAGTACCATAGGTTAAAGTGATAGTCAAAAGCTGGTTGCTATGTGACTGAAGTTCCTTTGTTTATATGGACAGGAGTTGACAAATTCCATACAAGAAAAGTAAATTTTTCATAGCTGGAACAAAAACAATTAATATCTCAAAAACGATCAACTCCACGAAAATAATGTATCTAACATAAATTGTGTGTTTTAACATGCTCTACATTTCTTGTGCAGTAAGTTTTTATCTAAGTCTTATGGTTTAGCAGTTATGCAAAATTCCGTAAAATTCATCTCCAGATACTATTCCAAGAAAGATCAAGATTTATTTGTCAGGTAAATATCTTAATATATGATATTTTAATCAAAATCTTTAGAGCCATTTTTGCGAAAATTAACATTTTCGAAAAAAGTTACATGTAAAGGGTAGTTTGGGGTGGCGGGATTTTTCTCAAAATCATCGTGTCGCATCACTGGAAGATACTTAACTTAAATACCAAGTTTGGTATTTTACCGACTTTTAGTTTTTGAATTATCCTGTTCACAGACACACGGACTCACTCACTCACACATACACACACACACACACACAGACTTTTTTGTGAAAATGCTTTTTTTTGGATATAAGGGACCCTAAAACATATATTTCCGGTGAAATCACGGTATCGAATTTTTGGGTGGAGTGCAATACCTTCTCTATACACTATGCACATTGTGCGTGTAGAGAAAGTAAAAATCTGATGTGTTCCATTCACATGACTTTCTCTACATCTCAACCACAAATGATTGTTGGCTTAGGCTTCTATTTACTTCATACTAATCGAGAAAAAATTATCAGAAATAGTTTTGTAAATAGAAGCGAAATAAGGGAGTAGCATAAGTTAAAGCTGGTTGCTATGTGACTGAAGTTCCTTTGTTTGTATGGACAGGATATGACAAATTCCTGTATGAGAAAAATATAAGTTTTTCAAAGCTGAAACCAAGAAAAAGGAATATCTCAAAAACAATCAACGAAAAAAATTCTATATTACATAATTGTGTGTCCTAAAGTGCGCTACATTTTTTGTATGTTAAGTTTATGTATATCTCTTACGGTTTAGCAGTTATACAGAATTCCATAAAATTCATCCAGAATAAACTAGCCTTCAGAGGCTATTCCTAAAAAATTCAAGATATACATTTTGCCATGTAAATATTTTTAATATAAGATCTTTTAATCAAAATCGTTAGAGCTATTTTTGATAATTTACCATTTTCGAAAAAAATGGTAGTTGGGGGTGCGGGATTTTGTTGAAAATGTTCTTGTCGCAACCTCGGAAGATACTAATCCTAACTACCAACTTTTTGTTTTTGTGCTATTCTGCCCACAGCCACACACGGACATTTTTCTAAAAATACCTTTTTCGGAGTCATGGTTCTCATAACATGTATTGCCAGTGAAATCTAGGTATGGAATTTTGGGCGTATTACAATACCTTCTCTGCGCACTGTTACATTGCACGTGCAGAGAAAGTAATAACTCCGTAGGAGAGTAATTGTAAGTAGATGAGGGAATAGCTGTTGGTGTGCTCATTGTGAGCATTTTAACTTTCACTGTTCTACAAAACCAAAAGGATAATAAGCAATAGCTTTGCTAAGGTCTGTAGCAATCCAACTGAAATCGAAAATTGCGTTGTGTGATCGTTACTCTAGGCGCCGTTATCGCTCTTCGGGGGTCGGAGAAGTCATAAATTTGCGTTTTGCTTTGCAATGATGTTTAGATTGCGCCATCGTTTGTTCATTACCAGACGGGAAATCACAAGACGACATTGATCCAGCAGGGTTGCGACAAAGTGAATAAAGATAGCTTTAATAGCCTGGCCCTGTAGTCCCTGGGGCTAGCTCGTCTCCCTTTAATGAGCTAAGAGGCCGACCTGCCTGATCCTAGAGCAATTTATTTGGGGCCGTTTGTTCATTTGAAATAAGCTTTATGCACAATTTGACTTCTTCATTACCTCTATATGTCTAGTTTTATTCTACTACTTTTTCTTTCTTTATTAGTCCGCTATCTGTACAATAGCTCTACTTCAAGGCGTTTAATTAATTACTCATCCATTTATCTGTCCCTTTTATGGAGTTTCCAACAATAGTTTTTCTTACTTGGCAATCCTCTGTTATAAAGTATTCCATTAACACACTTCAAGTGAGCTTTTTTCTCTTAAACGCCATCTATTTACTAAAGAACAATGCAGTAAAGAACCAAGTCTGTTTCTCATTGTAAATTAGGATTATAAATACAAATGTTTTAGCATACTTAACATTTTTCTGTTAGTAAGTGGATCTATAAAATTATTTCATCGTTAAGAGCCACGGAGAGAATATTTATTACAATTATTGAAAATATCGAACATTTCTTTTTACTTTCTCTACGCTTACTATGTAAATTTCTATTCTTTTTTTGAAAACGGCTCTAACGATTTTGATTAAGATATCATTTATTAAAGCTATTTATAAGCAAAATAAAATATATTTTTTTAATTTTCTTTATACAGCCTTTGAATAGTAATGCACTCTCAATGAATTTTGCTGAATTCTGCATGATTGATAAACCGTAAGAAATTGACAAAAAATTACTACATGAAAGTGTAGATCTCATTAAAACACACAATTTATGTGAAATACATTTTTTGTGCAGTTGAGAATTTTTTTTAGATATTCTTTGTTATTGGTTTGAGACCGTTAGTCGGCGTTGCTACTATGATTATTACTATTTCCGTTAATTATCAATTATTTAATGTATTTAAAAGTGTTAATTATCAATCATTTAATGTATTTAAAAGTATAAAGCTAGCTTCTCGCAATCACAGTTCAAAGTTGTTTACCAAACTTAGCTAATGGAAAGGGGAAAGGCTCTTTGTGAAGAAGAACTCTATTGTTGGTCACGTACTCTGGTGCATGTGCGTGCATAGAGGAATAAGTGCAGACGCAATCTGGTAAGGAACCGAATTGCAGAGAAATGAGTTTTTCTTCACTGTGTGGTAATGGTCACGAGGGGTTTATGATGCATTCTGGGGAAAGAAAGATGCATTATGGGCTACCTAGACGTCAAGTTCACGGTCTTTCTGACCAATCAGAATGAAGCAGTCACGACAGTAGAATCTATTATATAAGTAGCAGATTGTAGGATGTCAGGGCACTTAGTCACATACTCCTACACTGTTACATACACGCACTTGCTCAGTCACTTCAGGTCATTTAATCGCTGTTGGGCAGTCAGTCAGTCATTTAGGGTCATGTAGGCGTGATTACTGTTGAGAACACTCATCGCTAACTTCAAGGCGCAAGCTAATAGTGAAAGTAATAAGTGAGAAAGTAATCAGTTTAATGAGAGAAGTCAAGTTACGTCTTTAAAGAAAGGAAGACACTTAGAAATAATCGTAATCAATTAGCTTGTAAAGAAAAGTGCTTGTCTACATATGTCTTACCTCTAGTCGAGAATAAAACGAATAGAAAGTGAAAGTGTGCTATTTCGCAAGACCACTCCTAACTACCCTCGTTGTCGTTACCACCCAAGTGAGTCAATCTTCATGCAGACATGAGTTACGCCGGAGGCAGCATCTTCAGTAGTGGATCTTCAAAACCAGGAACGTGGAAGATCTATCTTGGTAGTGGAGTGAGTCCAGAGACACCCGTCAATGGGAGAGCAAAACTGTTCATACTTGGCTCCCATCATGCGAGACTACAATAAATACAACGTGGTGCTATGACTATTGCAGGTTTCAGTTTTAAAATACTGCAACTTTTCTTATATGCAAATTTCTCAACTCTTGGCCTACAAAGCAAAGGATTTCAACCATATGACACCAGCTTAAAAAAAGATTTAATTATTGCTTTAGCCAGGTATTTCCCTTGTTTCACCTTTACTTACAAGAAATCAAGTATTAAGACCATTTTTCTAATCTTTATTTCGATTAGCATGTAGTAAATAGAATAGTAAGCGTTTTAACAATAATTCATTACAGAGATGCAAAGAAAGTCATGTGAATGGGACACATCGAATTTTTGTATTTAGGGATTCTCAAAGCATAGATATCAGTAAAATCTCGGTATCGAATTTTTGTGTTGAATACAATACTTTACCTATTTTCTGCACGTAATTGAGAAAATCTTATGTGTTCCATTCACACGACTTTCTCCATTTCTGCAAGCAATTATTCTTAAAAACAGCATGCTTCTATTTATTTCATGTTAATCTTAGTACCTGCTTCCTTGTAAGCAGAAGAGAAATAAGGGAGTACCATAGGTTAAAGTGACAGTCAGAAGCTGGTTGCTTTGTGACTAAAGTTCCTTTATTTGTATGGACAGGAGTTGACAAATTCCTACATGTGAAAAGTTAAGCTTTTTAAAGCTGAAACCAAAAAGAGGAATATATAAAAAACGATCAACTCTACAACAAATAATATTACAACATAAATTTTGTGCTTTAAAGTGCTCTACATTTTTGTGTGGTAAGTTCTTGTCCATTTCTTACGGTTTAGCAGTTATGCAAAATTCCGTAAAATTCACCCAGAATAAAGTAGTCTTCAGAGGCTATTCCCAGAAAATTCAAAATATACATTTTATATTTCAAGTAAATATCTTTAATATACGCTATTTTAATCAAAATCGTTAGTGCCATTTTTGAGCAAATCAAAATTTTCGAAAAATGTTCCACGTAAAGGGTAGTTGGGATGGGGGATTTTTCTCAAAATCTTCATATTGCATCCCTGAACTTACATACTTGTTTTGTATTTTACCGACCTTTCGTTTTTGAGTTATCGTATTCACAGACAGACACACACACACACACACACACACACACATGACCCTTTTTCTGAAAATTCGTTTTTTGGATGAAGGGGACCCTAAAACATATTTCCGGTGAAATCTCGGTATCAAAATTTTTGATGGAGTGCAATACCTTCTCTATACACTATGTACATGGTGCTGTAAATAAAGTAAAAAAAAATATTATAACATTGTTTAACTCAGTTTTCTATAGGTAACAATATCTTCCTGTGATGTAGATATTTAGATACACTCCTTCCACTGGGCATGTTAATAACAATCCCGCTCTCTGTTCATAAATTCTGTTTGAACAATAGAAACAATATCGTGATCATTCTGTTACAATTGCCATCAATTTTTCCTGTTCCGCATCTTTCATAACTTTCCATCCCTTTTCTCGCCAGCATCAGTTTTATATTATAGCCTTGCCAAAAACAGTTTACCGTGCAATAATAAAGTCCCGTAAAAACTGCAATTTAACATAGCCTTATATGCCTCTTTATTTCCTTAATAACCTTCTCTCTTCTGATTGGCAAATAGTTTACACCTTAAGGTGTGATGATTGCACGTTAAAGTGATCCAGTTCTTAATGAGAGTCAATATGAATTTTACGATTATTTTTACACTTTCATGTCTACTTATTGTGAGGGTGTATTAATCGATTTGTGTGTGTTTGTACGTTACGGAGGGGTTTTCCACACTGCACCCGTGGACTTATTGTAAGTCAGACCCCTGGAGGAGAGGTTGTGATGAGTGTAATTCCACAGGGTGGCCGACGTCCAGACAGGGAAAGAGCCGCCGTGGAGGGTCCCTAACATCTCACGAGCAGTTCTTCATCTCTTGCGGGGAGCGCCATAAGCCCGAGGCTGAGTTCCGGATAGACCGCCTGAGCACACAGACAACAATCAGCTCCATCTGCTGTGTTTCCAGAGCTCAGTCACCTCCACAGAATGGCGCCTCTGCCACAGTCCTCGTCGGCACTTATAAACCTGAAAGGGAACGCTTGGGGTGAAATCAGGAATTCGCCTAATGACCCCGGGAAAATCCTGGGTCAAAGAGGTCGACCGTGTGGAACCAACCTCGAATGCCAGTCTTAGACAGAACGCCTTGAGCCGCCTGGCTCGGTTCTGAGGTGTGTATTAAGAAAAAGAGGACAAAGATCTACCCTGTCAAAATATTCAAAGTTTCCCTTAATTCGATTTAAATACTTTTTCAAAATATAGGTTCCATTCGTGTTAATTCAGCACAATTCTCTCTAGTAATAAATGAGTGTTTAAAAACAAGTTTTACAATTGCGTGACTTCTTACAATATTTACATTATATAGGATAGTTTAGGCATTATCTTTAACATTTATAACATGGTATTTTCAAGTGTTAATTAACTAAGATTAAAAATATAGTGACTCCAATTGTAAACAAATTAAATACTTTTAAAATAAGCTATATGCTAATATATTTAAATATTTGCTGTTTTACTACCATTTATCTAATTCATTTTATCCCATGAATAATAAAATTATCTATATAAAAAGAACCCATAAACCATTATGTAAAAGAATTAATTATTCCAAGGAGTATTCATACTATTTTTATAAATTAATACAACAACATATAGCTCACACATTAAGGCTGCAGATATCTCTTTGGAGCAGTTTAGTACATTGCCTGCGAGGGTCAAATAATGTATCTATAGGTCAAAATATAATATATGCGCATTCGTGTATACCGATCTAGATTTGTTATCTTAAGGTAAACACAAATAACCCTATAAATATGATATAAACCCACAGAAAAACACCAAGAAGAAGATTCCCTTGCAAAATTGTCTTACTACCCTTTTGATCATAGGCAACATAGCACAATAAATACATATTTATCCGTGTAAAAGAAAAGAAAGAAATGCTGTTTTTGGGAACTCAAGCTATCGATTCCTGATGATGAAGTTTAGAAACCCTCGTATCTACATCTCCACCTGGAAATCTATACAACAGTTTTGCAGTTATTGGCTAGTCTACAGCACTATATTCGGAAAGGGAATAGTTTTAAAAAATGCCGATTTATATAAACTATAACTTGAAATAAAAACCATACGGTTATAACTTAATCTCATGCACAACTAAACCGCATATTCTCCTATAGCATTTGAACAGTGTCTAACGCCCACTTTTATTACATTGGCATCGCAGGCGCTGACACTGATGTATGAAATCAATATGGAGCACCGGTGGAATGCGATGGCGGGGGGAAACCGGAGAACCCAGAGAAAACCTTGCGCCGCTTTGTCCACCACAAAATCCACATGCTGTCGCCTGGGAGCGCCTGGGTGAAATCCTATTACAGCATAATAAGAGCACTTGCAAAGTTCAAATAAAACTTTAATATTGGGATTATTAATAGTGGTATACAGTAATTAATACAGAATTAATCATAAGGATTAACGCAATTATCGCATATTTTCTGTTAAACAAAAATAATGCTTTCCATTCACATGGCTTTCTCTACATCTTGCAAAAAAATTATTAAAAAAACCTATGTTCTATTTACTTCATGCTAATTGAGAAAAATTAGCAGAAATAGTCTTATTACTTGATTTCTTGTAATTAGAAGCGAAATAACGGAGTACCATATGTTAAAGTGATAGTCAAAAGCTGGTTGTTATGTGATTGAAGTTCCTTTGTTTGTATGGACACGAGTTGACAGTTTTCCTGTATGAGAAAAGTAAGTTCTCAAAGCTAAATCCATAACAAGGAATATCTTAAAAACGAGCAACTCCACGAAAGAAATTTATATAACATAAATTGTCTGTTTTAATGTGTTCTACATTTTCTGTGCGGTAATTTTTTGTCAATCTCCTACGGTTTAGTAATTATGCAAAATTCCGTAAAATACACTCAGATTAAAGTAGTCTTCAGAGGTTAGTTCCAGAAAATTCAAGATATGCATTTCATTTGTCACGCAAATATCTTTAATATACGAGATTTTAATCCAAATCGTTAGAGCCATTTTTGAAAAAATCAAAATTGTCGAAGTTTTTCCATGTAAAGGGCAGCTGCGGGTGGGGGGATTTTCTTAAAAATCTGCGTGTCGCATCCTTGGAAGATACCAAACCTAAATACCAAGTTTGGTTTTTAACGGACTTTTCGTTTTTGAGCTATGCTGCTCACAGATACACATACACACAGACACACACGGACATTTTACTGAAAATGCTTTTTCTTTGTTCAAGAGGTCTCAAAACATGTATTTCCGGTGAAATCTCGGTATCGAATTTTTGGGTGCATTACAATTCCTTCTCTATACACTATGTACGTATACAGAAAGTAATAATTCAGTTATGGTGATGATTATTACGATCACTGTAGATGTTACCAGGTATTTGGCTATGAGATGCTTATTGTGCAGTGGCAGAACTCAACGGGACCATTGCAAGTTATAACCGGCCAGCGGGGAACCAGCAATTGAGACCTTTGAGTGTTCCTAGAGAGAGTATTGAAATATTGGTATAGGTTTATGAAGGGCGAAGATGAAAATCTGCTAAAAATATGTATGAAACAGCTCAAGATAATTGAGGGTTAGAAGAGTAAGTGGGGAAGCTAGAGCTAATCTTGCCCAAAATAGGAATGGAAGACATACGGAGGAAAGAAAAAGTATAGAAGACATAGATAAATAAGAAATGTGTGGTGTTTATACAGAAAAATAAATAAAGAATGGTCACGAGAGAGGATAAAGATGTATGTAATAAACAAGAGATTAGCTTGAGTGAGAACAGGATCATTGATTTAAAAGAGATAATGGGCGATGAACTAGAACGTTGCACACTATGCGGGGAGAAAGACAGTATTGTTCACTGTATAACTGAATGTAAAGAGGTAAGAAATTGTAGAACACAATGCCAGGAGAGATGGGAGCAATGAAATTGTTGAATGTATGAGAAGCAATAAAGAAATAGTCACATTTGAGAACGATAACAGAAAAGCTGATAAGTAAAATCAAAGAGAGAGAGAGAGAGAGAGCGCACAAATAAGAAAGCACAAAGATTGGTCTGGGACCAAAGGATAAGTCAGCTAGCTTAAATAAAAACTCAGTTGTGTTCCATTCACATGACTTTCTCTACATCTCTGCAACAAAGTATTGTTAAAAAGCTTATACTTCTATTTACCAAATGCCAATCGAGAAAAAATTAGTAGATATAGTCTTATTACTGGCTTCCTTGTAAGTAGAAGCGAAATTTGCGAGTACCATAGGCTAAAGTGTTAGTCAAAACCTGGTTGCTATGTGACTGAAGTTCCTTTGTTTGTATGAATAGGATATGACAAATTCCTGAATAAGAAAAGTAAAGTTTTTTTAAAGCTGAAACCAAAAACAAGGAATATGTAAAAAACGATCAACTCCACGAGACAAATGCATGTAACATAAATTGTGTGTTTTAACGTGCCTTTTGTGTGTATTTTGAGTGGTAACTTTTTCTCCATATCTTGCGGTTTAACAGTTATTCAAAATTCGGTGAAACTAGAGGCTATTCCCAGGTAATTCAAGACATATATTTTATTTGTCAGGTAAATATCTTTTATATATTATATTTTAATCAAAATCGTTAGAGCCATTTTTGAGAAAATAAAAATTTTCTAAAAAAGTTCTATGTAAAGAGTAGTTTGGATTGGGGGGCTTTTTTTTTTTTTTTTTTTTTTTTTTTTTTTTTTTTTTTTTTTTTTTTTTTTTTTTTTTTTTCAAAATCTTCGTGTCGCATCCTTGGAAGATGCTAAACTTAAACACCAAGTTTGGTATTTTACAGACTTTTCATTTTTGAGTTATCGTGTTCACGGACACACGGACACACACACACACACACACACACACACAACTCACACGGACCGTTTTGTGAAAATGCTTTTTTTTTTAGATAAAGGGGACCCTAAAACATATATTTCCGGTTAAATCTCGGTATTGAATTTTTAGGTGGAGTGCTACAGCTTCTCTATACACTATATACACACTACGTGTAGAGAAAGCAAAAATGTATTGCAGTTAAGCCTTTTGCTTATGGCTAGTCACGCTCATTGAAAGGGATTAAACAAAGATAGCTCTCGCTAGTTCGCCAATAAACCGTTTCATGTTTAAATAGCTCCGTTGAGTCCTGCAACTATTTTAACGCACGAAAGGATATCTGCACACGCCAGATATGGGACAGTTGGGCTACCTCGTACAGAAATAACTTGTTCATTAAAAATCCACACGGAAATTTATTTTCATGTGGAAAATCAACAATTGTGCAGGTTGGTGATAGTCCTAAACATTAGCATAATAGTTGGGGGATGCGCAGCTAATACAACTTTTTATGTTTGTCACCAAAGTAACATTAGTTTATCCCTTGAACACTCCTGTGCTTTCTGGATTTGGTAATATCCAACATTCCCTTCCAGGTTAAACTTCAAGGTTTTGTATTTTAAGGTTTCGGATGATGATGTTAAGGAGGTATCGCTAGATAGGCTCCTTGCATTTTTCAGGAGCAGCATCCTTTCCTCTGCTCCGCTGGTGTTTAATTTGTGAACAATTGTTTTCTTTGAAGGATTTTTACTGACCACTCCCTAAGCATCTGCGACCAGGTATTGATATATTGCGGCCTTTCACTCCCTCGGGGGAAGGGGTGATAGGAGGGGAAACCATAGGCCAGCACAAAAGAAACGGCGAAAATCAGCGCAGAGGCAGATGGAAGTCCCTAACATTCCACTAGATATAAGCCCTGGTGCGCCACGGAGACTATACAGTCACCGTGAGGCCGAAAGGAGACCTCTACAACGGCACCTACCCTCAACCAGTGCAACCAGTGAAAGAGAATTTTACTCAGAGCAAGCAAGGCCTCAAGCCACACCTAAGCCGACCAGAAAGATCAAGAAGGGAAATGAAAAGAAAAGGAACCAGGTAGATAAACAGCACTCCAGCTATCGCCTAAACGGCCC
The DNA here is from genome assembly GCA_030762935.1 of Hymenopus coronatus. Lineage (NCBI taxonomy): Eukaryota > Metazoa > Arthropoda > Insecta > Mantodea > Hymenopodidae > Hymenopus > Hymenopus coronatus. The sequence goes on along the minus strand of CM060889.1, from coordinate 7,429,857 downwards.
CAGGAAAGCCATGGAAATAAGAGGCAGAGTGCGGTCAACGGGATGCGAACCCACACCTCCTGATAAAATCCTGAGTCAGCTGACTCGGTTTGTCCACAATTGCCTCTTTTAAAAATGTAAATTACACATTCCACAAGTCATGTTTAACTGCAAACGGGAAGTTACAGCCGCGAAGTATGGCCTAGCAAAGTAAACCTACAGTTTAGCTGCGTGCACAAAAATATCTCCTTAAGAACGTCGCTGTTTAAGTTGGCAATGGTAAATTTAGCTCTGTTCTCTTCTAGAATGACCTCCTCTGTAGTTTACATTATTAATAATCCAGTCTAGATAATTCTAGTCACTGAATTAGCACTGTATTTTATCTCCCATAAAATATAACAAACTACCGAAGGGTTAGGTTAAGGTTTAAACCTTCCACAGGATGAATTATATAGAGCTGAGTACTTATTATACATAAATTGTAGAGGAATTTTGTGAGATTATTTACCTGCATAGTAAATGTTGAAAATATCCTCCATCCTGCATAAGGCACAGCTCAACACGTCGTTCCATGTTACTCGCCACTCGTTGGAGGCATCTGTTGTTGTCAATAGCTTGAATCTCCTTTGTGATGATGTGTTTCCGATCATCTAATGTCTGGGGATGTGTGGCATAAACCCTGTCTTTTAAGTAACCCCCATAGAAAGAATTCCGGGGATGTCAAATCCGGAGATCTCGGTGGCCACAGGTTCCTGGAAATTATCCGGTCGTCAAAGAAACTTGCAAATAGGTTCATGGATTCATTTGATGTAAGGCATGTAGCGCCATCTTGCTGAAAATATCTTTGACTCAGCTCTATATAAACTGCATTTTCAAGATGACCACAAGAACAACATGTCGAAACAGCTGCCAGCAATGCAATTAGGAATAAAACATAAACATCTGCGCATCTAGTTACAAGTAATCGAAACTCCAGAACATTCTGCTTAATTTGGTGCTAAAATTCGGTAATTGAATGAATTTTCAACGGAATAATTAAAGAAGTAAATGTATCAGTTCTACATAAATCATTCTGTATTTCATGCTACAAGAACCGTTATGTTAATATCGATTTGGCTATCCACTACGATAAGGACAATAATTTTAACCTCCATCTACATGTCATAGCTGTTGTTCACGTTAACGAGATTTGCAAATAAGTGTTCTTCTAGGGTACACAGTAGTGTATATATATATATATATATATATATATATTGTAAATTTTTAATTCATCGAAATTCTTAGGCTTTCACGCCCGGTGTCAATACTGGCTCCAAACGAGCCAATCAGACACCAGCAGAGCACAGCACTCCACCGACAGAAGTCCAGCCCACCGCCAACCCGAACCAATCACCACACGCCTCCCCACCGGCCGCTGATATAAATACCGCGGTCCACAGTGCAACCAGCCCCGCCTTCCCAAGGACGCCTTGGGATGGTAGTTTTCCGGCCGCCTCTCCCTTTATTGTTCTACCCGCCAAGTTAAGCAGCATCGGGCATGGTCACGACTCGGACGGGTGACCATCCAGTTGTACTCTGACCAGATCTGCAACACTGGCTTCCCCCACCCCGTACCTATATCCCTTCAGGTCCCCCGCTAGCCGGCACTGCTTTCCTTGACAGCCCGCAAGCGGCTGGCCAAGGTAAGCAGCATCGGGCCTGGTCCCTCTCTGGGTGGGTGGCCACTCAGATAGGTAAACCAGCCCGCGCCGGCTGCACAGAGGGAACACCCTGCCCAATTACTTTGACATTGACAAAAACGCTTGCATAAGACTACATCTTTTATATCACACGGGTAAATCCGCAAGAAAAGCGGATAGGTACCGTGGTGATTTGCCCCCGCCCGAGTACACTCGGGCGACTAGTTCCTGCTCCTGGCTCCTCCTGGCTCCTGGCTCCTGCAACCAGCACAGTCTCAGTTGAAACGTCCACTAGAGCAGTTCGACTTCGCCGCTGTCAACGAAGATGTCTGCCGTAGTCGCAGACGAAACGTCTGGGAAGAAGAAGGAGGAGCCTCGTAGACCACGGCCCACAAGCCCGGATTATACTCCAGACAGTAAAATTGTAATTGTTTCATTTATAGTTCGTCTTTAGTCGTAATGGCCATAGCAGCGGTTTTTACCTTCGACAATGGAGTTATTCGTGTACAATTCTTATTGGATTCTATTTCTTTGTGTTTTTGTACATTATATCACACACTACACACATACACTACTATCTACCTACCTGTATCCAGCCAACCTACCTAACTAACTACGTACATTCAGAAAGATTGCCATAAGAATTGCAAGTGCATATCCCACAACATCCACTAAGGTAATACAAGTGATTGCAGGAACAATACCGTTCCATTTATTAACAATTGATCATACATTTATTAAAGAAAAACATAATAGAGCACACAAAGAAGAGAAAAGGAAAATTACAATGAAAAATTGACAGGAGGAATGGAATGAAGAACGTGAAACGGTCCAATGACCTAAACATGTTATCCCAAAAATTGAACTATGGCTAAACAGACAACACGGAGAAGTTGACTACTTTTTTACGCAATTCTTAACAGGACATGGACGACTTGGAACCTACTCATACAGAATGAAGATAATTGAGACTGAACAAGGCAGATATTGTAAAGAAATACACACCAGAACACACTATTTTACTATGTAAAAGATGGAACACCATAAGAACAAAGACTTTAAGCGATACTGAAATGGAGTTAACACCAGATAATATAATACAAAATATGATACAGAAGAAAGAAACATGGTACCTTATTACAGGAATGATTAAGAAGATTCTACAGGATAAGGAAAAAGATGAAGGGTAAACTTGAATGCTGCACCGTGAAGAAATGCTGAGAGGCGGTTCCCAGCGCTGCAGGAGACGGAGGTGGTTTTTAGCCGGTAAGAGTCCGAAACACCAGGGCCACCTTCCCTCAAGTCCATGAGGATTTTTCCCTCTTAAAAAAAACAAAAAAACAACTATTTACATTCATACTTCCAGAATCCTGAGACCATTGACACAGTAGGCAGGTGCTGTAGCCAACGGGACCAGACAATGTTTTATTGTGTACAAGTCATATAGATGGCGTGAGAATTTCGTGTACATTTCCTTGCAAATTATGCATTGATTCCTTCCTCTGTATCTGTTTGTCCCCATGTCAGACACCTAGAGAAGTGATGTTTACGGAAATGAGTCCAAATTACATTCCTTGAGTGTGGAAATCTTATGTGAGGGTGGAAAATTTAGGAAAATTTGATGTAATCTATTCCCATGAGTTTCTCTATATCTTTGTAACAAAGTATTGTTAGAAAGCTTATGCTTCTATTAGCTTTTGCTAATCGATACAAATTAGCAGCAATAGTATTATTACTTGCTTCTTTGAGAGTAGAAGCGAAATAAGGGAGTATCATTGGTTAAAGTGATAGTCAAAAGCTGGTTGCTATGTGGCTGAAGTTCTTTTGTTTGTATGTACAGGAATTGACAAATTCCTCTATGAGAAAAAAAATAAGTTTTTCAAAGCGGAAACCAAAATACAGGATCTCAAAAGCCATCAGCTCCACGAAAAAATGTAAATGACACAAATTGTGTGTTATCCTGATCTAAATATTTTGTGTAGTAAGTTTTTGTCCATCTCTTATGGCTTAGCAGTTATGCAAAATTCTGTAAAATTGACCAGAATAAAGTAGTCTTCAAAGGCTCTTCACAGAAAGTTAAAAATATAAGCTTTATTTGTCAAGTAAATATCTAAAATATAAGGGATTTTAATAAAAATCGCTGCAGCCATTTTTAAGAAAATCAACATTTTCGAAACTTTTTCCATGTAAAGGGTAGTTGGGAGTGGGGGGACTTTCTTGAAAATCTTCGTGTCGCATCCTTGGAAGATACCAAACTGAAATACCAAGTTTGGTTTTTAACGGTCTTTTCGTTTTTGAGCTATGCTGCCCCTCCCCACACACACACACACACACACTGGAACATGTTTCTAAAAATGGTTTTTTTTTTTTTGTATTCAGGGGGTTCCAAAACATATATTTCCGGTGAAATATCGATATCGAATTTTTGGGTGCATCACAATACCTTCTCTATATACTATACACATAGTATGTATAGAGAAAGTAATAAATGGTCACTTTTTATGCACGCCAGTGTGCACGCAGTTCTTCTGCTAAAAATTATAAATTCTTAGAGTTTTTGCATATAAATTACTTGATGTATACGCTATTTGAGTTCCGTTAGTGCTGCAGCTCGTAAATTGTTGGATGCGTGCAAGAAAACAGAAGCACAAACTCATGCCAAAAGGCGCCCTGCGACAGCGAAGGACTATTTTTCTGCCAGCTTATAGTTGTCCCTATTTTCTCGAAACAGAACATAGCACTCAAAAAGGAAATGCGTAATTTTTTTCAGATTCCTACAATGCTTTAATTTCCCTTCAGAATCTGACCAAAGAAACCCAATATTTATACACCAAAAGTTTGCTTGAAATAAAGAGGTAAGTTTAATGTGGATACCTTCCCATCAGGGGATAGAGGGGAACGAAAGAGCAGATCAAGCAGCAAAAGAAGCAACAAAACAACCACCAGTTTATCTCCCTATCCCTATTCCACATGAAGATGCTATACAGCATGTTAAGAACAAGCTGATACAAAAATGTAAGAACAACTGGATTGAAAATAATCTCAACAGTAAACTCCATGAAGTAAAAAGTAACACATCATTTATTAAAATATATAAAACTATCAGCCGGCATCACCAGACAAAGAATTGGACATTCTGAACTAACTCATGGCTATGTATTCACCAAACAGTAACCTCCATCCTGTGAACATTGCAGCCAGAGACTATCAACATATGATACTCACCAGACTAAGAATTGGACATTCTAAACTAACTCATGGCTATGTATTCACCAAACAGCAACTACCATCCTGTGATCATTGCAGACAGAGACTATCAACAGATGATACTCACCAGACTAAGAATTGGACAAACTAAACTAACTCATGACTATGTATTCACCAAACAGCAACCAGAGACTATCAACAGATGATACTCACCAGACACAGAATTGGACAAACTAAACTAACTCATGACTATGTATTCACCAAACAGCAACCAGAGACTATCAACATATGATACTCACCAGACTAAGAATTGGACAAACTAAACTAACTCATGACTATGTATTCACCAAACAGCAACCAGAGACTATCAACAGATGATACTCACCAGACACAGAATTGGACAAACTAAACTAACTCATGACTATGTATTCACCAAACAGCAACCAGAGACTATCAACATATTATACTCACCAGACTAAGAATTGGACATTCTAAACTAACTCATGACTATGTATTCACCAAACAGTAACCTGCATCCTTGAATATTGCAGCCAGAGACTATCAACAGATGATACTCACCAGACTAAGAATTGGACACACTAAACTAACTCATGACTATGTATTCACCAAACAGCAACCTCCATCCTGTGAACATTGCAGCCAGAGACTATCAACAGATGATACTCACCAGACTAAGAATTGGACAAACTAAACTAACTCATGACTATGTATTAACCAAACAATAACCTGCATCCTTGAATATTGCAGCCAGAGACTATCAATAGATGATACAAGACTAAGAATTGGACACACTAAACTAACTCATGACTATGTATTCACCAAACAGCAACCTCCATCCTGTGAACATTGCAGCCAGAGACTATCAGTCAAGCACATCATAACGGAATGTGCCCACCATTCTAAGTGCAGAACCAGCCATCAAATTCCTCCAGATCTTCAGGCAGCACTCGACAAACAAACCAAATTATTATCATTGTTTATATACATAAAAGATTGTAACCTTACTACTGCACTGTAAAATATTGTATACTTTTAATACACAGTTGTATGATACTCTACATATAAAAGTATTATTGTTAGAATTCCAATAATTAATGTTACAAGCTAGATATAGTTATTAATTTAATGTTTAAATGTTGTATTCGAAGTGTTATAAAATGTCTTATTGTTTCATGATGTCGCTATATGGCCTGTGTAGCTAGGCGACATTAAATACATGTATAAATAAAAAAAAACAGCTGAGGTGACATGATATTTTGGTAGAACTGATGGGAATACGTAGACTTGATGTATTGTAAGTGCTGGTGTTCCACAAACGACCTAATTACTCAGGTGCTAAGATCCTCCCTAACAACAGGGTTACTGATGTCCTCAAGGGAATTAACATGTAGCTTCCACCGGCTGTTGTATTGATTTATATGGTGCCAGAGTTAACGTGAGTTATAGGTGTCTCACTTCCAAGAACTAAACACATTTGCCCTTTATACTGTAGCACTGTAAAACTCTTGATATTCAAGGAGGACTGGAATCATAATAGAAATTCATACAATAAACTTATTTAAAAATCTTATGTGTTCCATTCACATGACTTTCTCTACTTCTCTGCAACAAATTATTGTTAAAAAGATTATGCTTCTATTTACTTCATGCTAATCGAGTAAACATTAGCAGAAATAGTCTTCATACTTTCTTCCTTGTAAGTAGGAGTGAAATAAGGGAGTACCATATGTTAAAGTGATAGTCAAAAGTTGGCTGCTATGTCACCGAAATTCCTTTATTTTCATGGACAGGAGTTGAGAAACTCCTATATCAGAAAAGTATAAGTTTTTAAAGCTGAAACAAAAAACAACAAATGCCTAAAACAGAATCAGCTCCACGAGAAAAATTGATAAAACATAAATGGTGTGTCTTTATGCGCTCTACATTTGTTGTGTGGTAAGTTATTTTCTATCTGTTACGGTTTAGCAGTTATGCAGAATTCCGTAAAATTTATCCAGAATAAAGTAGTCTTCAGAGGCTACTCCCAGAAAATTCAAGAGTGCATTTGATTTCTCATGTAAATATCTTTAATATACGATATTTTAATCAAAAACGGAAAAGACATTTTTAAGAAAGTCAACATTTTCGAAAAAAGTTCCATGTAAAAGGTAGTTTGGGGACGGGGTATTTTTCTCAAAATCTTTGTGTTGCATACCAAGTTTGGTATTTTACCGACTTTTCGTTTTTGAGTTATCGTGTTCACAGGGACACACACACCCACACACACACACACACACACACACACACACACGGACCTTTTGCTGAAAATATTTTTATTGGATACAGGGGACTCTATAACATATATTTCCAGTGAAAACTCGGTATCGATTATTTTGGTCGAGTGCAATACCTTCCCTATACATTATGTATATAGTACGTATAGAGAAAGTACGAGTAGAAAGTTGCAGAAATATATATATATATATATATATATATATATATATATATATATATATATATATATATATATATCGATTCTCTGTACATCTTCCTTAAATGTGTTCGTTTTTAACCCATTGGTATAGAAAATGAGGGTTCACGGTAAGAATACACTAGCGAAGCAAAAACAGGCAAGACGTCAATTATGAATAATAATTTGAAGTATCCGCAACGCCCCTCCCCGCCCGACAAAGCGATTCTACTTAATATTTTAGCTACTTTTCGTGTTAAAAATGCATTTATATTAAATAATTATCTAATTTGAGTGAAACTTAGTATTATTTTCAAAGATTTCCGTTGTATAGTTAATTCAGGATAAGAACATATGTTTACTTTGATACGCATAGGACTTGGATTTATTATACACCCTTTTTTATTTCCAAAATGCATTCATGATTTAAGTCATAGAAGATAATATAGGTTCAAATTAATTGTTTATTAATTACTTAATAAATGCGAAATGGAATAAATCATTTGGATGCTACTTAGCCTTTGTATTTAGACGAAGAATGCCATTCTATTAAAAATTGGATAACGATGTTTCACCGAAAATACACTTTTTGAGCAATATAATATATTATTAGAAGTTTCAGGAGTGCGTACGGGTCTGTGTTTGTGAACTGCTTAACTCAAAATTGAAAGGGCGGATAATACAACTTGAAGTTCATTATATTGGTACCAAGTGACAAAAGAATTTCAAGAAAATCCTTTCATTCCAAATTACTCTTAAACAGAAAATAATAGCACAGAATTTTCCTTCAATTTCCTCCTGTATAGTCCAGATTTACAACAAGTAAACAAAATATAATCTTGAATTTTCTGGGAATAGCCTGTGATGTGAATCACTTTTATGTAGTTGATAATTGTAACAGAAAGTCAAAGTTGTAAAAATGTAGATATCATGAAAGCGCATCACTTAGGTAATTAACATGCTCTTTAAATGTTTCTGGACTTTCTTTGTTGTTGACTAAAATTCATATTAACGTGTTTTACTTTCTCTAGCCCTTATGTAAAATGTACATAAATATTAGAGTAGGTATTGTATTTCATCTGAAGTGTATATTTTGTGATCCCAGCTATATCATTGAATTTTTCAGTCTAATTCTACCTATCCAACTCTTTCTTACACACAAAATTTAAACCAATACTAATTGACCATAATGGTCAATCTATGAATCCTGGTACTTAAAATACCAGTAATTGTAAGTCGTCATTCGGGTATGTCATTTTAAAATAATTTGAGATCGCCTTCTAGCTCAGTGACAAAGCAACCGGCTAGAGACCGGGATATCCGTAGATGAAATCCCGGCTATGGAGTTGAATTTTTCAGTCTGTCTCTACCCATCCAAAAAAGAATTGGTTAAATGTCAATCTTTAATTTAAGTTCAATTTTCCCAAAGATGTAAAAAAAGATTTCCACGGAAAATCTCCCGTTTCTATTGAAGGTTAGAGTGTTAGTGCTGCAATTATCTATCTTTCCTACGTGAATGCCTTGATCTAATTTATTTATTTAAGGTCACCTTATAACAACAAAGGTCATCAGCGACCACAATATTCTTACATATCAAGATCAATGTATCCAAAATTTAATACAATTACAAATTACATAACTTAACTATTTCAACTTTGATAACAGTAAAACATAGTACATCTAAATTGTTAAACAATTATAATAGTATCAAGCTCTGGTTATAACAATTAAATTTTATTATATAGAAGACAGCATGTGACATTTCCATTAACTTGATAACTTTTCTGCATCTTTCGATGGTGCTAAAATGGAATACAGACCACTCTTGAAGTTTAAGTTCCTTGTGTCGCTCAGTAAAGCAGGGTACCTTTCGGGCATGGATCTTTGGTTGAAGTGGCCGAAGCGCAACTTGGTGAGTAGGACTTTTGGTTTTCTTCGGAATTTAAAGTGTGATATTGCCGGTTCTGTAATAAATCTCCTAACCAGTTGCAGTTTTCAAGGCGTAGATTTCCACTGTTTGTCCCAGTGGTCCGCGATATAGCCTTTAAACATTCTTTTAACATCCTGAAATGCACCACTTAATCCAGTTTCAATTTGTTGCAGCCTCGTAGCATATTTTGCTGCCGCATAATGGAATTACTACCATCGGTTTTGTCAGTTAAAGTATACCTGTTATATCAACAGTGCAAATTCAGTAACACTTTGTGTTTGGTAGACCTACTTTGATGACATATAATAAAATACTAAATAATGAACTGTGATCAAAAACCCAGTCACCGAAGGTATGTATGTGTAAATATGTACCTATGTATAATATACTTAAAAGCAATGAGAATGTCCTGCACTAGCTGAAAGGTAGTTCCGTTATGAGGAATTTCAGCCAGAATAATCTTTAAGCGTTAAGAGGTCTGTTGGGTTAAATGTTTTATATTCAAGAAAACACATATTTTTCATAACACATTGTTGTAGAATGTCTCCAACGATGTTTGAAAGTACCTTGAAATACTGCATATATCTACTAATCTAACGAAACAATTCAGTGCTGGAGAAAAAGGTGCACATGTTGCTGTGCAGCTACTGCCGATGATGAATAAAAGTGAATTTTATCGATTTCATTATTAGAATAGTAGACAAATATTCGATTTAACATAACATATTTCTTTATCACTGAATAGACGATATAACCAGTATGTTAAAAATATTTGTCAAGTTTTCTATAGTCAAATGCCATAAGTAAACCTATGATGTTCTGGAACAGCATATCTTTCTGTGGCGAGCAAGTAACTTCACCAAAACTGAGTATCAAAGCTCCGTTGCAGGTCCCCTTTAATCGGCAGCTTGATACTGAGAGGGCGTAGTTTCCAATTCTCGTGCAGATAACCTCACACTCTTTAATTACAGATTGACTGACAGAATATTTCTATGACTTTCTATAACCTCACATTGTTTAATTACAGATTGACTGACAGAATATTTCTATGACTTTCTATAACCTCACACTCTTTAATTACAGATTGACTGACAGAATATTTCTATGGCTTTTATTTCTATCTGATGACACAAGACTAACCACTATAGATGCATTGATTTCGAAACCATTAACACAATGTACCATTAACAGTAGATGCTGATTAAACACCGAAAGTAAAGTGCTGTAAATTCGCGTTACTTTTCTACTTTTTATATAAAAAGTAAGCATTGTTATATTTCTTGTGTTATATATTTTTTATATTGTTCACGCAGTGTGAGAATCAATTTGTATATAAATATTTACTTTTTTACTTTCTCTATACGTGCTATGTACATAGTGTATAGAAAAGGTATTGCACTCGACCAAAAAATTCGATAGCGACATTTCACCGGAAATATATGTTTTAGGGTCCCCTGTATCCAAAAAAAAAAGTATTTTCAGAAAAAGGTCCATTGTGTGTCCGTGTCTGTGAACACGATAACTCAAAAACGAAAAGTCGGTAAAATACCAAACTTGGTATTTAAGTTTAGTATCTTCCAGGGATGCGACACGAAAATTTTGAGAAAAATCCCCCTACCCCCAAATACCCTTTATATGGAACTTTTTTCGAAAATTTTGATTTTCTAAAAAATGGCTCTAACGACTTTGATTAAAATATCGTATATTAAAGATATTTACCTGACAAATAAAATGGATATTTTGAATTTCTGGGAATAGCCTCTGAAGACTATTTTATTCTGGGTACATTTTACGGAATTTTGCATAACTGCTATACCGTAAAAGATGGACAAAAACTTACCACACAACAAATGTAGAGCACCTAAAAAGACACAATTTATGTTATATACATTTTTTTCGTGGAGTTGATTGTTTTTGAGGTATTCCTTGTTTTTGGTTTCAGCTATAAAAACTTATACTTTTCTCACACAGGACTTTGTGAGCTCGTGTCCATACAAACAAAGGAACTTCAGTCGCAGAGCAACCAGCTTTTGACTATCACTTTAACCTATGGTAGCCCCTTATTTCGCTTCTACTAACAAGGAAACAAGAAATAAGACTATTTCTGCTAATTTTTGCTCCATTAGATGAAGTAAACATAATCATTTGTTACAGTGATATAGAGAAAGTCATGTGAATGGAGCACATCAGTTTTTTTTTCTTTCTATTCAGGAATATATTAATTTTATGAATTGGGCTTAAAGCTTCGCTTAAGGTTCACATGGTTCCATCAGCTTCCTTGTGTCTTATTTATGTCCACTTTGGAACAAAATAGACCAAGTAACTAAAAGGGACTAAGAAATCTAATTCATTTTAGGATTAGTAATTAAAAGCATTAGTTTATATGACTATCATTTAGAAACTGGTTAACACAGAGCACATAAATATTTGCTAACATCAAGAATTAAATTAACATTTATGATACTGAAAACTCTTAGAATTCTGTCTTCATACACGCTGTTTGAATCCCATAAGATTAAGTTTACACCCAATTGCAGTTATGTAGCATCCTATAACAAACTGAACTATAATTCTCTGTCTGTGTCGAGAAGGCAAAGCTGAACATAACAAGTGAAAACCATATAAAGTACAGCTTCATTAACAAGAAAAGCGTAAAAAAGAGCAGTATTCATCTCGTTTACCACTTAAGTAATGTGACCCAGAAAATCATTTCGTTTGTTAACCCTAAAGTATATCCATATTATAACACATAAGGCTTTCGCGTGCATCCATAAAGAAAAAGAAATTTGCTCTTATTAAATAAAGTTAAGTCGACGTTTCACCTGAAATACATGTTTTAGAACCCCCTGAATCCAAAAAAAGCATTTTCAGAAACAGGTTCGTTTGTGTGTATTGGTATTTAAGTTTGGTATTTTCCAAGGATGCGATACGAAGGTTTTGAGAAAAATCCCCCCACACCCAACTACCCTTTACATGGAACTTTTTTCCCAAATTTTAACTTTCTCAAAATTGGCTCTAACCATTTTGATTAAAACATCGTATATTAAAGATATTTACCTGACAAATAAAATGTATATCTTGAATTTTCTGGGAATAGCCTCTGTAGACAGTTTATTCTGGATGAATTTTACTGCATAACTGCTGAACCGTAAGAGATGAACCAAAACTTACCACACAAAAAATGTAGAGCACGTTAAAACACACAATTATGTTACATATATTTCTCGTGGATTTGATCGTTTTTGGATTTTTCTTTGTTTTTGGTTTCAGCATTAAAAAACTTATATTTTTCTGATACAGAAATGTGTCAACTCGTGTTCATACAAACAAAGGAACTTCAGTCACATAGCAACCAGCTTTTGACTATCACTTTAACCTGTGGTACTCCCTTATTTAGCTTCTACTTAGAAGTAAACAAGTTATAAGACTATTTATGCTAATGTTTTCTCAATTAGCATGAAGTAAATAGAAGGCTAAGCTTTTTAACAATGCATTTTTGCAGAGATCTAGAGAAAGACATGAGAATGTAACACATCAAATTGTTTAACTACGTTGCCCACAGACACACACATAGACACAGAGAGTAAGACCTGCTCAAGGACATGTTCCTATTTTTTTTTTTTTAATTCATGGGGCGTCGAAAATGTATTTCCGGTGAAATTTCAATATCGAATGTTTGGGTGTAAGAAAATATCTCCTCTATCCACTATGTGCATTTAACATACGTGCTAGAGAAAGTAATAGGCATTCTGCGCTATACCCAAGATTGAAGTAATTTGTGATTTCGGAGACGGATGCGAGGGCAGACTCGTGACGTTTTCTTGACAAGCCTCAGCTCGGTAACTGCTGTCAGCTGAGGTTCTTCGGATGGCGAACTTCCATAAAATCTGGCACCGCTGTGTAGGGTTATAATGAACCGCAGCTATCAAATGCAGTCAGTCAATAACTGGCAGCCGTCACGTACTCCATTGCTGGCTGCTCAAATTTATTAAAAGACCAATAATCGCGGCGTAAAACAATGAAAAGGATGAAAGCAAATTTGTTCGTTTATGACATTGTGCACGAAGTTCATGCTGGGCGGAGTATAAATTGATTTAACTGTGCATTTTACATAGATACCTCGATAATACCCGATTAGAGGCATAATTGGTAACTGTCATTAAAAGCCCACATGTGCTCTACCCTAATTTGATTTGGGAAACGCTTTTGTTCGAAAGAAATATACTTTCCAGTGGAAATTGAAGCGTCACTCCATGTCAAGTTCATAAGCTTTAAAGAGTGCTGATGCTAATTAATCAGATAAAAAAATATTAACGGCTTGTTAATATATAGCTCCAAATTTTTACTTTCTCTATATGTACTATGTACATAATGTATAGAGAAGGTATTGCACTACAACCAAAAATTCCATACTGAGATTTCACCGGAAATATATGTTTTAGGGACCCCTGATTCAAAAAAAAAATATTTTCAGAAAAAGGTCCGTGCGTATGAGAGTATGTTCTTGTGTCCGTGTGTCTGTGAACACGATAACTCAAAAACGAAAAATCGGTAAAACACCAAACTTGGTATTTAAGTTTAGTATGTTCTAGGCATGCGACACGAAGATTTTGAGAAAAATTCCCCCACCCCAAACTACCCTTTATATGGAACGTTTTTCGAAAATTTTGATTTTCTAAAAAATAGCTGTAACGCTTTTGATTAAAATATCGTATATTAAAGATATTTACCTGACACATGAAATGTATATTTGGAATTTTCTAGGAATAGTCTCTGAGACTATTTTATTCTGAGTGAATTTTACGGGATTTTGCATAGCTGCTAAACCGTAAGAGATAAACAAACACTTACCACAAAAACATGTAGAGCACATTAAAACACACAATTTAAGTTATATACATTTTTTATGTGGAGTTGATCGCTTTTGAGATATTCCTTGTTTTTCTTTTCAGGTTCGAAAAACTTAACATTTCTCATACAGGAATTTATCAACTGCTGTCCATGCAAACAAAGGAACTTCAGCTCCATAGCAACCAGCTTTTTTGTATCACTTTAATCTATGCTACTCCCTTATTTCCCTTCTACTTATAAGGAAGCAAGTAATAAGACTATTTTTGCTAATTTTTTGTCGATTAACAGGAAGTAAATAGAAGTATGATCTTTTTAAAACTAATTTGTTGCAGAGATGTAGAGAAGGTCATGTGAATGGAACACATCAGATTTTTAAGAACTTAACGATTTTTCTATGACTGTATTTCTAATTAGCAAAGCTCTGGGCGTTATTGGTTAAGCGCAGAGATACTTCACTCTCTCTCTCTCTCTCTCTCTGCTGTCCCCTTCCTAATACCATTCCATCTCTCTACCATTTCCTCCTCTTAACCTCATTATATAGTTGAAATTGAATGTAAAATCAATCTTTCAGAAGTGACATACTGGTACAGAGCCCTTATAGTATATTTATGGAGAAGCAAGGAAGTGACCATTGTTACAAACTTTAAATAAGCTTATCTTTTATATAATATTTTCAATCGAGTTTTATGGCAAAAATAAAATATTGGATGCTCAGTGTAAAATTGTTCTTAAATGATAATTTAAATTAGAATTTTAATTATTAATTTTCACATTGTTGTAATTTCCTAGCACCCTATGTTTATTTACTCTGTTTTGTACTAAAGCGGCAGAAACGGCATAACGAAGCAGATTTAACCACCGGAAGCTTAAGCCATTATTTACAAAATTAATATATTACTCTTTTTAACACTCCCATCCTTATAATTCCAAACCAACTATATTGTTTCTAAGGTAACCAGTATACGTACCGAACCAATGGATTGAAGTTTATTATATTTTAATCAATCCTATTAAATTTTTCAGATAAGCAAATGTATTAAAATATATTACATCTCTAAGGTTTAATTTCTTAGAGTTAAGAACATTAGAAGGAAAGAAAAAAACATCTGGTGTGTTCCATTCATATGACTTTCTCTAGATCACTACAAAAAATATATTAAGAATGTTTTTGCTTTTATTAATTCATGCTAATCGAGAAAAAATTAGCAGAAATATTCTTATTACTTGCTTCCTTGTAAGTAGAAGCGAACTAAGGGAGTACCGTAGGTTAAAGTGATTGTCAAAAGCTGGTTGCTATGTGACTGAAGTTCCTTTGTTTGAATGGACAGGATTTGTAAGTATACGTTAAGTATAATTTTTTCAAAGCTGAAACCAATAACAAGGAATATCTAAAAAACGGTCAACTCCACGAAAAAAAGTGTATGCAACATAAATTGTGTGTTTTAACGTGCTCTACATTTTTATGTTGTACGTCTTTGTCCATTTCTTACGGTTTAGCAGCTATGCAAAATTCCGTAAAATTAATCTAGAATAAAGTAGCCTTAAGAGGCTATTCCCAAAAAATTCAAGATATAAATTTTATTTGTCATTTACATGGAACCTTTTTCGAAAATTTTGGTTTTCTACAAAATGGCTCTAACGATTTTGTTTAAAATATCGTATACTAAAGATATTTACTTGACAAATAAAATGTATATTTTGAGTTTTCTGCGAATAGCCTTTGAAGACTACTTTATTTTGAGTGAATTTTATTGAATTTTGCATAACTGCTAAACCATAAGAGATACACAAAAACTTACCAGACAACAACTTTAGAACACATTAAAACACACACTTTACGTTGTATACATGTTTTTCGTGGAGTTATCGCTTTTGAGATATTCCTTGTGTTTGTTTTCAGGTTCAAAAAACTTAACTTTTCTCATATAGGAATTTGTCAACTCCTGTCCATTCAAACAAAGGAACTTCAGTCACATAGCAAACTGCTTTTGACTGTCGCTTTAACCTATGCTACTCCCTAATTTCCCTTCTATTTACAGGGAAGCAAGTAATAAAAATATTTCTGCTAATTTTTTGTTGAATAGCGGGAAGTAAATAAAAGCATAAGCTTTTTAACAATAATTTTTTGCAAAGATGTAGAGAAAGTCACGTGAAAGGAACACATCAGATTTTGTTTAAAGCGAATAGGATATCACCGTTCGCGGAGCCGCAATGTGTGAAAACAGCAGTACTTCCATTGTCAAACATATGTTGTAAATATGGAAAGATTACTAAATAGGGTAATTAAAAAAGTTAATTGTAGACATTAAAATCGAAGAACACGAACAACTAAATTAGTGGGGAAATTAAACAGGTATTGTAAAACATTGTAGGAAATAAGTGGAAAACTTCATAAAAAATCTGGTGTGTTCCATTCACATGACTTTCTCTATATCTCTGTAAAATATTGTTAATAAGCTTATGTTTTATTTATTTCATGCTAATCGAGAAAAATTGGCAGAAATAGTCTTATTTCTTGCTTTATTGTAAGTAGAAGCGAAATATGGGACTACCATAGGTTAAAGTGAAAGCCAAAGCTGGTTACTATGTAAATGATGTTCCTTTGTTTGTATGGACAGGAGTTGACAAAATTCCTGTATGAGAAAAGTATGTTTTTCAAAGCTGAAACCCAGAAAAAGGAATATCTCAAAGACGATCAACTCCACGAAAAAAATGTATATAACATAAATTGTGTGTTTTAACGTGCTCTACATTTTTTATGGGTTAAGTTTTTGTCCATCCCTTACGGTTTAGTCGTTATGAAAAATCGTTCCAGAATAAAGTAGTCTTCAGAGGCTATTCCCAGAAAATTCAAAATATACATTTTATTTGTCAGATAAATAAAACTAAACTTAAATACCAAGTATGATATTTTACCGACTTTTCGTTTTTGAGTTATCGTGTTCATGGACACACGGACACACACACACGGACCTTTTTCTGAAAATACCTTTTTTGGATTCAGGGGACCCTAAAACATATATTTCCGGTGAAATCTCGGTAACGAATTTTTTGGTGGAGTACAATACCTTCTTCATACACTATGTACATAGTTCGTATAGAGAAAGTAAAAATGGAGTTTTCGAAAATTGTTTCTATAGTTTTTGTATAGGTATTAATGCTAATTATGGGTGTTTTGGTGAAAATATCTGAAATCCGTTCTGCAGTCAAAGTAAACTTTAATCATAAAATATATTAAGAAGAAACATAAAGGCTATGTATGTAATGCGTATATTTCTAGTTATCGGCATGCGATTTGAGAGTTCCAAAGGAACCGAAAATAGCCCCTCTAAAGTTCACTTTCAGATGGTTCGACAATACGGTATATGACTGCTTTATTTTACAATTCACGCGCAAAATATATATGGTAATATCAATTACATTTTTTAATATCATTGGCCACATCAGCTCCAAAGATTGGGTAGAACAATTAGCCAATGGGATTATAATGTTTTCAGCTTCTTTTTTTATGTTTTTTGGTGCATATTTACTCTTTAGTATATACCCTGCCAAGTATTTGTTTATATATCTGTATTTAATAAATAACTCAACAATTTTCTCTGGGTAAAATTTTATATATAAAAAAAGCGCTATTAGACTACAGAAATGTCTCTTTTCTGGAGGTAATATCAGGTTAACCTCTTTGGAAGCTCTAAGACTCCATTAGAAGGGAAAAGTCAAGGATTGATATAATTTAGCAAGAAGCAATCATGGGGCACATTCATTGTAGAATTTATTGCTGTAATGTGGCCTCCGAGAAAATGTATAAAACTAATTAGTCATCATTTTCTTTGAGCACTAAAAGCACATTCATCACCAGGCACTTCTGCGTTTAATTTACTTTTTCTTTGAGCTACATGTCTTCTGAAATTGCTAGCTTTGTATTCAGAGAGCTTCAAAGCATATAGTGCCACTTGTCGAATTTTTAGGTGGAATCCAATACTACCTCGAATACTTCAGGTAAATAGTACAGGACATAAATGGAATAGCGACTTACAGCTTTAAAAATCATGTCAGTCATTCCATATAATATCGGAGAGTGGAAAACCTTAACAATTTTAATTCAAATTTTGTGTACTCTGAAGCATTAAAAAGCCTCTATAATCCCTCGTCAAATGTTGAATTAAAAGTCTACTCGCGCTTATGTTTGACTTTGAGTAGCAATTGATTCTTCTCAGGGCGTTTTTAACGGGCTTGTTGGGCTTCACAGACCCAGACTACCTGGCGGCGGCTTAAATAATAAGTCGCTAGGATCTTTGTAGAATCGCAGTTTATTTTGTAGTTATTTTGTACAATTCCAAAGAGAATCGTTCGATGAATTTTTACTTTTTGAACGCTGTGAATCCATGTGCACGTATAATTCAACGCGAATGCATTTTTACGCGTTATCTCTAAGTGGCCTTTTCCGTTACGCGTGAAGAAACCTTCTTCTTTTTAATTTTTTTTATTCCCATGTATAGATAAAATTATAACAGTTTTAATATAAAGAACAAGCATATAAACTTTAGCAATAATTGGCTCAGAGAACCATGGTAATTTCACTGAGTTACACTGGTGCTGAATGGTCCCTTGCCCTCCATCTTTCCCTGGTTTGGATGCTCATTCCCGGAGTTGGAAACCACGGCGCTGGGAGTCGGTCGATGATATCTGCCGTTAGAGCTAGGTGCTCTGGAATCTCCTATGCTGTACAGGATACAAGAATAAAACATTAATTGCAAGCTAGCTTTAAGCTAGACATAACTGCTAGCTCCTTGTCACATATCGAGGCATGCAATTTGTGCCGCGCACCGTTTCGCCATGGGAGACGTAAATTTTGCCAAGTGTAGTCACTCTTTTCTCAACAGCTTTTTGAAAGAGACGCCATTCTTAATTGTCTCTGTAAACACAAAATACAGGTACCCCATGGCAAACCATATTTGCAGAAATTCATATTTTGTGCCATTAGATTACAACTGGCCATAAAGTTCTGCACGCATCTGCGTTGGAAACAGCTTTTCAAATTCTGTTGTTGTCCAGTTCCACAGCTGTTGGACTTCCACACATTGAATGAGTCGATGCCTCGGTGTGTCAAGCCTTCCACACATCTGGCAATTCTTGATAACTTGGCGTCACCAGTCAGAAAATCAACACGTAACTATAGATGCTGTTGAAAAACAAAATCGCATCGAGAAGGTTCCATGTAAAGGGTAGTTTTGGGTGGTTTTTTTTTTCTCAAAATCTTCGTGTCGCATCCCTGGAAGATACTAAACTTAAATACCAAGTTTGGTATTTTATCGTCTTTTCGTTTTTGAGTTATCGTTTTCACAGACACACAGACACACGGACGCACTGACACACTGACACACGGATACACGTACACATACACACATGGACCTTTTTCTAAAAATACTTTTTTTATCCAGGGGACCCTAAAACATACATTTCCGGTGAAATCTCGGTATCGAATTTTTTGGTGGAGTGTAATACTTTCTCTATACACTATGTACATAGTACGTATAGAGAAAGTAAAAATTAGCAAAAATAGTCTTATTACTTGCTTCCTTCTAAGTAGAAGCGAAATAAGGGAGTACCATAAGATAAAGTGATAGTCAAAAGCTGTTGCTATGTCACTGAAGTTCCTTTGTTTGTACGGACAGCGGTTGACAAATACCTGTATGAGAAAAGAATATGTTGTTCATAGAAACCAAAACCAAGGAATACGTAAAAAAAATCAACTCCACGAAAAAAATGTATATAACATATATTGTGTGTTTTAAGGTGCTCTACATTTGTTGTGTGGTAAGTTTTTGTCTTACGGTTTAGCAGTTATGCAAAATTCCGTAAAATTGACCCAGAATTAAGTAGTCTTCAGAGGCTATTCCCAGGAAATTCAAAATGTACATTTTATTGGCCAGGTAAATATCTTTAATATACGATATTTTGATCAAAATCATTGTGGCCATTTTTTAGAAAATCAAAATTTTCGAAAAAGGTTCCATTAAAGGGTAGTTTTGGGTGGGGGGATTTTTTTCAAAATCTTCGTGTCGCATTCCTGAAAGATACTAAACTTAAATACCAAGTTTGGTATTTTACCGACTTTTCGTTTTTGAGTTATCGTATTCACAGACACACGGAAACACGGACACACACACCCGGACCTTTTTTTGAAAATGTTTTTTTTTTTATATACGCGACCCTAAAACATATATTTCCGGTGAAATCTCGGTATCGAATTTTTGAGTGGAGTGCAATACCTTCTCTATACACTATGTACATAGTACGTGTAGAGAAAGTAAAAATTAAGAAACCAACGTAAGATAACAGATAGTTCCTGAGGGAAAAATTCAAAATGTACTCATGCTGCTTTAAAATAATGCATTCAGTTCTTACATCGTAAAGAAGCCTTTTGATTTATATATTTATTTGTTATTTAGTTTTGCAGAGATGAGGGCATTTGACCTCTTCTGCTCAACCAAATACAAAAATCCGAAGTAAAGTGATAGTCCAGATAGAATATACTCAAATGAACATAGAATAGAAATAACAAATACACGAAGAACAATAATAATTAATATAAGATTACTAAGCAAAAATAATGCACACACAGTAAAAGTAACCCAAATTGTAAAACAGCAATAACAATTAGAGAAAAAAAGTGAAATTAATAAACATAATAATAATAATAACAATAATAACAACAACACAGGTCAACACTGATTTTGCCCTTTTAGATATTCAGGTCTTTTTATAGTAATTGGCTTGTCCTGATTCCGAAAATAAAGTCCATATTGTCGTATCACATACCATTTCTTTCAAAATTCATATCTTCCATTTTAATTTATTGGTGAACCTTTATGTGAACATTAACCTTTGCAATACTACAATAATGCTATTTATTGGATTAAAGCTACTAAAAGGAAATAGTTGTGTGTTTTATGGCAGATGTCAGCACATTCTAAGCTGCATAGCCCATTTTGTATTGAGAATTCGTTTGTTACAGAGCTTAGTAGTTGTTGTATAAAGCAAGAATATAGCAATTAATGAGTACAATTTTGATATCTTTATCCTATGTAACTCAGTACAGCATAATGGAAAGAAGGGGTTGTGTAAATAACCCAAATTATTTTGTTATATTTGTGGCAGTTTTATTGTGAAGAAGCAGAGAAAAAACATAACCTCATGTACAATGCTTACTTCGGAATTGATATAGGAGGTCAAGACAGGTCTTGGGCTCAGTGTTTGTGTTGAAGACTTACGAAATTGGACAAAGAGGAAGAAGCAATGGTGTGGCGTGAACATCACAACCACAGTACTGACTGTTACTTTTGCACAGGCAATGTGAATGATATACCCAAACTTGCCATCTGCTATGAGACCAGTGGTCCATGGTCCTGTACCTAAGCCACCTACAGACAGTAGTGAACTTTTTACAAATACAGAGTGTAACAGTGACTCACCATCATCACTTGTGTCTGAGCAGTTCGTTCCTGAAACATCAAATGCGCCCCAAGCAGCTAAGTGATATTGGGGATTTAAATCTTTCCCAAGATGCAGCTGAAGTGTTAGGCTCCAGACTACTGGAAAACAGCTGGTACATCAGTGACTTTCTACAGCAACAGAGAAAAATATTGTGATAAAGCTATATGAGAGTACCATCATATAAATATATCTTTAAGAATTGAAACTAACCTCATAATTCACTTCAGAGCATCAAGGAGCTAATATGTTTTCATCTAGAATTGGAATATCAGATGTTGCTAGGCGGGAAGTAAGTATTTATGGTCTACAAACAATGAAATGTGTATGCTACCAACGTATATAAAGTCACCAAACAAGAAAGAAAAAAAAAAAAAAAAAAGTGAAACTCAAAAGTCAGCAACACTCACACATTAACAATGGAGTGCTAAGGCTCAGTTGGTGGAAATTATTAAAACCAAAGTACAGGAAAGTCAGTTTATTGATACACACTAATCTAAACCTAACACACCTAATACTTCCTTCGCTCGCATGCTTTGGTTGGAACAATCGAATGATTAAAACCAAAGTAGACGAAAACTAAATAGTTTATTTAATACACTGACCTAAAACTAAGACAGCGCATGCTCGCTTCGCTCGCATGCTTTGGTATGCAGCCAGTGGAAATTATTGAAATTAAAGTAGTGGAAAATCAGTTTCTTTACACACTAACCTAAACCTATTACAGTGCATGCTCGCTTCGTTCGTATGCTTTAGTGATACCACTGAAAACTACTAAAAACAAGTTACACGAAAATCACGTATTTACACAACAATAACGGATTCAGATCTCTAAAAATACAGAAACTTTTAGAATCGGCAGGATGGCATATCGCGGTATTTTTTGTATCAATTTTGCAAATCATCGTCATGTGTAAAAAAAAATGCAACTCATGCCTTAAAATCAATTATAAAGCGACTCCAGTGGTCTAATAACAAACCGCCAATGGCTAGTGAAAAGTAGTTTTCAAATATTGGTTGTTCTCAATTTTGCAACATGAACGTCATCTATGAACGACTTAGACGCCACCTGTCTGATAGCTAGTGAAACAATATAACTTGTAAAAAAGTTAAGCTAACGAATACTTTTGGTAGATTTGAATGTTAATCGCGTACTTTATTGAAACTTAAAGTCCAAAAATAAACCAGATATGCTTCTAAAAGTTAGTAATACAATGTTATGGTGAGTAAAAGTGAAAAAACTAATACCTAAATAGCTTTAGTGGTAGTTTAAGCGGTGGAACCAAGGTACAGTAATAATAAGGATTTTTTGATATAATTATTATAGAGAAATAGGAACACAGATGCAAAATAGTTCTCGCCAATTACAGAATAAAACGAGCAAAGTAGTGACAATCTTGGAGATTCCCATATCTTCCACATTTTAAGCCAGTTAAGCAAAATTTACGCTAATGGAGCTCAATGATTATATGGAAGTGCAAAGGTTATGCTTTGGTTATCCGAGTATCCTCTCGTTACGAGAAACTAGAGTGCCCCCCCACTCAGCTCTTCTATTATTGTTTGCGTATCATTATAACCATTCGGAAGCTGAACGATGGAACGCTACATTAATTAATGCAATTTTTGTATTTCCTCCCCGAATTTCCGGAAAGAGTGGAAATAATTACTTGCTCTTTATCTAAAATAAAGTTGCATTTATTTTTCGGAATTTTCACATTCAAATGCAAATGTCACTTCCACTGAACGCCAGTTAATCAGGCGATAAAATGCAGACAAAATATAGAATATTGTAACGAAACGCAGCTTTTGGGTAAAATCAGAGTTGATCTTTACTTTCTCTACCACGTATCTAGTATAATAGCAGAAGAAGTATTCTACTCCAAAGATTCTGCAACAACATACAAACAGACAAATAAAAACGTATTAGAAAAAGCGCGCGCATACGTTTCTGTGTGTAAAATAACTAAAATCAAATATCAGATAAATGCCAACAGTTCACACTGCGAATTAAGGCTGACATGTAGCGGTTTTCATAAATTTTATTTTCTAAACATATGGATTATTAAAAAATTAATGCCTGCACTTGACGTCATCAGTGGTAAATGATGTCAGCTGATAACATTGACACACAAGTGAGTTTGAAGACAATAATTTTATTAAGTTTAGTTGTAGACAGTTATATTTAATGCTCCAAAAATGTTTAGTAAATACGAACAAAATGCTTCATTAAAATTCAGTTTGCAAGAGGAATCAATGCTCAACAATGCCATATAGAATTATTGGAATATTATGGTAGAGAGACTTTGCCATATCGTACCGTGGCTAGGTCGGCGGATGCATTTTGTAGAGGAAGAGCAGATGTTCATAAAAAACATGGAGCTGACAGACCGCAGTCATGTTCATTGTTGCTTATGTGGTGATGCATAGGAAAAACGTATATTAGGGAAAGAGAAACAAATAACAAGGATAATAAGTGATTACACGAGTACACTTTTTATAACCAAAGCAACATTACAATGTATAACAGGAACTACAGATATTATTTAAATGAAGTTGTAACGAGGGCCATTAAAATATCTTCTTCAGCCATACAGTTACAAATTAATACATATAAGTGATCAGCACTCTTTCTTTGTGTCACCTTTGGAAGATATCAAACATAAATACAAAGTGTGGTATATGCAATTTTTACTTAAACCCACTTAATTTAATGATTAATACACAAAATTCTATACCTACTTCCTCTCCAACATCATCGTAGTCAACCCCATGTTCATGATCGACATTATAAGCTGGTCTTCCTGCTGTTCCTCCTCTCCACAGTCTGGAACCAAGAATCTCGTAATCATGTTCCTGGATATGTTTATTATGAGAACTATAGTTTATATATAAACGAAGTTACTCTGCTGCTAACATTGCTTTTTATTGAATGATTTGAAAACACTCTTTTGCCTGGCCAAAATATCTGTATATTATAATACGTTCCTTGGTCAGATACCCACATACGGCGTATATACTTCCATAAGATGGGGATCTTTAAGAAATAACTCATTCATATTATTATTATTATTATTATTATTATTATTATTATTATTATTATTATTATCACGAATATTTCTGCAGACATCGGAATTTTGTTCCCAAATAGAACTTATAAACAACGCCTTTCGATTTGTCTACATGGAATTCGGTTTTCACTCCCTCTAGCCCACATGCACAATGTATATAGTGGATAAAGGAGGTACTCTACCCAAAACTTCGATGTCGAGATTTCACCGGAAATATAAGTTTTGGGTCCCTTGAGTCCGAAAAAAACATTTAGAAAAAGATCCGCGTCTGTCTGTGGATAGATAGCTCATAAACAAAATACCAAACTTGGTATTTAGCTTTGATATTTTCCAAGGATACGACACGATTTTCAAGAAAATCCCCCCTACACAAACTACCCTTTGTGGAAAAGTTTTCGAAAATGTTGAATTTCTCAAAAATTACTCTTAAGGATTTTAATTAAAATACTATATATTAAACATATTTACATTACAAATAAAATGAATATCTTCAAATTTTCTGTGAACAGCCTATAAAAACCACTTTATCCTAGATGAATTTTGCCGAACTTTGCTAAACCGTAAGCGATAGACAAAAACTTACTGCACAAAAAATGAAGATCTCGACAAAACACACAATTTATGTCCTTTACGTTTTTGTTGTGCAGGTAACTGTTTCCGAGATAGTTCTTGTTATCGGTATCAATTGGGAACTACTTGTAATTTTCTCAGACAGGAAGTGTCCGTTTTTCTTTTGTTCTACTCTGGCTAAGCAAAGAAACGATTTGCCATGACAATCGCATAACGACAGCTTTTACAACATGTGACTATCACTTCAGCCGTGCATTCCCTTAGTGCCCCTTTAATTATAAGGAACTGAGTAATAGCAACATTCTGCTAATGCTTATCTCGGTTAGTATTGTGCAGAAAGAATAATATTTTGTAAGAAGTTTGTTTGTAGAGCAGCTAGAGTAAGTGTCTGAGTATAACACATCAGATGTTTTATATTATTATTATTATTATTATTATTATTATTATTATTATTATTATAATTATCATTATATGGGTATAATTCAAAGCTCCAATTTCATCAGGTAATGTATTGCCATCTTGCCATATTTGGTTACTTGAAATGCAGCAGCATTTGCCAGAAATTTGATCCAATCAAATGGTCAAACCCTTGCGTAGTTGCAGCAAACTTTCCGAAAATGTTTGGATACTGAATGCTGAGAAGCATTTGTATCTTGTGTGATGCTACACTGAAACCCAGGGCTTACCTGCGGCCGAATGGCCACCATATGGTTTCTCTGACAAAGGTCCCGAGAGCGATTTTTGTCCGGGACGGGGAATTATTTTTTAGCTAAAATTATCTTCTATTTCCATAGTCTCTAACTCTGATTGTGTGTGTGTGTTTGTGTTAAATAGTATACTGCAATTTTTAGAGCCTATAAGGGGGAACCTATATGAAGAGACATATCCAAACGATTAATAAAGCCTTTATACTGTGGAAGGAATGATCACTCGGAAAAAATAAGAAATAGGGAACAGAAAGCAGATATAGGTAAATTTTCCTTCACAAATAGAACAATAAACGAATGGAACAAAATACCTGCAGATTTACTGGAGACTTTGCCTCAAAGTGTAAATAGTTTTAAAAAGAGACTAAAGAAGAGTGATTTATAGTCAGGATAGTAAAAAATATATTGCGTTATTATTACTGTTGTTACCATTATGTATATATTGGTATACTATGATGTCATTGGCATTTTAACAGGGTATTACTCACATTATTGTTATTTAATTCAATTGTATTGTACATTGTATTATTACATTGGCAGCGCTGTCACCGGGCCGCGCCCTAAGCAGTGAAATAAATTATCTATCTAGCAATTGAAAAAACGACGTTAAGGGACCTTACAGTTCAGCGAGAAATCACCATAGTTGTTTCCAAACTAAAGCCCTCGATATGGCTACAGAAGATATAGGGTGTTATATAAATGAAAAAAATATGAGAATAATATTCTTATGTTTGCTCCTTTGCGTAAAGCTCCATCCCTTTTTCCTGTTGCTTCGGAAAGAAAATGTACAAGCCAATGCATATTTTGCTTTAATCTTGAAGTTCGTTATAGTTTATAGTTTTTAGAATCCCTCTTGGTATAAATAATCTTCCTTCTGCGCTTAAAAAACACCAAAACTAACCCAAATCTGCTTATAATTTATTATAAGGAGCTGTGTCTCACATGTTGAAACACCTTCCCAGATGACCTATAGTTTGTTATAAGGAGCTGTGTCTCACATGTTGAGACACCTTCCGAGATGACCTATAATTTGTTATAAGGAGCTGTGTCTCACATGTTGAGACACCTTCTGAGGTGACCTATAATTTGTTATAAGGAGCTCTGTCTCACATGTTGAGACACCTTCTGAGGTGACCAATAATTTGTTATAAGGAGCTGTGTTTCACATGTTGAGACACCTTCTGGGATGACTTATAATTTGTTATAAGGAGCTGTGTCTCACATGTTGAGACACCTTCTGAGGTGACTTATAATTTGTTATAAGGAGCTGTGTCTCACATGTTGAGACACCTTCTGAGGTGACCTATAACTTGTTATAAGGAGCTGTGTCTCACATGTTGAGACACCTTCTGAGGTGACCTATAACTTGTTATAAGGAGCTGTGTCTCACATGTTGAGACACCTTCTGGGATGACCTATAACTTGTTATAAGGAGCTGTGTCTCACATGTTGAGATACCTTCTGAGATGACCTATAACTTGTTATAAGGAGCTGTGTCTCACATGTTGAGACACCTTCCCAGATGACCTATAGTTTGTTATAAGGAGCTGTGTCTCACATGTTGAGACACCTTCCGAGATGACCTATAATTTGTTATAAGGAGCTGTGTCTCACATGTTGAGACACCTTCTGAGGTGACCTATAATTTGTTATAAGGAGCTGTGTCTCACATGTTGAGACACCTTCTGAGGTGACCAATAATTTGTTATAAGGAGCTGTGTTTCACATGTTGAGACACCTTCTGGGATGACTTATAATTTGTTATAAGGAGCTGTGTCTCACATGTTGAGACACCTTCTGAGGTGACTTATAATTTGTTATAAGGAGCTGTGTCTCACATGTTGAGACACCTTCTGAGGTGACCTATAACTTGTTATAAGAAGCTGTGTCTCACATGTTGAGACACCTTCTGAGGTGACCTATAACTTGTTATAAGGAGCTGTGTCTCACATGTTGAGACACCTTCTGGGATGACCTATAACTTGTTATAAGGAGCTGTGTCTCACATGTTGAGATACCTTCTGAGATGACCTATAACTTGTTATAAGGAGCTGTGTCTCACATGTTGAGATACCTTCTGAGATGACCTATAGTTTGTTATAAGGAGCTGTGTCTCACATGTTGAGACACCTTCCAAGATGACCTATAATTTGTTATAAGGAGCTGTGTCTCACATGTTGAGACACCTTCTGAGGTGACCTATAACTTGTTATAAGGAGCTGTGTCTCACATGTTGAAACACCTTCCGAGATGACCTATAATTTGTTATAAGGAGCTGTGTCTCACATGTTGAGACACCTTCCCAGATGACCTATAATTTGTTATAAGGAGCTGTGTCTCACATGTTGAGACACCTTCCCAGATGACCTATAGTTTGTTATAAGGAGCTGTGTCTCACATGTTGAGACACCTTCCAAGATGACCTATAATTTGTTATAAGGAGCTGTGTCTCACATGTTGAGACACCTTCCAAGATGACCTATAATTTGTTATAAGGAGCTGTGTCTCACATGTTGAGACACCTTCCAAGATGACCTATAATTTGTTATAAGGAGCTGTGTCTCACATGTTGAGACACCTTCTGAGGTGACCAATAATTTGTTATAAGGAGCTGTGTCTCACATGTTGAGACACCTTCTGGGATGACCAATAATTTGTTATAAGGAGCTGTGTCTCACATGTTGAGACACCTTCTGGGATGACCTATAATTTGTTATAAGGAGCTGTGTCTCACATGTTGAGACACCTTCTGAGGTGACTTATAATTTGTTATAAGGAGTTGTGTCTCACATGTTGAGACACCTTCTGGGATGACTTATAATTTGCTATAAGGAGCTGTGTCTCACATGTTGAGACACCTTCTGGGATGACCTATAATTTGTTATAAGGAGCTGTGTCTCACATGTTGAGACACCTTCTGAGGTGACTTATAATTTGTTATAAGGAGCTGTGTCTCACATGTTGAGACACCTTCTGAGGTGACATAATTTGTTATAAGGAGCTGTGTCTCACATGTTGAGACACCTTCTGAGGTGACTTATAATTTGTTATAAGGAGCTGTGTCTCACATGTTGAGACACCTTCTGAGATTACTTATAATTTGCTATAAGGAGCTGTGTCTCACATGTTGAGACACCTTCTGAGGTGACATAATTTGTTATAAGGAGCTGTGTCTCGCATGTTGAGACACCTTCTGGGGTGACTTATAATTTGTTATAAGGAGCTGTGTCTCTCATGTTGAGACACCTTCTGAGGTGACTTATAATTTGCTATAAGGAGCTGTGTCTCGCATGTTGAGACACCTTCTGAGGTGACTTATAATTTGTTATAAGGAGCTGTGTCTCGCATGTTGAGACACTTTCTGAGGTGACTTATAATTTGTTATAAGGAGCTGTGTCTCACATGTTGAGACACCTTCTGAGGTGACTTATAATTTGTTATAAGGAGCTGTGTCTCGCATGTTGAGACACCTTCTGAGGTGACTTATAATTTGCTATAAGGAGCTGTGTCTCGCATGTTGAGACACCTTCTGAGGTGACTTATAATTTGTTATAAGGAGCTGTGTCTCTCATGTTGAGACACCTTCTGAGGTGACTTATAATTTGCTATAAGGAGCTGTGTCTCGCATGTTGAGACACCTTCTGAGGTGACTTATAATTTGTTATAAGGAGCTGTGTCTCGCATGTTGAGACACCTTCCCAGATGACCTATAGTTTGCTATAAGGAGCTGTGTCTCGCATGTTGAGACACCTTCTGAGGTGACTTATAATTTGCTATAAGGAGCTGTGTCTCGCATGTTGAGACACCTTCTGAGGTGACTTAAAAGTCATGAGACGAGTCTGCTTTTTATCCATTCCAAAACCTTAGAGACCTCTCATTAGATAAGCGAGTGAGACGTTGGTCGCGATCAAGGTCGCCTCCATCTTGCGTCGTCGAATTTTACTTATACAAAAGAAGTTTTGAGGCATATTCATACCACCCTTTATGCCCTAATGCCATGTGCCGGAGATATAAGTTATAGGATTATCGTGGGGAGAATGGTATACCTCGGCATTCCGTCGACCCCTGGAAGACCTTCCAACATAATGGATTTTGTAACCATTACTGTTAGAGCGCCCATAAAAATACCACATAAATTATTGCAACGATAGCTGAGTCCCCTTTAATATATGTTCCCTTATTGCATAGCAAATTTTGGTTATCATACACTTAAGAACAGTTTTTTCATAATTTCAAAGGATACCTTCAATATTGTAGGATTTTAAACGCTGAAAAACATGTAAAAATAAAAGAAAATAAGCTTTGAAAATCCACATATATTAGTGGGCCTGAAATGTTACTAATATTCCTTTATAAAACAATATGTATTTGTATTAAATATTCTGCAAAATTTAGAAGGCTATTAAAAACATGCGCCAACATGTTGAATAATTCTTCTGAATTTTCATTTTTATGTGAGAAATCTCGGTTAAGTTCACATATGTTGTCACACCTTTCGATAATTGTTGTTTAAAACATCACATAAATTACTTAATTTCACTAGAATAGCAGCAATTTGCTGAAAATGTCTTAAATAACCGCATATAATAAGCTAAAAAGTTAAAAAATCAAGATTTTAGTATTTTTACCCCATTGACAGCAATCAGTTGCCTTAAAAATATTTAGATTTCATTCTAAACAGGATAATTTTATAGCTAAGAAGCAACGCATAGCATTACTAGCTGCGAAAATAATTGCTCAACGGAATTTTTGGTCAGGAGTATTTACTCTTTACTTATAGATGTACGTAAACTTAATAACGAACAGATGTATGATAGCTAAACAGTATGCGGTATTATTTAAAACGCATTATGAACTGTTATTAAAGTAAAAAGAAGCAGTATAAAAGCAAAATGTGCGAGACGACCATATTTATACGTCTTCCCTGGGTAATTTGGTTGTACTAAGTTTATTTATTTATCCTGGTTGGAGTTAACACCATAAGACCTTCTCTTCCACTCTACCATGTCAACACAACAATGATACAATAAATTAAATAATAAAGAACAAAAGTACAAGTCTATACAACTTAATAAAAACATACATAAAAAGGTGCAACAAATACCTGAAATGAAAAGAAAGAAAAAGACTGTAAAAATAACTATTTTAAATAAAAAATTTATGTAGGTCGAAACAAATATTAGTGTTATTTACAATTGAAATGCTCAGTACTTGCCAAAACATAAAATGTTAATAATAATAAATGAAAG
Organism: Hymenopus coronatus; assembly: GCA_030762935.1. Taxonomy (NCBI): domain Eukaryota; kingdom Metazoa; phylum Arthropoda; class Insecta; order Mantodea; family Hymenopodidae; genus Hymenopus; species Hymenopus coronatus. The sequence continues at coordinate 7,398,653 of CM060889.1, read as the reverse complement.
TTGTGCTGTATTTATCATATTAATATAGCAGCAAATTAGGTTTGATTACAAATGTATGTCCTAATTTTCTGCTTGAACAGTATAACGTTCCGGCAGTCCCTTACGTCTTCAGGGAGGGAATTATAGAGATGCTAAATCTATTGTAAATGATGATGAATAGCTTTGTATGATGAGCAAGTATACAAGATTTTGCAGTCGTTTCGATAGTATGGAGTCCCGGCCATCCTCAAGCAAACTGGGTAGCCTTCTAATTGGTCTTCTGCGGCGGTTACTTCATATAGGTATGGTTATTATTCTCCTGCCTTTTGGTAATTTTGGGGACACCATAGCATCCATTCCTTTAGGCAAATTCGAACTGAACTCTCTGTGTTAGCCATAGAGTTTACAAAACACAAAGGAATTGGAGAACTTTCTGAATTACTGACACTATTGAAACGCTTACCGGATACGCGAATAAAAACATTATAATATCAGACAATGGTTAGGTCTTGATTACTTTATGGAAGTGACGTATACAGCTAGGAGATGATAAATAAATACAATGTAATTTCTGAAAACGGATTCTGGGATTGGGGAGTGACACTTCAAAACACGGTATTCTTCCTGAGGTAGGATTCTGGGAATATGCTTTATATCCTGCGAATAATTAAAGGTGAACAAATAACTTTAAGAGCTTTATGTTATCGGCATCAAATTGATAACATAAAGCATTCAAAGTTGTGGGCGCCGAAGCTAAACGGCGATTATAAAAATTTGGTTTAAACAATATTTGGCAAAAAGGTAAAGAAACAGATAAAATAATGAAAAAGTAAAAAAAGACAACTGTGTGGTATAAACAGCCAAAAAATGATCTGAAAGTAAAACAATTGTTATTAGAGCTAGAATTGAATGGGGCAAAGAATGGGGGTACTTTAGAATTGGGTATGAAACAGATTAAGGGGATAACGTGGCTTTTGTTGGAGGATAGAAGGCTCGTAAAGCTGTCGACGATGCTGGTAGGTAGATTTGACCAGCATACCTGCCACAGAAAGACTCGACGCATATTTTGGCAGTTTGTGTGCAGACGGTGAATGCTAAAAAAATATTATTTAAAGTATTTGGCTTAAAAACAGAAAAAACAAACAAACAAAGAAACAAAACGCCAGCATGCTGGGACTTGATTCCGAAGAATCAAAACTCGCCAATCCTGGGCACATATTTATTGGAATAGGAATTAGTTTTATTTATAGACGCTCTTTAACTACTGCGGCTCTTAGCGTCCCCTTCTCTATATGTTTGATATATGAGCAACTATGTGTGTAAATACCTGGTGTGAGTGTGAGTTTGAGGGCACTACTACCCCTGCTGCTGTTGTTGGATTTAAACCCTCGTCTGGTCTTTTTGATTTTATGAATTGCAGAATGACATCAGATGGATATATTTCAAAATTTAAAATCTTGGTGCTATCACTGTGAATAAGAATCTTTCCCAAGTATCTTACTATGGCGATAAAGTAATAGATACTAATAATTTAATATCTTGGCCTGTTCTTGGTGGTAGCCTAAACATGATTACCAACACCTAGTTTATGTTTTTTTGGTGCTCTTTCAAACGTTTGGTTAATTTTCTTTTAGTTTTATAACATAAACACAGTCAAAATTACTTCATTCCGCTTAATAAAATCCACATTTATTTAATACTCTAAGATGTTATGAGTTACCTCGGAGCAGCTAAAATTAAAGTAAAGGTATCTCACAAATCCTACATAATATTTTTGACAGGATATATTAGCAAGATGTCTTGCTGTAGCAAAACTTCTGGAATCGTGACCCTGACCGCCAACCCAGCTACCGAGCCTAGTTTATCAGAGTTTGTGATACTATACTTTGCTCACTCAAAGTCATAGCAAGCAAAATTTGTACAGTCTGTATCGAAAGTTTTCCCCCATTTGTTTTTATTCAAAGTGGACAGTAAATTAAATTTATTTAATTTTATTTTTTTAACCATGATTCCTCCATTTTCAAGGTTAAGTGGCAAAATCAGAGCAGAGAAATAGTTGCAAAGGTCCTTGACTTCATGAAACAAGAGGTAGAGATGCAGGAAGAAAATATATGTTCTCTGAGATCTTCAAAAGCCTGGAGAAAGTGAATGAAAGAGTAGCCAAGGCAATTGACATTTCACTGAGCTCCGTTTCCAGGGTTCTCAAAGATAAGAAAGAAAGAAAAATAAAACTTAATATATCACTTTTAAATCAAAAGATGTGGAACAGTTACATCGCCAGCAAATTGCAGAAATTGGCAGGCCAGTATGGGGAAAATGTATGTCGACGTGTTGAGAACATTGAAAACCATTAAGAGGAATTGTAGAAAATCAAATAGAAAGAATTCTAATCCAGGATAATGGTGCAGAAAGTAGCGATAACGTTGATGATGACAATAACGTGAGCGAAGATGAAGGACTGTCAGGTGTGGAAGAATTGGAGGCAGACGATTGACATTGTTTATATAGTAGGCCATTTGTATAGATGTTTTGTAGATATGAATATACATATGAAAACACATGTTTATCAGTGCAGCGCCGTATAGTGCAGGTGACAGATATTTGACATTGACTGTTACAGGCACTCTTCCAGCATGCATGAATCGACTGGAGCCAGGAGCAGGAACCAGTCGCCCGAGTGTACTCGGGCGGCTTATCTGACAGTACAACTCGCTTCCTAGCTCTCATTAAGATTTTCACATGTCCAGATCTGTTGCGCCAGTTATAACAATTTAAGTTTGTTTAAAATAAGTAATTTAGCTTAAGATAGTACTAATTATTTAATAGTAATTACCATATGTTACGATCAACTTATGTGGGTGCCCAATAGCAATTTGATCAAACACAACAACCAACTCTGCGCCTAGAAAGTATAAAGCTGTGCCTCATTGCTTCATCTCACTCTTGCAGGGCAGTGTCTTTCTCATCCCTATCAATTGCCTCCCAAACACTAAATAGAAAAGACCTGAGCATCCAAGTATTAGAAATCTGATGTGTTTCACTCACATGACTTTCTCCACATCTCTATTACAAATTATTGTTAGAAAGCTTACTTAAAGCTAATCAAGAAAAAAATAACGGAAATCATGTTATTACTTGCTTCCTTGTAAGTAGAAGCAAAATAAGGGAGTATCACAAGTTAAAGTGATAGTCAAAAGATGTTTGCTATGTGACTGAAGATCATTTGTTTGTATGGACAGGAGTTGACAAATTCCTGTGTGAGAAAAGTATAAGTTTTATAAAGCTGAAACCAAAAACAAGGAATATCTCAAAAACAATCAACTCCACGAAAAAAATGTATATAGCATAAATGGTTAGTTATAACGTGCTCTACGTTTTTTCTGTGATAAGATTTTGTCCATCTCTACGGTTTAGCAGTCATGCAAAATTCCGTAACATTCATCAGAATAAAGTAGTCTTCAGAGGCTATTCACAGAAAATTCAAGATATACGTTTTAATTTTAGGGTAAATATCTTTAATATACGGTATTGTGAGGGCCATTTTTAAAAAAATAAAAAAATTCGAAAAACGTTCCATGTAAAGGGTAGTTTGGTGTGGAGGGATTTTTCTTCGTGTCGCATCCCTGGAAGATACTAAACTTAAATACCAAGTTTGGTATTATACCGAATTTTCGTTTTTGAGTTATCGTGTTCACATACACACAGACACACACACGCACGAAGCCTTTTCTGAAAATGCCTTTTTTGGTTACAGGGGACCCTAAAACATATATTTCCGGTGAAATCTCGGTATCGATTTTTTGTGTGGAGCACAATACCTTCTCCATACACTATGTACATAGTGCGTGAAGAGAAAGTAAAAAGTGTAAACTTGAAAATCGTAAAATATGAATGGCACTAGAGTTTATTTGCGCTTCAGTATAATGACAAAACCAGAAAATACTATAAAGGTACAACGACACTTTCCATTTCAGAGGTAGAAATGAGAAAATAAATAAACGGAGAAAGAAATAGCATGTAGTGTCAAAAAGCAATATTGCGGAGGCTGTTGAGGATGATGCGAGATGGGCCATTCCACTTTACTCGCAATGTCACCATGTCTATTGAATTTTATGAAGGTACTTGTAGCTTTGTAGTTCAGAGCTGAGAACGTGTAGTACTTGAAAGCATCTACATGCAAATGCTGCTTTCATGGAAAATACAGCCTATATCTTCAATTTCCCTGGTGTGCTGGAGGAACGCAGTTTACTCTTTCAGCTATTGATTTATCTTCAACCATAAATGGAGACTAAAAATATTACAATAACAAGATAAACTATATAAATGATTAAAAATAATTTTTAAAATTTGAAAAATATTATACATTTTCTGAAGCTACTTATTTGTTTCTTTTACTATGTATCTAAGGTAAGGAAAGTATTTTATTATATCCAAATATTCGACTGGGCATTATATTTAAAATATACACATTAGAATTCCTGAATCCATAAAGACAGAAAAGAAATAAAGAAAAAAAGGTTATGTGTGTAATATATATTTGTGTGTGTGTGTGTTTTGGTAGCGCTTAACGCCCGCTTTTACTGCTCTGGCACCACAGGCGATGACACTGACGATACATGAAGATGGAGCTCCGGTGGAATGTGATTGCGGGGGAAACCGGAGAACCCAGACCGTCTAGGTGAGAGGCGAGTGGTCTGACCGCTCGGCCATGGCGCGGCCAAATGAGTGTGTGTGTGTGCGTGTGTGTTGGAAATGTCCTAATCAAAATCGATGCAAATTTCCAAGACGTATGAAGAATTCCAAATAATTCTTTACTTAGTATTTTGTCGCGGAAAAACACTGATACGATATGGGTTTTGTCAAAAAAAAAAAAAATCGCTGGGTAAATTTTATTGAAATGTTCTAAATTTGAAATAACTTATTCCAATTAAATGCATATATTGAAATTTATGTCAACTGGCTCTGAGCTTTATACATCCAGAAAACATTAAGAGATAGTCAATGTTTGCTACAAAAGCTCCTCTTAAAATGTACTATCTATATCAAACAAAAAAACAAAAAACAAATATAGAATTTACATAAACCCAATTTTTGGTCCCATTACACATTCATTGATGTACATTGTAAATGTTTTCAGCTGAGAGTACCACGCTAGTGGAAAATGAGTAGTAACACCACCACGTCTCCCACTGTAAGGTATTATCTATAATTTTAGGGGCACACATCTAATTTATCATGAAAGCATTAGATAGAGCAACACAAAAATCACTACAAAATTAACGAGAGCAAATGAGAGCAAAGCAGTAAAAAATAAGACTTTTTTCTAGGAAAATCATCGAAAAGACACGTCTTATTCTATAGCTTTGTTACTTTTTCTAATTTTTATTCTAAATTAGCTACTTCAAAATTCATCTTAGACGTTGTTTTTGTAGGGGCTTGTGTTTATTTAATTCAAATTTCAACACACTCTCCTGGCATGAGTGCTTAGAATAGTCTCAAATTGCCCTCTCAGTGAAAAAATCTCATGTGTTTCATTCACATGACTTTCTCTACATCTGTGCAACAAAATATTGCTAAAAGTTTATGCCTCTATTTACTTAATGCTAATCGAGAAAAAATTATCGGAAATAGATTATTTCTTGCTTCCTTGTAAGTAGAAGCAAAATAAGGGAGTACCATAGATTAAAGTGAGAGTCAAATCACGGTTATAATGTGACCGACGTTCATTTGTTTATATGGACACAAGTTGAGAAATTCCTGTATGAGAAAAGTGAAATTTTTTTTCAAAGCTGGAACCAAAAACAAGGAATATTTAAAAATGATCAACTACAAGAAACAATGTATTGAACATAAACTATGTTTTAACCTGCTCTACATTTTTCGAGGTAACTTTCTGTTACGGTTTAGCAGTTATATAAAATTCCGTAAAATTCATCCAGAATAAAGTAGTATTCAGAGGCTATTCCACGAAAATTCAAGATATACATTTTATTTGTCATGTAAACATCTTTAATATACGATATTTTAATCAAAATCATTAGAGCAATGTTTGAGAAAATCAAAATTTAAAGTTCCATGTAGTTTGGTGTGGGTGGGGGGGATTTTTCTCAATATCATCGTGTCGCATCCCTGGAAGATACTAAAATTAAATACCAAATTTGGTATTTTACCGACTTTTCGTTTTTGAGTTCTCGTGTTCACATACACACAGACACACGTACGGACCTTTTTCTGAAAATGCTTTTTTTTTAATATAGGGGACCCTAAAACATGTAATCCCGGTGAAATCTCGGAATCGAATTTTTGGGTGGAGTGCAATACCTTCTCTATACAGTATGTACATAGTACGTGTGGAGAAAGTAATACGGTATTTTTTTTCAAGGAAAAAATGCATAAAGACATGTCTTCTTCTATCGCTTTATTATTTTTCGAACTTCCTTTACTCTAAATTAGCTACTTTAAAATTTGTCTTAGACGTAGTTTTTGTTGGAGCTCGTGTTTATTATATAGAAATGTTGACACGTTCTTCTGGCATGAGTACTTAGAATAGTCTTCAATTGCTCTCGCATTGAAAGACACTTTCTCTAAAGATTTTGCATGTTTTCAAGCTCAGCTACTGTAAGGAATTTATATGACACGTTTAAGTGCCATAATAGAATAATATACATTCTAAATAATAAAAACATTTGTTTCAGTTTGGTGATGGTGATAGATGCTTTTAAAACATATCTTCGGTAAATAATTAAATATAAATAGTGAGATAGGAACCTTAGGTCTATATTTTAAAAATTTTGAGGGTGTTTTGTTGAGTGTATTTTGTTGAGGGTATTTTGTTATGTCAGTTTGAGTTATGCGGCAAGCCTGTTGGTAAACTCACGTAATATAGCAGTCCACCAAAGTATGAGGAAAACAAGATGGAATATATTTGAATGATAAAGAACAGTCAAACTGCTAAAATGTTTTACCGAAACAGCTGCTTATGGCCATAAATATCTCTTTATTCTAAACATTCAGATATAGCCAGACATAAAGAAAAAAGAATTGTCACATCTTTGTTTAAATGACTTTGCAATTATTCTAATTCTTTTTCTCTCTGTCTTCTCTCTTGCAGGTGAGTCTACCAGCTCCAAATTAATGTTTTGCACGAGTGTTTGCGTAAGTATAAACGTTACTGTTTACTTATTCCATAGTTTAAGTAAACTAATTAAAAATGAATGGAATTTAAATATATTTGAGCCTTTCTTCTTTAGTAACAAATTGTTATTTATTGCTTGGTTTCAAAAGCGATAAAGTCACCTAATAAATGTAAAACATGATCCTTCACGCAAATAATATTGCGCCAAAACATTGAGGTTTGCTAGTTGGTAAGCAAAAGATGTCACTCAATGGAATATGAATTTGACAATTCGCCCATGTGAGGGTTTATACAGTCGATTTAGCAAGTGTTTTGTTTTTGAAAGGATTTTGCCAAATTAGGCTACTTTTCTTGACGTGATGAGCCAGACGTATGCGCCAAGCATAATCGAACTATTGACATTCCTTGAAACAAGAGGTAACGTAGGCGAAAATATGTGAACAAGTTAAGAAACACCGTGTGTTGGTGATTTATCACTTCTTCAGTAAAACTCTGATGCAGTAACTCATTTATAGTTGCAGCTGTTGGAGCTCGTACCATAAATCTGTTTCTCGATATCCTGCAAAGAAAGAAAAACAATAACATTGAATTTTGGAAAATGGATTGAACTTCTTCTATCTGGTTGAGGAATCGAAACTGATTACAATTAATTTGCTGCTTACTTAATTTCAACTAAATAAGAAAGATTGATAATTCAACACTTTTTGTACATAACGGTTAAATTTTTGGGTTCTTGCACCCGAGACACAAAATGTATTCTTATATACCGGCCGTTTCAAAACGACACCAAACGAAGGTAGCAGTAAATTAGCTTACACCTTCACTTGTCCGAAACTTGATCTTGCAACTCTCAAACTCTTCCATTTAAAGCTTTATGTGTGTTTAAAAATCATACACATTTGGAATTAGGCAGCGAAGGAACAACAATTGTCATGCGCCACACCCACCTGCTACGTTTTCCATTACTAAGGTGACCTGCACCGCGCCGGCGTGTCTATCAAACCAGCCTACACCACGCGACTGGGATACTCGTTACCAACCGGCATCTTTCTTGGAGTGGGCTAGGCATTTGCCATTTAGTTGTGTACGACTGACTAATCCATGGTGATTTTATGACAGTTTTTGTAGGTGTTACATTCATGTATGACCAACAAGGTTCACATCTTTGTTTGGTGTACTTTTCAACACCCTACATAGTTTGCACAAATTATCGTGCAAGGTGGTCCAACTGCCCCGTATTTATCGTAGGCAGATATCCCTTTGTGCATTAAAAGTTGCAGAATTCAATGGGGCTACTTCAAGTTAAGTGATATGGCGTGACCTAACTTCGTTATACCCTCTGAATGAGGGTGTCCCTCTCACGTCTCCGCTGATAAGTAAGAGAGGTCGATCATGCTCATTCGTTGCTGGCCGGGTAATTTGAACTAGCCACTATAAGTTCTGCAACTCTTCTAACTCACAAAGGGATATCTCCACACGTGAAATGGATAGCTGGGCCACGTAGTAATTATTCTTTAAGGCTAAAGTGGTTATTTATCATTCATATCACCACATTCCCCTCTTATTTCACTATGAAGAAATAACTTTTGTGTAATTTTGACAAACCCGTCAACAGATGGATGATGGAAACTGTCACAAATGATATGCTACCCTTATAATGGATCGTTATTTTCAACCCTTAACATAAGAGGCTACATTCTTTGATTTGTATGTATGTCATTTTATATTTATATTTTAGGACCCTGTGTAAATTATTAACTAACTTACTCTAAAAATCTGCTGTGTTCCATTCACATGATTTTCTCTATATCAATGCAACAAATTATTGTTAAAAAGCTTATGCTTCCATTTTTTCATGCTGATTAGCAAAAATATCCTTATTACTTTCTTCCTTGTAAGTAGAAACGAATAAAGGGTATTTTATAGGTTAAACTGATAGTCAAAAGCTGGTTGCTACGTGACTGAAGTTCCTTTGTTTGTATAGACACGAGTTCACAAAGCCCTGTATGAGAAAAGTAAACGTTTTTTATAGCTGAAACCAAAAACAAGGGATATCTAAAAAACAATCAACTCCACGAAAAAAATGTATATAACATAAATTGTGTGGTATAATGTGCTCTACCTTTTATATGTAGTAAGTTATTGTCCATCTCTTACAGTTTAGCAGTTATACAAAATTACGTAAAATTTACCCAGAATAAAGTAGTATTCAGAGGCTATTCCCAGAAAATTCAAAATATACATTTTATTTTTCAGCTAAATATCTTTAATATACGATATTTTAATCGAAATCGTTACAGGCATTTTTTTAGAAAATCAAAATTTTCATAAAAAGTTCTATGTAAAGGGTAGTTCGGGGTGGGGGGATTTTTCTCAAAATCTTCTTGTCGCACACCTGGAAGATACTAAACTTAAATACCAACTTTGGTATCCTACCGACTTTTCGTTTTTGAGTTATCGTGTTAACAGACATAGGGACACACGGACACACTGACACACGGACAAATGGACACACGCACACCGCAAATATATGTTTTAGGGTCCCTTATATCCAAAAAAAGTATTTTCAGAAAAAAGTCCGTGTGTGTGTGTGTGTCCACGAGTCCATGTGTCCGTCTGTCAGTGTGTCTGTGTGTCCCTGTGTCTGTGAACACGATAACTCAAAAACGAAAAGTCGGTAAAATACCAAACTTGGTATTTAAGTTTAGTATCTTCCAGGGATGCGACACGAAGGTTTTGAGAAAAATCCCCCCACCCTCAACTACCCTTTACATGGAACTTTTTTTGAAAATTTTGATTTTCTCAAAAATGGCTCTAACGATTTTGATTAAAATTTCGTATATCAGAGATATTTACCTGACAAATAAAATGTATATCTTGAATTTTATGGGAATAGCCTCTGAAGACTTCTTTATTCTGGATGAATTTTACACAACTGCTAAACCGTAAGAGATGGATAAAAACTTAATACACAAAATATGTAGAGCACTTTAAAACTTTATGTTATATACATTTTTAGTTTTTGAGATATTCCTTTTTCTTGGATTCAGTTTTGAAAAACTTATACTTTTCTCACACAGGAATTTGTCAATTCGTGTCCATACAAACAAAGGAACATCAAGCACATAGCAACCAGCTTTTGGCTTTCACTTTAACTTATGGTACTCCCTTATTTCGCTCCTACTTACAATAAAGCAAGAAATAAGACTATTTCTGCTAATTTTATCAATTAGCATGAAATAAAAGATAAGCTTATTAACAATAATTTGTTACAGAAATGTAGAGAAAGTCATGTGAATGGAACACCAGATTTTTTACTTCCTGTATACGCGCTATGTACATAGTGTATAGAGAAGGTATTATATATCACTCCAACCAAAAATTCGGTACCGAGATTTCACTGGAAATATATGTTTTAGGGTCCCCTTTATCTAAAGAAAGCATTTTTGGAAAAAGGTCCGTTGGTGTGTGTGTTTGTGTGTGTGTGTGTGTGTGTCCGTGTGCCTGTGAACACGATAACTCAAAAACGAAAAGTAGCTAAAATACCAAACTTAGTATTTAAGTTTAGTATCTTCCAGGGATGCAAAACAAAGATTTTGAGAAAAATTCCCCCACCCCAAACAGCCCATTTACATGAAAAAAATTTCGAAAATTATGATTCTTTCAAAAATGTCTCTAACGATTTTGGTTAAGATATCATATATCAAAGATATTTACCTGACAAATAAAATTTATATTTTGAATTTTCTGGGAATAACCTTTGAAGAGTACCTTATTCTGGATGGATTTTACAAATTTTGAATAACTGATAAACCATAAGAGATGGACAAAAACTTACTGCACGAAAAATGTAGAGGACGATAAAACACACATATTATGCTATATACATTTTAGGTGTAGTTCACCGTTTTTGAGACATTCATTGATTTTGGTTTCTGCTTTGAAAAACTTATAGTTTTCTCATAAAGGAGTTTGTCAACTGCAGTCACATAACAACCAGCTTTTGACTATCAATTTAACGTATGGTACTCCCTTATTTCGCTTCTACTTACAAGGAAGCAAGTAATAAGACCATTTCTGCTAATTTTTTCTCGATTAGCATGAAGTAAGTAGAAGCATAAGCTTTTTAACAATAATTTGTTGCAGAGATGTAGAGAAAGTCATATGAATGGAACACTTCAGATTTTTTTACACACAGCGTACAATAGTTAGCATATTAAAAGCGAGCATTTAAGCATACTTTAGGTATTTGCGCCATCTGGTCCACAAATCTTCCTATTTTTCACACCTGTAACTCGTCTATCGCAGGACCTCTCAGGGTCTATCCGCCCGCGCATTCTACTGTTTCTTCCTCACTGCGAAATATCAGAGCAGAACCAAGACGGAGCGATGCATGGGGCCCCAGTGTGTGTGTGTGTGTGTGTGTGCGTGTGTGTGTGTGTGTGTGAACAGCATGACTAAAACAAGAAAAACAGCATTAATGTTCGGTATCTTCCAACTATGCGACACGAAAATTTTCAGGAAAATCATCCAGCCTACACTAACTTTTACATGGAACAAGTTTTAAAATTTTTTATTTTCTCAAAACTGCTCCAATGATTTTGAATAAAATACCACTTATTAAAGACAATTACCCTATAATTAAAATGTATACCTCATTTGAACCCCACTTTACTCTGTTTCACTTTATAATAACTAATAATCACAAGTGGTAAGTCTGCTATACGTAACACTCAAATTTCGTTTAAGCACCCATTTTTGTGAAATTTATTCATGTATTTCTTTGAATTAATCATTTCCAACATGTGCCTTAGTTTTTCTTAAAATGTCTCAATTCTTATTTTTTTTCTCAAATGAGAATTCGGTTGTACTACACCTTTTACTTTCTTTACCACATACAATGTACATTGTAGGTAGAGAAGATATTGTACAGGAAATATATGTTTTGAGGACCCTCGAATTAAAGAAAGTTTACTCGCAGAAAAAGGCCATATGTTTATCTGCACGAGAATATATGTGAGTAAAACGCCTGTGTGTGTGTGTGTGTGTGTGTGTGTGTGTGTGTGTGTGTGTGTGTGTGTGTGAATGTCAAAACTCGGAAGCGTTTACAAGACGAAGGTTTTCGACGTAATCCTACACCTCAAATTATTTTCTATATGGAAATATTTTTGAAATTTCAAGCTTCTCAAAAATGATTCTACAAATTTTGATATAAGGTATTTTAATGATTAATTAAATGTGTGGCTCGAATTTTCTGAGAAAAGCTTCTCAAGACCTTTTCATTCTGGATCAATTTTGCATAACTGGTAAACTGTAAGAGATGGACAAAATGGTAGTACATAAAAATGTCGCCCCGCCTGGTATGAAAGTGAGGAATTAGGTAATATGAAATGAAGGTGAAATTTATCTTAGGAAATGTGAAAATGTAGCTGTCATTGGAATGAATGGCTGGGAAACAGACAGTCAGGGTGAGAAAATATTAAAAAAAAAAAAAAAAACACAAACAAAAACAAAAAAACAGACTCCAATTTGTCCACCACAATGCTCACATATGGTCTCCTGGGATTGAAGCCGGCCCTCCGGGAAGGATTTAGTCTAACCTTCGCCACAACGCGCTTAGATGTACATACGTGGAATTTTATAAATATATAATGTATACTTCTGCGAATGAAAGAAAACGTTCACTAAAAGCATGTAGCATAAATTCTCCGACAATATCAATTGACTAAGACAAGAAAAAGGAATGAAATTCCTGCTAAATAAGGAACAGAAATCTGATGTGTTCCACTCACATGACTTTCTCTACATCTCAGCAAAACGCTTATGCTTCTATTTATTTCATGCTAATCGACAAAAAAATTACCAGAAATAGTCTTATTACTTGCTTCCTTGTCAGTAGAATCGAAATAAGGGAGTACCATAGGTTAAAGTGAAAGCCAAAAGCTGGTTGCTATGTGACTGATGTTCCTTTGTTTGTATGGACAGGAGTTGACAAATTCCTGTATGAGAAAAGTATAAGTTTTTTAAACCATACTTCTGCGAATGTAAGAAAACGTTCAATAAAAGCATGTAGGACATATAAATTCTCCGACAAATTCAAGTGACTAAGGCAGAAAAGGGAATGAAAATCGTGCTAAAGAAGGAACAAAAAAGGAAACCAAAGTAGAATTTCTTAAAATATAGAGGAAAGATGAAATAAAGAAGAGAGTATGGCAACCACTAAGCTGTTAAGAGCTGGGGGACTTTATTCCTTCGCTATGTAGAGACAGTACAAGCCCCAACATTGCAGTAAATTAAGTAACAGTATAGCGCTATTGTGCTGCCCTCTGTGCTTCAAACAAAAATCTTCCCACCCCTTTCCGTATCTCACTGGGAGAAAAAAAGAAAACAAAAGGAAACAAAGAACGCTTAGGGAGGAAGCTCTGTGTTATGAACGTAGTCACAAACCGTTCCCTCTCAGAAGTTCAAAATACAAGGCTTTCCTTTATGTCTTTTTAAACAACGCCATTGTTACTTAACTTTCTATGAATGTGAAGCACCTTATGATGAATATTGAGTTATCTTAATCTGAAATACAACTTTGTTTCTACAATGTAAAATGTATCTAACGGCCACAGTATAATTTAATTTTTAGGCCAAAATATTACTTAAAACCCCATGCTAATGAATTTATTTTGCACAGGAAAACCAGTATTCTCTGTACCGTCAAATGATAAGGGGAAACCAATATACAGTTACTGAACTACACCGAAATAATTTGCGAGATTGTGCACGAGACTGGTATAATTAATTTGAGATCGGTGATGCATGATCCCCGGATAAACATAACGCAACTACATAGCGTTAAACGTGTGGGTATCAGGTGCTGCTGATAAGTCGGTGTTAAAGCAAAGCAGGTTGAAAAATGGCTTAGAATGTCTTTAAAAGTGCTGCCCGAGTATAGAAATATCGACTTTTAGCAGCTCGTTACCAGCGTTCTCAAGATTTAATGTCGCAAAAAGCTATAAAATCTCGAACTAATCACTTGACAGTGCGACACTGAGCATTCATTAATACCTTCTTGAGTTATGTAGCCCACACTGGAGGCGTTTTTTTAATTGCTCTTATGGCTTAATGCGTAACGCGGAAAACTGCTATCCCAAATGTCATGACTTCAATTCTTGTCATAGCGTAAACATGTTTTTTTATTACTATTTTTTTCATTCCAGACGAAGTGCTGCGATACGTGGCGTACTGACACGTCAGAAACTTATAGCCTCTACTTCGACATTTCAATAAACAGACCATAAGTCTCCTATATCAAATTACTTATTTAAGTAATTTACATATTCTGTGAAAATATTTTAGTATAGTTCATTAACACCCTGTATAGAATAATTTTAAAAGTTATATAAAATGAACACTTTTGGATTGAGAAAGCTATTTGAAATGAACTCATGATTTTTAATTTCATTATCCTGTGTGTACAATGTACCTGCATAGTGGATAGAGAAGGTTTTGTAGTTTATCCAAAAATCCGATATCGAAATTCCACCCGAAATTCTTGTTTTGAGACCCCCTGAATCCAAACACCTGTGTGTGTGTGTGCATAGCTCAAAACTAAAATCGGTTAAATACCAAACACGAGGATAAACAGGAACAATTTCAAGAAAATCTCCCCAACCCAACTGCCCATTACAAGGAACATTATCCCAAAAGATTGATTTTCTCAAAAATGGCTTTAAGGATTTTTATTAAAATACCATATAAAAATATATTTTTGAAAACGAAATGCATCTATAGGTCTGGATTTTACAAATAATAAATTAGCCTTTTTAGAGCTGTTTATACATTATGGGTATTTATATTATTATGGAATTTTCTGGTATTAACCTCTAAGGACCTCTTCATTCCAGATGACCTTTATATAAGTAGTAAGCCGTAAGAAAGAGATAAAAATTCACTACTGAAAAATATATAGATATCATTAAAATACACAATTTATATCCAACATATATTTTTGTAGAGTTAACTATTTTCAAAATATTCAGTTATTGGTTCAGTGTTAAGTTACAACTTATTTTCGTCTCTCTTTTGTTTACTCGTAGGAAGGAAAGAAAACCGAATTTCAATTGTTTCATTTAGTGACCGGCTTTTAAAACGTAGAACTATTATTTTAGCCTAGAGTATTCCCTATTTCCCTTCTACTTCAAAGGAGAGAGTAATATAAATTCTGGCAATGTTTATCTTGATAAATGTGACGTAGATAAAAGAATAATCTGTAATCTGATTTGTTTAACTTCATTGTAATGAATATAAAGGTTTACAGAAATAGATTCACTACTAATTCCATAGTAGATATTAGAGCGATATGGAAAATTGAAGCGATAGTTAAATGTTTAAAACGGATTGCTATAAGCTGGCCCTGTAATTCCATACCCTTTCCATGTCATTGCGAGCAGAAACTTGAGTGTGGCAACATTTAAAAAAAATGAATGTAGAGAAGAAATCTAAACATTACAGCAGCTATGTCGAAGGTTGCTGATAGTACAGGAAGGGCTGTTATTTTTTTTTTTTTCTGCTAAAGCAATTTTATTATTAAAATTTCATATTATACATAATAATACATAAGAAATAGTTCCATTAATCAAAATTGTAATTGTAACTTGTAGTTCAGAATAGCTAAGGCGGATGTATCACCTTGTTTTATTATTATTATTATTATTATTATTATTATTATTATTATTATTATTATTATTATTATTATTATTATTATTATTATTATTATTATTATTATTATTATTATTATTATTATAATTATTATTATTATTATTATTATTATTATTATTAATATTATTATTATATAGCTGATTCTGTCACAGTTCGGTACCTAGAGTCTCTGTAAATGCCGAAGATCCAACGACAGCGGGGTCTGTTTCTCCAATTCTCAGCGTTCTTTCCGGATGAAATTCTAGAAGTCTGTTAGTTGGGCCCCCTCTCCAACCAGCAGAATCCAATAGTATGTGGTAAATATGATTCAGGACAGGATCTTTGAAAGCTGTGTATTTGCCTGTTTGGATTCCAAGGTTAAATAGAATTGACGTTTTTCTTGTGCAACACCGCCATTCTGCCATACACACAGTCCCAAATAGAGCGTATGATGGTGCAGTACACTAGTTTATATTGCAGTGTTTGCACCCCATTACAGTGGGGGCAGAGATTAGAAGTTGATCTGTCATATAGCCAGTCCCAAATAGAGCGTATGATGGCGTAGTCCACTAGTTTATGGTGCAGTGTTTGCACCTCATTACAGCGTGAACAGAGATTGGAAGTTGATCTGCCATATACCCAGTCCCAAATAGAGGGTATGATGGCGCAGTCCACTATATATGGTGCGGTGTTTGCACCCCATTACAGTGGGGGCAGAGATTAGAAGTTGATCTGCCATATTCCCAGTCCCAAATAGAGCGTATGATGGCGCAGTCCACTAGTTTATGGTGCAGTGTTACCACCTCATTACAGCGGGAGCAGAGATTAGAAGTTGATCTGTCAGGCCGCCACAATGTGTCTGCTGTGGGTGTAACATCGTTGAGAGCAAGTTATACGCTAGCCTTCCATTCTATGGGGATCTTCGTGTTCATAAATTTCTTCCAGAGGATACTCCACGAACGCCGCGGATCGCTTCGTTGCACCCGGGGTAGAACACGAGTTGAAGCCATAATGTGTTTATAAAAGTAAGCTGACTGTTTAAAGAGTGATCGTTGAGGATCTGTTAGCGGTGGTGTTGCAAAAATATGCTACCAGTGTTGGTTTACTGACATCCGGTTAATTGAAATAAATTTTACAATTTTCATTCCTATTGTAAAATATTTCACAGTCTAATCCCATTGTATTAATAATGCCCATTTTATTTGTTATCTATTTAAACATCATATAACGTATACAGGAATAAAAACATTGTGCATTGACAAAGGATTAAAAACTAAAGTAAGTTCGATGAAAAAGTAATAATCCGAGATATTCCGCGTTATTGATTTCAATTTTAAGCTAGTGAAACTTTTCTCAAAGGCTAGAGCATAGTTCTTTTGTCTATCTTTCCTCCTGGCAAGCAAAGTTAACGGAATTTCAATTGTTGCACCAACATTAAAAGAAATTAACTATTGCTTTAACCTAGTGTATTCCTTTTATACCCTTCTGCTTACAAAAATTCTAGTAATAAGACCACTTTTGTTAATGTGTATGGTTAGCATGCTGTAGATAAAAGAATATAATATAAGAAATATCAGTATCCGTGCTTGTAGGCCGTGGTCTACTGGGCTCCTCCTTCTTCATCTTCCCAGACGTTTCGTCTGCGGCTGGCACTGAAGAAGGAGCAGCCCAGTAGACACGGCCTTCAAGCCCGGATAATAATTTTTCTTATACTGACACCGGCCATGAAAGCCTACAAGTTTCAATATTATAATAATTTGGAAGTAAAGTTTTCTGCGGAACAGCTACAGTACATGAGAATGGAACAAATCAGATTATTAAATGTTCCATTAGATATTGAATGCTTTGATAGTTTTGGCATTTTATAACAAAAACTGCAAGAAATTTCACCGACTGTTCTAATATATGATATGTATAAAACACAGCTGGACACATGGCTATGACTCGCATGTAGAGACCATAAAACGTTGAGCTAGATATGCCCAAAATATCCGTATAATCCTAAACTTCGTTTAATTAATCGCACTTAGTTCGGTTGCTCTCTACGGACACACCTGCGTATCATTGGGATACATAAACAGGCACCGATATCAACTGACCAGACTGCTATAAAAATATTACTGGCTGCAAAGTATAAACTGATTTGCTTTCATTTTGCAACAGAACGGAAAAGGTTTTTGTTCATTTTGTTTGTACACTGTGTAAATGTTAGATATACAATGTTTTCAGTAAAGTACGGCAAATGTTTGCACATACAAAAACAACAGCCTTATCTGAGCGTTACAATGGACTAGTCTATATGAAAGGATTTTACGCCAAGTTAAAAAAAAGTAGAACCAACTCAACGGTTCTCTGAACAATTTCTGCCGCACCCGCCTGGGTAGTGTGTCTCCTCCCATTCAACAGGTCGCGAGTTTGAGCCTCGCTCAGGCTGAGTTAAACGGTTAAGGTTTTCTTCGAGGTTTTCCCTTATCTGAGAAAATGATTGTCGAGTAACTTTAATATCCATGGACCCCGAGATCATTTAAACATCATTTCACAATGGTCCGATATGACCAACCAGGACGTTAAGCTATTAATAAAATAAAATAAAAAAAATCTGATGTGCTCCATTCACATGACTTTCTCTACATCTCTGCAACAAATTATTGTTAAAAAGCTTTTGCGTTTATTTACTTCACACTAATTGAGAAAAATGAAATGAAATATTCTTATTACTTCCTTGTAAGTAGAAGCAAAATAAGGGAGTATCATAGGTTAAAATGATAGTCGAAAGCTGGTTACTATGTGACTGAAGTTCCTTTTGTTTGTATGGACCTGAGTTGAAAAATTCCTGTATGAGAGAATACAAGTTTTTCAAAGCTGAAACCAAAAACAGGGAAAAAACAATCTACTCTACGAGAAAAAATTATATATAATAAATGTTGTGTTTTAATGTGCTCTACATGTTATTTTTTGTGTTACGGTTTAGCAGTTATGCAAAATTCAAGATATACATTTTATTTCTCAAGTAAATATCTTAAATATAAGACATTTTAATCAAAATCGTTAGAGCCATTTTTAAGAAACTCAAAATTTTCGAAATTTTTTCTATGTAAAGGGTAATTTGGGTTGGGGGATTTTCTTGAAAATCTTCGTGTCGAATCCTTGGCAGATACCAAACTGAAATACTAAGTTTGGTTTTTAACGGTCTTTTCGTTTTTGAGCTATGCTGCCCACAGGCACACAGACACACACACACACACACACACACACAGACTGACTGACAGACCGACACACACACACAGACATTTTTCTAAAAATGTTTTTTTTTTGGATTCAAGGGATCTCAAAACATATATTTCCGGTGAAATGTCGGTATCGAATTTATGGGAGCAATACAATACCTTCTCTACACACTATGTGCATAGTAAGTATAGAGAAAGTAAAAGTATTTATCCGAGGAGGTGCTCAACAAAGAACGAATTACTGTTGCTGTCTGGGTGTCTATAGATGAAACCATCGATGTGGGTGGGCGTTATGTTGCAAATGTTGTACGTGTTCTGAAATTTGAGGTCCTGGAGAAGTATTCCTCCTAACGTGTCAAGTTCTCGAGAGAGTAGGCAATTCGACACTGGCAATTAATTCTGTTTCACAACTCTATGACGGTACTGTGGCCGGACCTGTGAACAGAGAAAACATTTTGCCTTTAGTCACAGATGGTGTTTCTCACACATGGCTAAAGCAGCTTCAGGTTACACTGGCCAACAAAAAACATTTTTGAATGTTTCTTGCACTAATTTTGGGGTCAAGAAAAATGAATATGACAATAACTTTTTTCTTAGCTATAGTTTCTGTGATACACGCTAGGTGAAAGTATTTCATATTAACGGACTAGATCGTTTCTTATTTTTCAGCCATTCTCGCAGTGTAACTGAGCATGTGTGTCAACATATATGTGGAGCCCAACACTTATCCTGGTCCCTTACTCTCATACCCAAATAATGCTGATATGCAGTCTTCACAAAAGGCGTCAAGTTGCATTTCTGTGAGGAACATTTTATTTAACCATAAATGCAAAAAAAGTACTCACCATATTTACATATTATCGTGGCATTTTTATAAATTTTACACCACAAAAGCAATCTCAAACCAGAAAGTCTGCATTAATTACAGAAGAAACTCACAGTCACAGCAACAGTATCTATGTTTATGACTTACAAACAACCTAAGAGCATTTGTGTTTTGTTATTGGACAGGAGCGCCAACTCCCAAAACAAAATTTCGTTCAAACTAAAAATGTTGATATAAAAATGAAATGCCACTTTATCTCCAAGGCAAGAGCTAATTTGTCATTTTATGGGAATTTCTTAGTCCAGTGATTTTCTCTAAATTAGCATTAGGTAAATAGAAGCATAAGTTTTTAACAATAATTTGTTGCAGAGATGTAGAAAAGGTCATGTGAATGAAACACATGACATTTTTTCTCCTAGTATATGTGTACGTCTCTAATCAGCAAATTTGCGAAGCATTTAAATGTTACATAACATAATCTGTCTTGACGTGGTGTCGTCCTCCGTGGGCTAGGGTAACATGCTAGGTTCTGGTTCCCATGGTCGCGGGTTCAATTCCGGAGGAGGGCGATGGATTTTTTCGTGCGTAAAAATCCATAACATGGTTTCTTTCGGAAGGGTCCCGTATCATAGATTTACGGCACATAAAAGAAACTCAAGTCTCATAAAAAGCCTCTGATAAAACTTAAGCCCAGTATAAAATGGGACACCAAGAACGGCAACAGTTAAAGAGCGTCCATAAATAAAATTAAATTTATTTTAATTTGCTTAGTATAGCGCCTGACGCGAACTTCTAAACTTCTAAGCTTGCTACGTTTATATTATGAGAAATCCCAGTAGATAATGAAATTTTGTAGGCCCTTTATCTTTGTACACTTATTGTTCCGCGCGTATCAGTAATTAGTTATTTATAATGCTAAGAAATCCCAACACAACACTCAAGGCGCAGCACTTAAAAACTGTCTGTGAGGCTTGAGGTTAATTTTTGGAGTTCTTACATAATTAAACTTTGCTACTCATTTTAAAGGCATGAAAACGGGTAGATTAGCATAAAGTAATTGACTCCCTTAGTTCAGCAGAGGAAAACAGAAATTAAAGGAGATATATTGCCATTTCTCTCAAGGAGACAACAAAGCAGAAACTAAAGCGAGACATCTGGTCGTTTACCCCAGAGCAAAGTAATACAAAAGTACAGTTTTTGCAAACTCTTTGACTGATACAGTTTTTAATAATTTCATTTACAGTTAAGATATAAATAGCCGGCTAAAATAATTAATGTCACCCATGAAAATCTGCAATTGTTTAAACCTTCGTATAAACACCCCCTTTACGTCACTATACGATTTATTTAATTTTAGAGTTCAAATATTTGTCTCTGATTATATAGACAGTGAAGTGCCTATGCTTCCATTACCTCAATCAGTGATGTATTGTTTGTGACTATTATCGAATGTTATTGTATTAATTGTTTCTAAGAATTAAATAACAATTTTTTGCATTTTAAATAGATTTTAAGATTTAAAAATTGAGGTGTTAATATTTTTAAATGTTTTAATTTTAAAAATCGGGTGCTTTTGGGGCAGTGCCGTGGTTACGGTTCGTATTCCGGGTGCAGGTTTTGGGTATTAGGATTGTTGGTTCCCTTGCTCAGGATTTTTACTAGCATGGAAACTATTTTAGGGTGTGGTACGACACAAGTGCTTCATTCAGTTAGTTCGGTCTTTTTCCGTCTCGAACACACACACATTCCTCTTAATGTTCTTCTGTGAAAATATGCTTTACGCGAACGCGGCTATTTTCACTCATTAATTTTGAAGCAGTGATATCGTCCGTACTCTGGTCTGTATTACAATAACTATTTCCCTCACAACTAAAGGTAGCCTGTTCGGCTGCACCAAGGACACTAAATATCACATCTTGGTTCTGCCGATTCTCCCCACCAAGTGCCCTAAACAGTGTCGCCTGACCGGTGGTAGCATTATTTATTTCTTTCCCGTTATGTTTCCTCGGGCAGTGCAACCTCACCCCTTCGGGTCAGTGCACTACCCCTAACAGTATACGGTGCTACCAGTTCGTGACAACTCGGCTACTTATACGTGTTTGAAGTCTTTCTTCCCTTCCCACTTTCAATGTACATTCATATTTCCCTTCTTGATATAATTTATATTATTAGCTATGTGTTATCTTTCCCTTGAGAATAACTCTTTGCTCCGTGACAAGACATATACTAGCTCACTTTCCATTCACATGAATTTCTCTACCAGCTCTACAAACTATTCATACGCATCATTATTATTTTATCTACAACATACCATCGAGATAAACAATAGCAGAAATGGTTTTATTACTTACTTTCTAATAAGTACAAGGGAAATAAGCAACTGCGCTAGGCTAAAGTGAAACCCAAACCTTCTAAAAGCTGTGCGCTATGTGAAACAATTGAAATCGATTCTCTTTGCATGATGAGGAGTAACATAAGAGATAGATGAAAGGAAAGACGAGTTCCTGTTTCTGAAAAGTTTTAAGCTATTTAAACCAATAACAAGAAGTGTAACGGAAGCTGGTCGCTGTAAATAATGTAGGTCTATGTCATAATTGTATGTTTTAAAGTGATCTTCATTTTTATAAGTTTTTTTCTATAATTTACACTTTACCAGTTATAAAAAAGTCATCCATAGTGAGGAGTCCTTCAGAGACCATTACCACAAAATTCTGTTTTTCATAAACATATCTTTAACATATCAAAGTTTTTAGAGTCGCTTTGAGAAAATGAAAATTTCGAAACATGTTTCATGTAAAGTATAATTGGTGTTGGGGGGGATTTCCCTGAAAATCTTCATGTCACATCTTGGAATATACTGAATTCAACTTCAGGTTTGGTATTTAACTGACTTTTGGTTTTCGAGTTATACTGTCCAAACACATACACACACATATACAAACACACAGGGTTTTTCTAAAAGTGTTTTTTTTTCTTTTTTTTTTTGATTCTGTCATCAAAACGTTTATTTTCAGTGTAATTTTGGTATTTAATTTTTAGGTGAAATACTATATCTTTTGCTATGTACATTGTACATAGTGCGCGGTACCGAAATAAAACCATTTAGTTAAAATTAACTTTTTGTCCAAAATATTATGCATACTTGAAACACGGATTTTTAAACCAAAGGATTTATTAAATTCTATTTTATAAATGAAATACGAAACAGTGTAGATATTTGCACCGGAACCAGTGCTTTAGAGGTGCGCTGTTGTAGAGAAGTTAACCAAGCCAAACTCTGCAGAGGAATTTCTCACGCCAGACTGTGAAAACATTCTCAACATGAAAAGATACCGCTGGCACGAATGTCCTGTCATAGCATCTTAGGGCTGCTGCCTTCACCATCCGTACCCTGATGAGTTAGGATAGCATCAATGTATCAGGAGTGACAAGAAGCGAATAGAGACTTTTAATAACCAGGAGGTGAACGGAGATGATCGGGTGTAGGGCTGCGTCTCAACTGATGTCATAATCCACACCACCCATTCTGCCCACTAGCCCATCCTGACCACTAGTCCAAACTGCCCACCAGTCATTTTGATAGTGAGACACACAGCTTTGGACTTGCTTGATTAGGACGACGACAGAGGATCACCCGCCTCACGAGGAGCCATTTGACGACTTACCTCAGTGGTGAAAACTATTGTTGAAATCTGAGACTTGAGAGTCCTCTCTCGGCCCTACGGTGTACTCAGGATATCTGTTAATTACATTTGCTAAGGCTTGATTTTTGCATACAAGTTCTTGGGTACCTTGAAGCGAGACAGTGACTAATGTCGTTGTTTGGTTCTAGATTCAGCCTGGATATCTGGTCTCTAGGCATTGCAATCAATGTATGTAGTCACTGAAATCCAGGCACTGCAGGAACTTTCTGTTATATGGTGCCCGGTGGCGCTGGTACGGCCTTTGGTTGCCCAGGTTATATGGATGAGTAATTCTAGATTTAGAGAAAACACTCCAGGAGGGTAAGAAGGCAAGAGTTTGGATGACGAGTTATTACCTCCTCGCATAGTGTATCCCCTCCTAGGTTATTATCCTGCAGCTGAGCGGGATTTCAGGAAATCTTTTACGCTTTCTTAATTATTTCTCTGAAGGTACGATGTTGTGGCTAACAAATTTATTGTTGATTTCTGCCAACACCTCAGACAGTACATGTCTTGTCCCGGGGCAAAGAATTATTCAGAAGGGAAAGATAAATCATAGCTAAATATATGAATTATATTAAGAAGAGAAAATATGTACAGTGAAAATGGGAAGAGTAGAAAGATTTCAAACACGTATAGTTTAGCAAATTTGTTGTCAGAGCAGGCCGCACAAGATCCCATTACGGTCGTGAATGAAACCGAGAGGGGTGAGAATACACTGCCCGAGGGAACATAACGTGACCCTCGCAATGCTCTTCGCTGGTCAAGGGGACGCTTTCTAATGCCATTGGGTAAGAGCATCGGCAGAACCAAGATGTGATATTTGAGCGCGTGGTGTAAACTTTAGTTGTGACGGAAGTAATTGATTTTAAGACCAACCATAGTACGGAACATAGGATTGCAGCAAACTAATAAATAATATTAATAGTCGTGGGCGCGTAAAGTGTAACTTCATTGTAGAAAATTAAAAAGTATACCCATCTGTTCGGCGGAAAAAGGCAGAACTAAATTAATAAAGCACTTGTGTCTCTCCACAACCTGAAAGAGTTTCCATGCTACCAAAAACCCTGAGCTAGGCCACCCACCTACCCACACCTTTCCCAATACCCATAATCTACGCCCGGGATACGGACCATACCGCCCCACACCGCATTGAAGTCAGAAAGCAATGTCAATGATGTGAGCATCAGATAGTGGAGTAAATGCTAGATGTCTGGAAAACGGACAAATTATAGTCCTTTACCTTTGGGATGATCTGGAGACATTTTTGGAAGGGTCGCTCCCACATCGCCACTACAGTGATGGACAACACCTGAACACATCGTCTCCCCATGTATATGGGAAACTAAACATTTAAGGGGATGTTGTTTAACATGAAGCGCATTACTGGATGGGTTTCATGTAGCCGCTCAGTTGGTAAAGGTTGGCATGCAGTGCCTGAGTTGAGATCTGAGATACAGTACATCATGGGATTTAAACGATAACAGGATGATAACAGGAGAGATTTGAGTTGCAAATTCCCTTAAACTAGTTATTTTTGGAAAGATTTTGATAGAAAATGAGAAGAATATTAATAAAAACTTTTAGAGATAAAATCGTGAATATTTAATCAAGATTAACATCTCTTCTCTGAGAAGTGTTACTAAAATTTTGCGGAGATTTTAATTTTTCCAGGGCTATTTGATTTCATTCTTGGCGCCTCTTGTGCTGAACAGATAGAATGAAGGTTTGCTAGGAGTTTTGAGCATCATTGCTAATTCTCTTTCGAATAACAACTTAGTCAGTCTTAAGGTTACAGGATTAATTACAAAAGTGATTAGTGAAATTCATATCAAAACAAACTACTACTAAGCAGTTTTTCTCTTTTCATGTGCATGTACGCTAAGAGTATAAATTTAAATTAGACTGAAAATCTCTGGGCCACCACAAGTATTCGAAATGTTTTATGATGTTAAATAGATTTCTAAACTGAAAACTGATAGAGGCATAATAAATAACTTTCCAAACATGATATGCCGCAGTACCCGTTGGGTACAACGGATTGAATAAGATGCAAGAAACTGAGTACATGCGGAAAGCTTTTAGACGGTAGCTCTGTGATGCGGCCTTGGGAGTGAGTGTTTTGTTTTAATGTATTCAACTTGAATACTCTGTTAGTATTAATAACGGGCCATCGAAATATCTCTCCGCACCTCCCGTGTAACGAAGATTCCCCTAGAGTCGGGATTTCTGTTGGCAGCACTGGCTGGCGCAAGCGTATGGTGAAATTGTTTCGCTGGTTAAGAAAACTAGGTTCACTATATTCATGTATGAAAGGTAATATAGAAAGATAATATGCAACTAACCTGTTTAAAGAAAATGTTAAAAATGTTTACCATTTTCTTGAAGACACAAATTCACTTGTTTTAATTTATTTTCGAACACTGTAATTAATGTCTCCTTTGTCACAGATGTTATGTAATCTTCCATTGCCGTTTTCAGCTCATCGATTGCTTTTGGATTGTCCTTATAAACCGAAGTTTCAGCGGCTCCCCAAAGAAAATAATCCGGAGGGGTAAGATCAGGAGACCGCGTAGGCCACAAACCTTTACAAAAACTTCCTCTAACAGTCCCATGGATTTATGTGCTGTATGAGCAGTGGCATTATCTTGTTTAAAAATGCACCGTTTACTTCATCTTCATTTAGCTGTGAAATAAATGGAAAAAGAATATTCGAGGAATAAACATCTGAATTAATTGAGATATGGAAAAAAATTGGCCCAATAATTCGAGAGCCAGAGATCGCACACCATACACAAATGTTCCTTGAATGTAAAGGGGTTTCCTGAATAGCATGAGGATTTTCAGTAGACCATACTCGCGTATTTTGTGAATTTACGCATCCTGATAGGTGGAACCAAGCTTCATCAGTAAAAAATGTCCTATCTAACACGTCAATTCCATGGTGCTGAATAAATCTCTGAAACCCTTCACAATACTGAACTCTTTTCCCGTGATCTGAGGGTTTTAATTCGTGGACGAATGATACCTTATATGGATACAAACCTAATTCCTTTTTGACTGCTTTGTATGCGGAACCGTAAGAAATATCACATTGTTGGGCCAATTTGGTTATTGATTTTTGTGGACTTTTAGGCATTCTATCCGATATATCCGATAGTTTTTCTTCTGTTAGCAACTGGGTCTTCCACTTCTAATGTATTAATTAAATCACGAACAGTATCTCAGTGCGGTAGTTTTGAGTTAGGGAAACTACAACGAAATTTTGTTTCACTCTCTCAGTATAATTTCCGCGTTCACTAAAATCGTTTTCCAATAGAAACACACGCTCTTCTGTAGAATACATTGATTTCACTTCAGGCACAGATCAGAACTCACAGCGTATTAGACCATACTAACCAGTACAATAAACAACTCGTGCGTTCACAGCCGCTGATAGAGCCGATAATCATTGCATCCCGTCGAAAACGAATGCGATAAACCTAGGGATGCCAACCTTTTATCGAGCGGTGGCCAGCTGCAAAGTGTGGAGGAAGTTCTTGATGACTCATTATAATAATGAGCAAAATGATGCAAACTGATTATTTTGAGTAAATTCAGAAACTATAAATAAATTTACAAATAAAATGTAAATATACATTAAATGACTTGTGATAGGTACTCGGGGGTGCTAAATTTAGCAAGTATTTTGTTTAAAATGATTTAAAAACTTTCTTTAAGTATTGTCCATTAATTGTTTCTTCAACATTAGCCGAATGTAGGGTAAAAACATAACCATTAATACTTTGGTTTTAAACTTGTACAAAAAATGATAATCCTAGTTTATATTTTTAATTTCCTAACAATCACACTATAGGTCACGTGTCACCTTGAGAAAGGCAGACTCAGACTTCTATTGCCCGAATTGTAGTAGTTCAGACGAGTTCATGAGAATTACAAAAGGTACCTTACTAATATATGTATATATATATATTATTTTTGATCCCATGATATTTATTTACACAATTTAGAACAATTTGGCCCATGGGTAACGTTTAGATTTGCCTCCAAATATGAGAGACTAGCTTAACTTAAATTTCAACATTATTATTTTATTCTCAAATAAACACTAAAGGTTAAAGATAAAGGTAAAAATCTTAAAGTGTTCTTTTCACATGACTTTCTCTACCTATTTGGCAAAAATTGTTCTTGCAAAAGCTGATTCTTGTATCTGCTTCATGCTATCAATATAAACATTAGCACAATGGCTCTTATTACTTATATATTTCCTTACAGGTAAAAGGTAAAGAGGAGACACATCAGTATTAAATATAGTGAAATCTGTTAAAAGCTATCACTAATGAACTTCCCTTTGCACTGCCAGGAGTAAAACAAACAGCTATGAAATGAATGATGCCTTCCCGTTTCAGAAATGCATAAGCTTTTAGAATTGAAACCAATAATCAAGCATATCTCGGAAATGGCTAACTACACAAAACATTACATAGAACATAATTTGGGGGTTTTAACGAGGATTATATTTTCTATTTAGTGAGATTTTGTCTATTTATTATGGTTTACCAGGTATACAAAATTCCTCCAGAATAACAAGAGATTCATCCCAGATAATTCAAGATATAACTGTTAAAGTCATGTAAATATCTTTGACATTTGGTTATACTAATCAAAACCGTCAGAGCCATTTTTAAGAAAATCATCTCTTTCAAAATGTATTCCATGTAAGGAGCAATTTGGAGGCGGAAATTTTCCTGAAACTTTGTGTCACATCTTTGGAAGGTGCCTACATTAAAATATCAAGTTTGGTATATTTAACTGAATTTTTTTGTTTAAAGTATACTGTTCACAAACACACTACTACTAATACTGCTTCTGCTACTACATCAACCACCACCACTACTACAACCACCACCACCACCAACACCACCACTACCAAAACCACTACAGCTACCACTATACCACAACCACTACCACTACCACTACTACAACAACCAGCACCACTACTACAACCACCACCACCACCAACACCACCACTACCAAAACCACTACAGCTACCACTATACCACAACCACTACCACTACCACTACTACAACAACCACCGCCACTACTACAACCACCACCACTACTACAACCACCACCACCACCAACACCACCACTACCAAAACCACTACAGCTACCACTATACCACTACCACTACCACTACTACAACAACCACCACCACCAACACCACCAACGCTACCACTACCAAAACCACGACCGCTACCACTACCACCACTACTACTACTGTCACTACTACTACTGCCACTACCATCATTATCACTACCACTACTACTACCACTACCACTACTACTACCATTACCACTACCACTACTACCACTACCACTACCACTACTACCACCACTACCACTACCACTACTACTACCACCTACCACTACTATCATTACCACTACTACCACTACCACTACTACCACTACCACCACTACTACTACCACTACTACTACCACTACCACTACTACCACTACCACCACTACTACCACTACCACCCTACTACCACTACAACTACCACTACTACCACTACCACTACTAACACTACCACTACTACGACTACCACTACTACTACCACTACTACCACCACTACCGCTACCCCTACCACTACCACTACTACCACTACCACTACCACTACTACCACTACCACTACCACTACCACTACTACCACTACCTGTACCACCTCTACCACTACCACTACCACTACCACTACTACCACCACTACTACCACCACTACCACTACCACTACCACTACTACCACCACTACCACTACCACTACCACTACCATTACTACTGCTACCACTACCACTACTACTGCCACTACCACTACTACCACTACCACTTCCTCTACAACTACCAAAATCACTACCGCTACCACTATACCACAACCACTACCACTATTACTACTGCCACTACCATCATTACCACTACCACCACCATTACTACTGCCACTACCACTATCACTACCACCACTACCACTACCATTACCACCACTACTACTACTACCACGACTACCACTACTACTACCACCCCTACCACTACTACTACCACTACCACCACTACTACCACTACCACTACTACCACTCCACTACCACCACTACTAATACCACCACTACCACTACCAGTACTACCACTATCACTATCACCACTACTACCACTACCACTACCACTACTGCCACTACCACTACTACTACTGTTACCACCACCATTACCGCTATCACCACAACTACCACCACCACTACTACTACCACCACTACCACTACTACCACTACTACTACCACTACCAGCACTACGACTACCACTACTTCTACCACTACCACTGCCACCACCACTACCACTACCGCTATCACCACTACTACCACCACTACTACCACTATGACTACCACCATTACCACTACTACTATCACTACCACTACTACCACTACCACTACTACCTCTGCCACTACTACCACTACCACTATCGCCACCACTACTACCACCACTACTACCACTATCACCACTACTACCACCACTATTACCACCACCTCTATCACCACTACTACTGCTACTGCTTCTACTACTCTGTCTGCCCTTACTTCATCAGTGTTGTAACCATATCAGGATGTACTCTTTCGCGAACATACATGTATACACCACGTATTGCTAAGGTGGTTTTTCTACCATACAATTGTAGAACTGAGTACCTGCATTTGGCAGGAAATGAAATGGCTACCTACTTTCTCTGTTCACAAATAATGATTAACCGTATCAAATGTACATTAAATAAAACACAACACACAGATAGGCTGATCGTTATATATTCAGTTTAAATGCAAAATTATAAACTGCAGACGAGTTGTTTTAAAAGTTTCTAAAATATTGCATAGGTAGATCAATCCAATTTTTTTTTTTTTTTTTTTTTTTTGTGATTCTTGGTTTTTTTTGTTGTGAATTATCATTCACATATGCACAGCCATATTCTACATATTTCTTTAAATAATACAATAATGCAGTGACTTATCATTACAGCTAATTTGTTGATTGAAATAGTTCCAATTCTACAAGAATCGGGTAATTTATAAATGTTGCAAATTTTACTGAAATAATCATCACAGAGCTTGATTATCAATCAACAGTAATGTACACTATTCACTCCAAATCTTAATTTAGATGCCAACTTGTACAATGTGTGGTTCACAAACACTGTATTTTCAAATGACACTTGTTAAATAGCAGTCTGACAAGATCTCACATCAGCGAATTTAAAAATGTGCACACTTTGTTGTTTTCTGAAACATCCATAAATTCTAACGTTAAACTTATAATATATTTTAATATAACATTATTATGTGCTCCATTCACATGATTTTCTCTGCATCTATGCAACAAATTATTGCTAAAATGCTTAAGTTTCTATTAACTTCATGCTAATCGAGAAAAAAATCAGTAGAAATGTTATTACCTGTTTCCTTGTAAGTAAAAGCGAAATATGGGAGTACCATTGGTTAAAGTGATTATAAAAAGCTGGTTGCTATGTGACTGAAGTTCTTTTATTTGTTTGGACAGGAGTTCACAAATTCCTGTATGAGAAAAGTAAAACTTTTTCAAAGCTGAAACCAATAACAAGGAATATCTCAAAAACGATCAACTCCCCGAAAAAAAATATATAACATAAATTGTCTGCTCTAATGTGCTCTACATTTTTTGTGAGGTAGGTATTTGTCCATCTCATACGGTTTAGCAGTTTGCAAAATTCCTCAAAATTCATTCAGAATTAAGTAATCTTCAGAGGCTATTCCCAGAAAATTCAAGATATACATATTATTTGTCAGCTAAATATGCTTAATATAGAACATTTTAATCAAAATCGTTAAATATTTTTAAAAAAATCAAAATTTTCGAAAAATGTTCCATAAAAAGGGGAGTTGGGGGTGCGGGGATTTTCTTGAAAGTCTTCGTGTCGCATTCTTGGAAGAAATCAAACTTAAATAACAGGTTTGGGAATCAACAGTCTTTTCGTTTTTGAGCTATGTTGTCCACAGACACACACATAGACAGATACACACACAGACACACATGCATGCACACGGATCTTGTTCTAATTTTTTTTTTGATTCAGGGGGACCCAAAACATGCATCCAAAAAAAGCATTGCTAGAAAAATGTCTATCTCTATGTATGTGTGTATGTATGTGTGTCTGTGGTCAGCATAGCTCAGAAATCAAAAGACCGTTAAATACCAAACTTGGTATTTAA
Source organism: Hymenopus coronatus (assembly GCA_030762935.1). Taxonomy (NCBI): domain Eukaryota; kingdom Metazoa; phylum Arthropoda; class Insecta; order Mantodea; family Hymenopodidae; genus Hymenopus; species Hymenopus coronatus. The sequence continues at coordinate 7,366,839 of CM060889.1, read as the reverse complement.
GTTTGGTATCGTCCAAAGATGCAACACGAAGTTTTTCAAAAATACCTCCCCACTCCAAACTACCCTTTTTCGAAAATTTTTATTTCCCAAAAATGGCTCTAACGATTTTGATTAAAATGTCGTATATTAAAGGCGTTTACCTCACAAATAAAATGTATATCTTGAATTTTCTGGGAATAGGATCTGAAGACTACTATATTCTGAATGAAATTTGCGGAATTTTGCATAACTGCTAATTCGTAAGACATGGACGATAACTTAAAGGACAAAAAATGAAGAGCACGTTAAAACATATAATTTATGCTATATAACTTTTTTTCTTGGACTTATGGTTTTTGAGATATTCCTTGTTTTTAATTTCAGCTTTGAAAATCATACCTTTCTCATACAGGAATTCGTCAACTCCTATACAAACAAAGGAAATTCAGTCACATAAGGACCCAACTTTTGACTATCACTTTAACCTATGATACTCCCTTATTTCGTTTCTACTTACAAGGAAGCAAGTAATAAGACTATTTCTGCTAATTTTTGTTTCGATTAGATGAAGTAAATAGAATAATTTGTTGAATTTTTTTCTTTCATTTATATAGTCCCCTTTAACATATAAGGTCACATTGGGGGTTAGAAACATCTCGTCTGTAGGTTCTTTACGTTGGGTATAAAAGGTTTTATTTTCCTCAAACACACACGCTCACACTTCCAGACTCTGTGGGGGATATGGCATAATTCTAGTTAAAGAAAAATTCCCCGACCAAGCCAGGAATCGAACGGGACCTTCGGGTAAGAAGTCAGCTTGTTTGACCACCCGACCATGGAGGCCATCAATAGTCCTCCTCCGTGACAGTGTTTGACTACATGTAATCATTATTTGAGAACGATTAATGCATTGGGTAAAATTTGTAGGCAAATGTTTTTCTAAAAAACAATTATGAAGTGTTCCATTCACATCACTTTCTCTACATCCCTGCAACAAATTGTAGTTGAAAAGCTTATGCTCCTATTTACTTCTTGCTAATTAGCAGAAATAATCTTATTACTTGCTTCCTTGTAAGTAGAGGCGAAATGGGGTAGTTCCATAGGTTAAAATGATAGACAAAAGCTGGTTGCTATGTAGCTGAAGTTCCTTTGTTTGTATGGACAGGAGTTAAAACATTCCTGTATGAGAAAAATATTAGTGTTTCAAAGCTAAAACGAAAAACCAGGAATATTTTAAAAATTATCAACTCCAGGAAAAAGATGTATATGACATAAATTGTGCGTACTATCGTGAGCTACATTTTCTGTGAGGTAAGTTTGCCCCCATCACTTACGGTTCCGTAAAATTCATCCAGAATAAAGTAGTCTTCAGGGGCTATTCCCAGAAAATTCATTATATACATTTTATTTTTCAGGTATGCATCTTTAATATACGATATTTTTATCAAAATCGATAGAGCTGTTTTAAGAAAATCAAGATTTTCAATATTTTGTCCATGTAAAGGGTAGTTTGGGGTGGAGGATTTTCTTTAAAATCTTCGTGTCACATCCTTGAAAGATACCAAACTTAAATACCAAGTTTAGGCTTTAACGGTCTTTTCATTTTTGAGCTATGCTACCCAAAGTCACATATACATAGACACAGACACACACGCACATTTATCTAAAAATGCTTTTTTTATATTCAGGGAATCTCAAAACATGTATTGCCGGTGAAATCTCGGTATCAAATTTTTGGGTGCAATGCAATACCTTCTCTATACACTATGTACATTGTTCGTATAGAGAAAGTAAAAATCTGATGTGTTCGATTCACATGACTTACTCTACATCTCTGCGACGAATTATTGTTAAAAAGCTTATTGTTGTATTTACTGAATGCTAGTCGAAGAAAAATAGCAGAAATAGTCTTGTTACTTGCTTCCTTATAAGTAGAAGCGAAATAAGAGGGTACCGTAGGTTAAAATGATAGTCAAATGGTGGTTGCTATGTGACTGAAGTTCCTTTGTTTTATGGACAGAGGTTGACAAATTGCTGTATGAAAAAATTAAGTTTTTTTCAAAATTGAAATAAAAAACCAGGAATATCTTAAAAGCGATCAACTCCACGAAAAAAATGTATATAACATAAGTTGTGTGTTTTAATTTGTTCCATTTTTTTTTTTTTTTTTTTTTTTTGTAGTAAGGTTTTGTCCATTTCATACGGTTTATCAGTTATGGAAAATTCTCCTGAAATCATGCAGAGTAAACTAATCTTAAGAGGCTATTTACAGAAAATACGACACATACATATTATTTGTCAGATAAACATCTTTTATATATGAAATTTTAAACAAAATTGTTATAACATTTTTTTTAAAAAAGTTCCATGTAAAGGGTAGTTATGGGTGGGGGGATTTTTCTCAAAAGCTTCCTGTCGCATCCCTGGAATATACTAAACTTAAATACCGAGTTTGGTATTTTACCGACCTTTCATTTTTGAGTTATCGTGTTCACAGACGCACGAATACACGGACACGCGGACCTGAAGATGTTTTTTGATTCTGGGGACACTAAAACATATATTTCCAGTGAAATATCGGTATCGAAATTTTGGGTGGAGTGCAATAGCTTCTCTATACCCTATGTACACAGTGCGTGTAGAGAAAGTAAAAATGAATTAACACACTTTATCAGTTAAGGTTCGTTATAGAGCAATGTGTGTTCTCCAAATCTATAGAGAGTCACATCTAAAGCTGTTACGTACATTTTCAAATAAACGCATACCACAGGTACACACAGAGACAACGCCAAATTATTAGTTTGGTCAACATTAATTCTAGAGCCGTCCCCTGCCGAGTTGCGAAAACAATTAAAGGTTTTACGGTCTGTGATTATCGCAGTTACCGTCAGTGACATACACGCAAGCAAATAAATATATTTGTTATTTCCGGCTTAATAGAATAGAGTGGAAATTAAGAGCGATAAACATTTCCTTTCCGCTCCTAGTTTCTTATTCGCTGACAACCTAAAAATGATGCTTATTTTATATTGATAATGCCGCTGAACTTCCTGTTTCACAATCAAATTAAAATGGGGAATTTTTGGGCAGCGGGCCCCCAAATTGTGCTATATATAAAACTAAATAGTATATATAACTAAAATTTGTTATCTACCAACATTACGCTTTTACTTTCTCTGTGCGTACGATGTACATATTTTATAGAGAAGGTGTTATATTGCACTCAAAAGTTCGATACCGAGATTTAACCGTAAATATATATTTTGAGACCCCCTGAATCCAAAAAAAAATATTTTTAGAAAAATGTCCAGGTGTGCGTCTGTGTGTATGTGTGTCTGTGTTTGTCTGTGGGCAGCAGAGCTCAAAAACGAAAAGGCCGTTAAATACCAAACTTAGTATTTATTTTGATATCGTCCAAGGATGCGACACGAAGATTTTTAAAAACTCCCCCACCCCAAACTACTCATTACATGGAAAAAATTTTGAAAATTCTGATTTTCTTAAAAATAGCTCTAACGATAACTGCTAAACCGTATGAGATGGACGTAAACTTAAAACATAAGAAATGTAGAGCACGTTAAAACACACAATTGATTTTATATAATTTTTTTCGTGGAGTCGATCGTTTATAAGATATGTTTTTTTTTATTTTGATTTGTTTTGTTTTGTTTTGTTTCAGCCTTGAAAGACATTCTTTTTCACATAGGAATTTATCAACTACTGTCCATACAAACAAAGGAACTTTTCAGTCACATAGCAACCAGCTTTTGACTATAACTTTAACTTATGATACTTCCTTATTTTGTTTCCACTAACAAGGATGCAAATAATAAGACTATTTTTTTCTCGATTAGATGAAGTAAATAGAATAATTTGTTGCAGAGTTGTAGAGAAAGTCATATGAATGGAACACATCAGTTTTTTTATTTCTCTACAACGTACTATATTTCAACGTAGATATATGCTTTGAAGTCTCCTGAATTCAAGAGAAACAATTTTAGAAAAAGTTTTGTATGTGTGTGTAGATGTGTGTTTGTGAAAGCATAACTCTAACAGAAAATGTTATTAAATACTGAGGTTGATATTTAAGTTTAACATAACTCAAGGATGCAACACAACGACGGTAAGAAAATCCTCCACCCTAGAATATTTTAATATGAAATTTATTTTGGAATATTTTGATTTTCTCAGAATGGCTGTAACGATATTAATGAGAATAGCAAATATTTATGATATATTCATCACAAATAAAACGTAAGTATATCTTGAGCTTTTTGGAGATAATTTGTGTAGTACTTTAGGCTACTATATTCCTTTATTTCCTTGTAATTATAAGGATGTTTGTAAAAAGAATAATTCTAATAATTGATGATTACCTTCATTAGCTTATTAGTTGCAGAAAGTGTATAGAAAGTTATACGAGTGGAATTCATCAGATATTTTATTATCAACTGTTTTCATTGGCTACTTTATTTAATAAGTTTGAAATATAATTGAGAGAATAAACCAAAAAGTTGCAAAATTGTGATTATAATGAACTTCTACATCGAACCCAAGAAAAGAAAACGGAAGCACGGTGCTATTTATTGGCAGTTTAAGAAATTAAAGTACATCTGAAAGCCTAAATCTGAGCTGCTGCTCTTGTCGAAAAGAACGCCATACCTCGTTATGGAATTAAGCAACTGGAATGAATTAGATCCTGAGATACACCATAAGAGAATTTTCCATGGAGTCAATAGAGAATGACTAGACAAAGAATCCTTTGAGCAGTATAAAACATCTATGAATATCCTTGACTAGAAAAGTAAAATAAGTTTAACGAGCAGCTCTCTATATTTGTATAATATATATGGAACCTAGATGATGTGTTCCATTCACATGACTTTCTCTAGATCTCTGTTAAAAATCTTGTGCTTCAATTTACTTCATTCTAATCGAGAAAAAAAATAGTATAAATTGTCTTATTACTTACTTCCTTGCAGGTAGAAGTGAAATAAAGGGGTACCATAGCTTAAAGTGATAATCAAAAGGTAGTTGCTATGTGACTGAAGTTCCTCTGTTTGTATGGACAGGAGTTGACAAATTCCTGTATGAGAAAAACATAAGTTTTACAAAGCCGAAATCAATAACAAGGAATATTTCAAAAACGATTAAGTCCACGACAAAAATGTATATACATAAATTGTGCGTTTTAACGTGCTCAACATTTTTTGTGTGGTAAGTTTTTGTCCATCTCATACGGTTTAGCAGTTATGCAAAACTCCGTAAAATTCATACATAATATAGTAGTCTTCAGAGGGCATTTCCAGAAAATTCAAGATATATATTTTATTTGTCGGCTAAATATCTTTAATATACGACATGTTAATCAAAATCGTTAGGGCTATTTTTAAGAAAAACAAAATTTTCGAAAAAAGTTCCATGTAAAGGGTAGTTGAGGTTGGGCGGATTTTTCTCAAAAGCTTGGTGTTGTATCCTTGGAACATAATAATCTTAAATACCAAGTATTTTACCGACTTTTCGTTTTTTAGTTCACAGACACACGGACACACACACACTCACCAACACACGGAGCTTTTTCTGATAATTCCTTTTTTGGTTACAGGGAACCCTAAATCATATATTTCCGGTTTTGAATTTTGGGTGGAGTGCAATACATTCTCTATACACTATGTACATAAAAAGTGTAGAGATAATAAACAAATCTGACGTCTTCCATTCACATGACTTTCTCTACATCTCTGTTACAAATAATTGTTAGAAAGCTTATGCTTCTATTTACTTCACGCTAATCCAAAAAAAAATTAGCACAAATAGTCTTATTACTTGCTTCCTTATAAGTAGAAGCGAAATAAGGGAGTACCATAAGTTAAAATAATAGTCAAAAGCTGGTTGCTATGTGACTGAAGTTTTGGTTTTTATGGACAGGAGTTGACAAATTCCTGTATGAGAAAAGTATAGGTTTTTCAAAGGTGAAACGAAAAACAAGGAATATCTAGAAAAACGACCAACTCGACGAAGAAATGTATATATATATATATATATATATATATATATAAATTGTGTGCTTTAACGTGCTCTACATGTTTGTGTGGTAAGTTTTTGTCCATTTCTTACGGTTTACCAGTTACACAAAATTCCGTAAAATTTATCCGGAATAAGGAAGTCCTAAGAGGCTCTTCCCAGAAAATTCAAGATATACATATTATTTGTTAGTATATATCTTTAACATACGATATTTTAATCAAAATCATTATAACCCTCTTTTTGAGAATCAAAATTTTCGAAAATTCTTCCATGTGAAGGGTAGTTTGGGTTGAGGAATTTTCTTGAAAATCTTAGTGTCGCATCCTTGAAAGATACTGAAGTTTGGTATTTTACCGACTTTTCGTTTCTCATTTATCGTGTTTACAGTCACGCGGACAGACACACACACACAAACACACGGACAATGCCTTTTTTGGTTACAGGGGATCCAAAATCATATATTTCTGGTGAAATCTCGGTATCGAATTTTGGGTGGAGTGCAATACCTTCTCTATACACTATGTACATAGTGCGTGTAGAGAAAGTAAAAAAAAAACGTTTATTTTTAGGTGATGAAAACCTGAAGGCCGTTAAGAACAGCTACTTCAAACATAATAACAAACTTTGACCAAATTGTCAAAAGAAATAAAGCAAATGTATCAAATTCGCTATGAAGAACAGATTTAATATTCTCAATGCAATTATATGTTTATGTAAAAACCTCTTGCGAAACATTTAGTAAGGTTTATGTTTATGTTTAAATGTTTTATTGTGAAATGCAGCCATATATTGGGGGAGGTTTCAACCTGTTCAGCTGCTCTGCTGTGTGCGCTGCGTACCCCGAGCACCCGTGGTAGTTCTGACGTGATCAAAAATAGTCGGACCGAACATCCGAGCCCCTCCCTTTGGGGAGCTGTTCGGATTTGGTTGGACTCGGAAGTGGCAGTGGTCCCGATACACATGGGTTATTGGATACGTCTCGGCTCTTGCCTTGACGGGGTTGTGCAGACAGCTCAATATCCTCCGGCACTAGCCCGGATAGCTAGTAGACGGTTCTTTGGTAGTCTTCCCGGATGGGTTGACACGTGACCCAGTACGTTCCCCCCGATTTTTAAGAAACCAGATATTGTCCTAATGGAAAAACTGCGGAGTCTTGCTCTCTGGCGCTTCGAGGATGGGCTTTGGACCTGGGTAGCCATTCGAACTTAACTGTATACCATAAAGAGTGTAGTAGAACTGCTAAGAAAACCATTTGTTACAGATGATGTAAGTTTCAAGGTCCCAAATGATGTGGATCTGATCGGCTACTTAAAGTAAGTTTGGTCCAATGAAGCTGTGCAGGTTTGACTTATATTATTAGAGGCAACTTTGAGAATAGAGTTATTAGTATTAGGCACTGTAATGCACATTTGTATGAATAACCCATGTATAACAACATGTTTTATTAAAATTTACAGGATCGTTATGTCTGCAGCCAAGATATCTGGAATTTTCTGTTAATCCTAATACCACATTAGAGCCTATTTACACAATTTCGGATGTGTCAAAGCGTACCTTTCGTTGTTGATTCATCTATTTTGGTGGTATGAAATCTCCCCGTGTATAACAGAATGCAGCTTAATCATAGTATTCTAATGCACCGCAAAAGTCTGAAAAGAGATTTAACGCCAGAGCATATTGCAACACCTATAGAAGTTGGATAGGTAGAGTCAGACTGAAAAATTCAATGCCGTAGCCGGGATTTGAACCAGGGATCTCCCGATCTCTAGCCGGTTGCTCTGCAACTGAGCTAACATGGCAACATGCCCTGAGACCCGTGGTTCAAATCCCTATCCAACTCCTGTCCTACGTACGGCTTGTGTGAAAAACAATTAATGCAATTCCAATTGACCATAATAGTTGGCTATAGTATGAATCCTGGGACCCAAGTACTTGAAACATTGTAAGTCACCATTGGGGTTGTCATCTCAAAATAATTTAGAACACCTTGTGGTTTACCGGAAACATGCGAGTCAGTTGAGAAGGTCAATGCTATGCCGGCGTGTTTATACACAGTAACACAGAGAATAGGAGAGTCATTAACGGTTAAAATCCCTGATTAAAACATTTACATTGGAATATATGTACTATTAAAAATGAACCAGCTTGTGTTACTACTAGGGCCCGGACTTTTAGCTTTTTATCAATTCTGATTTAACTTTTTAGTATAACCACTTTAGGCTATTAAATGCTTTCCCTAGTCTTTATATAGGGGTTTAAGCAATGTTCTTACCTATTTAAGGATGTCACCGACAAACGCATTTTATAATATAATACAAATAAAAATATGAAAGCTATTTTACTTCACGTTATTAATATGTACTGTAATTTAAGGCAACTTACTACACAGTATACTCGTGCTAGAATGCTTTAATTTTGAAAATCAGCATGTAGTTTTAATATATAGTACTCACGTTAAACAAACTTCACATTTCAGCACAGTTGCAACTTTTCTTTTGTCTTTTTAATATATTCTTATAGGCAGATCTTCCAACATCGCAACATGTCATTGGCGAATATTTCATACACGCAGTTTCTATACCAAGATAAAAATCGTATTAAATGTTTTTCCCTGGTTAACCCCATATATACACCCAAAACAAAACTAAATAAACTGTATAACACAAATCGTAATTTCTATTAATGTTAAAAAAACAAAAAAATGAAAACAAAACTTAAGTTTAGAGAGTTTTAAGTCTCTATATTCTATTTAGCTTTCTTTAAGTTGAATAAGATTCATACATTAGCACCCAAACGGCTTGAAACATTAAAGTACTTTTAAACTTCCTAACTTACTTATAAGGTTAATATAGGTTGAAACCTAAAAATCCAGGTCCTAGTTATTACATAACCAGTTTATACGATGGATCATACGTCAACCTACTTCGCCTGTAGTTACGAGAATACTCGAGTCGCCTCGCTCGTGAGCACTAATTCTCGATACACGAGATTCTCGTTGCGACACACTCAAGAAGTGACGTAGCCTAAAAGTAACGAGTGAGAGTGCCAAGGGTTTTGACCGCCTCTAGACCTCGTACTACAATATCCCTTCTCCACCCTTCCTCATTATAACTCGTTTATAGACCTCCTAAAACTGGACACAAGTAGCCTGCCAATACCGGAATACTTTTTTTCTAAAATAATAATAATAATAATAATTTTTATTTCTATCATTAATATTATTCTTTTTGGCATTGTTGTTATAATTGTTATTATATCATTATTATAACAGCATTTTTATATTTTTATTATATCATAATTAATATTATTTCATAGTTAATATTATATTATCGTTATTATTTTCATCATCATTATTGTTATTATTATCATCATGACTATTATCATTATTTTTATCATTATTATATTATCATTATTATTTTATTATTATCATTATTTTTATTATTATTATTATTATTATTATTATTATTATTATGTCATTATTATTAGTACATCATTACTATTAGTATATCATTATTATATAATTATTCTTATTATTCTTCTTATTATTAATATTATCAACTATTATTGTTGATTCGTTTTTGTAAAGTAGATACATATTTACAAGGAGTTTAACAAGGGAAATTTAAGTAATATTCAGCAATATTCTTGAGAGGATTAAAATGTACTTGTAAATAGAATTCTGTCAAACCCAATTTTATAATCTCTTGCAAATCGTAACCCTCTCTTCTGAAGATCTTTTATAGAATACAACAAATACCTATCCAATCATCCAAACGGAATGTTTATGAATCCTTGACTTGAATTGCTGAATAAGATGTAAAAAGCATACAGGTATAGGTGGTCCCAAATTAATTGATAAGAATGACTACAACATCGTCTTTAGGTTAATGAACATCGCTGTGATTCTTTATGGGAAGTTCCACTTGGCTACTTACCGTTCTAATTACAGGTGTGACTACTCGTGCTGGGAGTTGCTTGCTAAGTTGGTATTCGCCTTTTTTTCTTGTAATTTTTAACTATCGATTGTATTAGACATCCATTGTTGGCGCTAAGAATCCTATGAACACGGATTGATAGTAGATGACAAGATGTTGATAGAATGAGTGACACAAGCGATTATACGCTGCATGTACGTTCATGAGCGTCAAATTATTGGAAAATCAATAAAAAATATATTGGAACATTTCGTTATGCGGTTTCACAATTCAACACCGGAAAGAACTGACATTGGAAAAGAAAACTTTTTATGACAGTGTTTTGATGCGCCGAGAAGTGGATTTAAGGTTATCTATCATACAATCTCCGGTAAAATCAACAAGGAAAGATGCAATTGAGTTATTAGGTACTACAACAATGCGGAAAAACATTAGAGACAAATTGTTGATGTTGCTCAAAATAAACAAGAAAATCTGGCGGCTCATTTAGTTGACAGAGACCAAGAAGGAACGCATACGTGCGTGTTTTCAATTCGAAAGAAATAAGAAAGAAAACCAAAAATAAATATATGTATAATTCACTGCTTTATCATTCAGTTTGAATTCAATATATACGGACTTAAATCACAAATCTTATATTCCACAAATTTAAAGGAAAATGAATGTTTAGCATAGAATCTGAATTGAATGCAGCTATTGCTTGCATTTCTTAACATAGTGCGAAAACGAAGAAGGCCATGGTTAGAATCTTTAATTTGTAATTCCAATATCGAAAACACGAGTCAAAGTAGAAGCCAAAGAGATGTGCTGGTGCAAGACACGTGCTAACCTTTCGTGGGGGGACTATTTTCTTGCGCTGTGCGCAGTTATGTGGTATTACGTCAGATAAATCACGTTCATAATACTCAAGAGCGTACAGCGCACCAATTTTCTTGCATTTGCCTGAGAAGCATTTAAACCGCGCGCTTCTCTTTTGTACAAAAAGGTGTGATGTAAGTAACATTTTGGTTATTTACTTGAATATTTAATTTCCGAGATAATTAAACTTATTTACAATACGGTCTTATAGTTTTTTCTCTCAGGATTTTTGACCGTATATTTCGAAAAGTAGAATAGAAGTATAGTGTCAACGATTTACTTACCTATACTGGAAACGCTGAGATGAACTAAAAAACCTGATATAATCCATTCACACGACATTTTCTATATCTCTGCAACAAATTATGGTTAAAAAGTTTTTGCTTCTATTTACTTCATGCTAAGTTAGAAAAAAATAGCAGAAATAGTCTTATTACTTGCTTCCTTGTAAGTAGAAGCGAAATAAGGGAGTACCATAGGTTAAAGTGATAGCAAAAGATAGTTGTTATGTGACTGAAGTTCCTTTGTTTGTATGGATAGGAGTTTTTTAATGCTGAAACAAAAAACAAGGAATATCTAAAAAACGATCAACTCCAGGAAAAAAAATGTATATAACATGAATTGTGTGTTTTAATGTGATCTACATTTTTTGTCTGTTAAGTTTTTGTCTATCTCTTACGGTTTACCAGTTACACAAAATTCCGTGAAACTCATCCAGAATAAAGTAGTCTTCAGATGCTATTCCCAGAAAATTCAAGATATACATATTACTTGCCAAATATATATCTTTAGTAAATGATATTTTTTCAAAATTACTGGAGCCATTTTTTAGAAAATCAAAATTTTCGAAACTTTTTCCATGTGAAGGATAGTTGGGGGTGGGGGGATTTTCTTGAAAATCTTTGTGTCGCATCCTTGGAAGATACTCAACTTAAATTCCAAGTTTGATATTTAATGGTCTTTTCGTTTTTGAGCTATGCTGCCCACAGACACACATACATACACACAGACACACATACATACACACAGACAGACACACGGGCATTTTTCTAAAAATGCTTTTTTTGAATTCAGGTGGTCTCAAAACATGTATTTCCGGTGAAATCTCGGTATCGAATTTTTGGATAGTGTCTATAGACACTATGTACATAGTACATATAGAGAAAGTAAAAATGAAAGCATGTATTATCAAAAATTAATCATAAGTGACAGTTTCCAGTCATTCATTCGGTAATATCTGTAAAAAAAGTTCATACCATATCTGGAAATTGAAAGGTAGATATTAGTTTTATGATTATATTTTTGACCCTCTGGAGATTTTTGTATTAGGGCGACACAATTATTCAAGGAAAAGATATATTGACAATGTAAAATAGCTCATAAGCTGTTACTTTGATTTTGGGCATTTTGTAGATTGTTTTAATTCCCAGAACTTAAATCATTTTTACTGTAAAAGGGCTCTTGGGCTTAATATTTTCACACTTCCGTATAAAGCAGGTAATTCAGGATTTAAGTTCAAATTTTATCATAATACTTCAGAGTTCAAAATTTCAGATGAAATGATTACAAGGTTTTATGGTTCAATATTACAAGAGTGAAATAATTGAAAGGTTTTAGTTCAATATTAAAAGAGTGTTGGATTTCGTTATAATTTTTAAATTTTGGGTGAATATCATGCATTATTAGAAGCGCTGGAGAAACGCTTTATTAAAACCCATATTTTAAAATCATAGCACCTGTAGGTAACTTATTTCCATGGTTACTTTAATAATCATTCATGAAAAAACGTTAATTTCATTTAACTTTTCAACGCGCTTACCCTTAATCATATATATCATAGCTTCTATAAGCAACTCTTGCGTATTCTTATTTCTCTATTTTCGTGTTAATAAAGATGAAAATTTTAAAAAATAATTCCATTACATATTTCATGTAAATTGCACGGGAGTAGAACACACCTTAGTATGGTTAAAAGTAACACGAAATGCCTTCGCGTTACATGGAAAGACATCAATAATAGTAGATATTTCAATATGCCTGACAGCACAAAAACTTCATTTGAAAGAATTATTGTGTTCTGAATAAGTTTAAATGTCTATGTAGTAAGTTACTTTTGTTATGCTTTACACTTTACAAATGATTAAAAATAATAATAAGGGCTTTACAGACTATTAGCAGAGAACTGAAGATATAGACTTTATTTGTCATGTATATACCTTAAATATATAAGGTTCTAATCAAAATCGTTAGAAACAATGTTGAAGAGATGTGATAAAAAACAAGTTCACCCACATAAGAAGAAGTATGAGTCGGAGCTTATCTTGAAAATGCTCGTGTCATATACCGGGAAGATCATATATTTATTAATTATTTGGTGTTTATTCCACATTTCGGTTTTAATCATGCACTTCAAATACACACACATACACAGTCACACATATGGATTATTTTCTAAAAATTTAAGTTTTTTTATATTTAGAAGCATTATAAGAGATATTTCCAGTAAAACGTCGTTATTTCCTTCTAGCCAGAGTTAAACATTATCCATATTGGCAGCAACAAATAAGCACTTTATTCAACCCAAACTTTTAGTGCTGAGAGGTCACCGTACTTGCATATTTTTGGACTCCCTACATAAATAAAAAAAAAAAACAAAAAAAAAACAACAACAATAACAATAATAACAACAATAATAACAATAGCAATAATAACAATAACAACAATAACAATAATAACAACAATAATAACAATAATAATAACAATATGTATAAAAAACTGCAAAAAAATACACCAAGCCATGGGGGAATTTTCGAAATGTTGGTTATTCTTAAAAATTAATCAAAAGATGTAAATTAAAAAACTCTTGATTAATTGTTATGTCCCGAAGGCATTAAATATACATTTCGAATAGTGGGTAAAATACAAATTAAAACTACGGGATTTAAATATTTTAAAGCATTACTTTTCTATACTGAAACTACCATGGATTTATTGTACAAGACAGTATGATATGAGAGTATTTTCGACGGGCGGCTGAAACGGAACAAAGGGAAAGAGTAACCTTTGGTGAGTCCCTAACATAGTTTTTTTATCACGACACGGGAAGTGCTAGGAACACACGCTCTAGATCTGACTGAACACCCTGGGTCCCTTAGAGGATTCTAACGCATTCTGGCGCAGAGAACCTTACTCTAAACTTCTAAAGCATATTTTCTACCATGGAAGGGCGGCATCCCATCGGCTACAGCTACAATTAACAACCCTGAAAGAGACCGGAGACGAAATTTAAGGAAGTTTGGGAGATGAACTCTGTCCATAATTTGCCTAGTGACCCGGGAAAATCTGCAAAATAACCCATGTGTCAGAGAGTTCGGCTGCGGGAATCGAACCCAGGATCTCACGAATGTCAGTCCTATTTAAAACACTATTACGTATAAGATATTTATCTCCGTGATATCAGCAAATTGACTGAGTAGCTCTCTATATTCGGAAGGAATTTTGGATGATTTCGCGATTTTGCATAATTCGTGCACAAGAAAACATATGCAATTAATTCTTTTAAAAAAGAAGTTAAAATTCTTGAAGGTACGCAATTATTTCAAATCACTTTTTTGTCTCAACCATTTCCGTAATCTCCGATGTTATTGATTTAAATTGTTCAATTTTGTTTAGCATTTTAAAATGCTGTCGTTATTCAGTTGTTTATTTTAGTGTCCTGGAAAAAGTATGAAATTTCTGGGTGCCATTTATAAAAATCTTATGTGTTCCATTCACATGACTTTCTCTACATCTATGCAACAAATTACTGTTAGAAGCTTATTGTTCTATTTACTTAAAGCTAATGGAAAAAATAGCAGCAATAGTCTTATTACTTGCTTCCTTGTAAGTAGGAGAAAAATAAGGGAGTATCACAAGTTAAAGTGATAGTCAAAAGCTGTGACTGAGGTTCTTTTGTTTGTATGGACAAAGTCCTACGTGAGAAGAGAGTATCAAAAACAAGGAATATCTCTAAAACGATTAACTCCATGAAAAAAATGCATTTAGCATAAATTGTATGTTTTAAAGTGCTCTACATTTTTGTGTGGTAATTTTTTCTCCATCAATTACGGTTTAGCAGATATGCAAAATTCCGTAAAATGCATCTAGGATAAAGCTGTCTTCAGAGGCTATTACGGGAAAATTTAAGATATACATTTTATTTGTCAGGTACATGTCTTTAATGTAGGACATTTTAATCAAAATCGTTAGAGCTACTTTTGAGAGAGTCAAAATTCTCGAAAAACGCGCCATGTAAAGGGCAGTTTGGAGTAGGAGGATTTTTCTCAAAATCTTCGTGTCATATCCCTGGAAAATACTAAACTTCAATACCAAGTTTGATATTATACCGACTTTTTATTTTTGAGTTATGGTGTTCACAGACACACGGACACACAGACCTTGTTGTGAAATTGCTTTTTTTTGGATATAGGAGACCCTAAACGTATGTTTCCGGGAAAACCTCGGTATCGAATTTTTTGGGTGGAGTACAATACATTCTCTGTGCACTATGTACATAGTACGTGTAGAGAAAGTAAAAATCTGACTTGATGCTTCCTCTAAGCCCCCCCCCCCTTAATTCTTCAACATAATGTGTGTTGAAAGTACTTCTATAAAATATTTATCTCAATCAGCAGGTGCAGGTTTGAACTTGCCTCCCTTTGGATAACTGCGACAGGGAACTCATTTTGATAATGACATGCAACTATGGAGAAGAAAAGGAGCTAGTCTAACATGGAATGCCTGAACTGTATTCACTCTCTTGTACGGCCTATAAGTGATGGTAGACACAATGCTTCACCAAATTCATCGAAGTCGATTTAGAGAAAATGTTTGCGAGGGTTTCACAGAGTGATTTATGTCTGACACATTTCTTGCTTTAATTATTCCGTTGGAAAAATCATACAATGATCCAATTTTAGCACTAAATTAAGCAGAATGTTCTGAAGTTTCGATTCCTTGTCACTAGATGCGCAGATGTTTATGTTTTATTCCTAATCGCATTGTTGGCAACTGTTTCGACATTTTGTTCTTGTAGTCAACGTGAAAATGCAGTACGATGTAAAGCTGAGTTAAGGTTATTTTCAGCAAGATGGCGCTACATGCCATACCTCAAATGAAGCCATGAACCTAATTGCAGGTTTCTTTGACGACCGGATAGTTTCCAGGAACCTGTGGCCACCGAGATCTCTGGATTTGACATCGCCGGACTTCTTTCTATGGGGTTATTTAAAAGACAGGGTTTACGCCACACGTCCCCAGACATTGGAGGATCTGTAGCACATTACAAAGGAGATTCAAGCTATTATCAACACAGTCCTCCAACGAGTGGCCAGTAACATGGAACGACGTGTTGAGTTGTGTCATATGCAGGATGGAAAACATTTTCAACATTTGCTATAGAAGTAAATAATATCCCAAAATTCCTCTACAAATTAGATATAATAAGTTGTCGCTAGCATAACACGTTTTAAAACAATTAATGAAAGAAATGTGTCAGCTGTATATAAATCATCCTGTATAACGAACAACGCACGGCGTTATCAAGTTACAGTTAATATGCGTCACATATTATATGTATGATGTCACACAAAACTTGATTGGCAGTTGTTTTAATAAGGATGGGAGAACCACGCAGTTACTCTGAGGACTTCAGACACGACAGACGTCATGGAAACCAAAACAATTGTTACTATAACAGCTTCAATATGTTTAGTGATTATTATTGCAATCGCATCATTCTACTTTGGTATGTAGATGAAGACATTCAACAATCGGTAAGTAATGTACTCTGTTCTGGAAACCACTTCCTATATCACTTAATGCAAATTAGTATTTAAAAATCTGGTTTGTTCCATTCACATGACTTTCTCTACATCTCTGCAACAAGCTATTCTTAAAAAAGCTTATACTTCTATTTACTTCATGCTAATCAGAAAAAAATTAGCAGAAATAGTCTTATTACTTGCTTCCTTGTAAGTAAAAGCGAAATAAGGGAGTGCCATAGGTTAAAGTGATAGTCAAAATGTGGTTGCTATGTCACTGAATTTCCTTTATTTATATGGACAGCGTTGAGAAATTCCTGTATGAGAAAAGTATAAGTTTTTCATAGCAGAAACCAAAGACATGGAATGTCTCAAAAACGAAGAACTCCATGAAAAAATGTATATAACATAAATTGTGTGTTTTAACGTGCTCTACATTTTTTGTGCAGTGAGTTTCTGTCCATCTCTTACGGTTTACTAGTTATTAAAAATTCCGTAAAATTCATCCAGAATAAACTACTCTTCAGAGGCTATCCCAGAAAATGTTTATTGGTAAAAGTAAGGTAAAAGTCTTTAATACATGATATTTTAATCAAAATCGTTAGAGCCAGGTTTGGGAAAATCGAAATTTTCGAAAAAAGTTCCATATAAGGGGTAGTTGGGGTTTGGGGGATTTTTCTCAAAATCTTCATGTCGCATCCCTGGAAGATATTAAATTTAAAAACCAAGATTGGTATTTTACCGACCTTTCGTTTTTGAGTTATCGTGTTCACAGACACACGGACACAAACACACACACAAACACACACGAACCTTTTTGTGAAAATGCATTTTTTGGATATAGGGGACCCTAAAACATATATTTCCGGTGAAATCTCGGTATCGAATTTTTGGTGGAGTGCAACACCTTCTGTATACACATATAGTAAGTGTAGAGAAAGTAAAAATTGGAGCCTAAACCAAGGAAGACACAGAAAAACCTAGGGCAATTTCCAAAAATAAATGTATTATGAACCTAAGGTCAAAATGTTACACCAAAATTTTAATTTTTAGTCACAAGGTTCTACTGTTTTAGTGACACGAGAAAAACAAATTTGACCATATCCTCCAAAGCATTAGAGGACAACGGATGAAATTTGCACTGTAACTTATTTCTGTGGTTTATATTTCAAAAAGTTAGCATTATTATTTAGAATTTCAAAGTTTCAATCATACATGTCCTTAAGCCATCAGTCTTGTGAATGTATGCTTCCTCGTGAATTCTGGATGCTAGAGATACATCAGGTGGTGATTATAAGCAGGATTCTATTTTTAAACTGCTTGATTTGTCAAATGAATGTGTTCTTAGGATAGCTCCAAACTGGATCTATTTCAAGTGTTGTATAGGGTTAATCCAAGTTTTAAAGATATATGTTATAAAAGGTGGTGTAACCAATTAAAAAAACTCAGCCAACTTCTTCCGTTTACAGTAGGAATCTGCAATGGAGTAAAATTACAATTACATAATTTGGCAATACTTTATTGTAATGCCTTGTAATGTACAATTTTGCTTCCGGAGAGAAAACAAATAGCGGTGATGTTTTGCCGACTCTCGAGCACGTAAAGTACAACTATCCATGCGAAAAAACACGACAATTGAAGCTATATTCCACACACTTCTAACGATTGACCTTGGGATTTATTGTCATTGTGAATGCAAGGCTTAAATCCAAAAGAAAAGTCGGTTGACATTAGTGGTATTCTTGAAATAAGTGTATCCTCGCCTTTGAGCTTTCCTATGTTATAGTTGCTTAAATCAAATGTTTCATAATTTTTTTAACAGTGAGTTTTGTTCTGCTGCATAGTTTTGGCTGATTGAGATTGCGTAGCATAATTATCTCCGAGTAACCTTGAGCTGTAAATTGTATGGCGGTATTCCTGGTAAATCCAATGAATTTAGGAATTCAGTAAGATAACTGACGACTTCATTTGGATTGGTAATGGATCTCCATTTAACCCAAAATGTTACTTCAGCAAATGTATTAAGAGCACCGCAATTGTATTGTGATGGTGACGCGGTTATCTTCATGTTGTGTACCACACAGCGTCAAATAACATCATCTGCAATAGGAAGATAAACCTAAAATGGATCCAGTCAATTCTCCGCCATTTTCAGATTCTAAGAAATGTTTATGGTTATGTGCATTGTTTATAACTTGTTTATTTTAAATAATTAGAACAACGTTATATTTATTTCTTTATTTAAACGATGTGACCAAGGGAACGATAGTTAATACATAAGAAATATATTTGAATTACACAGTTAGCTTGCATCATTGTCTCCATAGCCGGGTGCATTCCCTTAGCATTGAAGAAGAAAAATAGAGCAGTAGGTAGTACGGCCATCTGGTGGCAAATAATAAGTACGTATTTTAGGTGTTCGTCATCAGGAAAGCTTCTTTATTTTAATCGATAGGTTTAAGGAAAGAACAGTTAATACATAGAAATGTATTTGAATTTCACCGCTGCGTTGTGTCATCTGGATAAACTGTTGCATTACCTTATAATTCGACGGGGAGGGAAAAAACCACTATGTCCATCTAGTGGCAAATAGGTAAGTACTTACTCTAGCTGGCAGTCATTTCTCCGCCATTTTCAGATTCCAAGAAGTGTTTATGGTTATGAGCATTGTTTATAACTTGTTCGTTTTAAATAAGTAGAACAAAAATGTACTTATTTCTTTATTTGAACGATGTGACCAAGGGAATTACTTATATGTAATTGTGTATGCTTCAAATGCCATTATAGGGGGAGGCCCTGTCCACTCTGATGCTAAGGTACATGAACCTATTTATTCAGGGAACGGCTACTTCCGAAAGTTGTAAAGCGGAAAGTGAGAGCGAAAAATGACCAATTGAGGACTGGATTCCTCAAAGGTATTTATAATATATGGTATTTAATCAAAATCGTGAGAGCCATTTTTCAGAAAATAAAAAATTCGAAAAGTGTTCCATGTATGTTGTAATTAGGGGTAGGGAAATTGTTCATGCCCAAACCTTGGAAGATAAACTTAAATATCCAATTGGTATTTAACCGACTTTTATTTGTTACTTTCTCTACACGTACATAGTGTATAGAGGAAGTATTGCATTTCACCCAAAAATTCGATACCGAGATTTCGTCGAAATACATGTTTTAGGACACCCTGAATAAAACAAAATGCATTTTTAGAGAAAGTTCCGTGTGTATGTACGTGTGTGTGTGTGTCTGACTGTCTGTCTGTGTATGATTCTGTGGACAACATTGCACAAAAGCGAACAGACCGTTAAACACCAAAACTTTAGGTATTTTATCTTCCACAGATGCGACTCGAAGATTTCAAAGAAACCCCTCCCCACAACAAACTACCCTTTACATGGAAAGATTTTCAAAAATTCTGATTTAATTAAAAATGGCTGTAACTACTTTGATAAAAATCAGGTCTATTAAAGCCATTTCACGCCGAATGAAATGTATACCTACCTATCTTGAATTTTCTGGGAATAGCTTATTCTGGATGAATTTTGTCGAATTTTATATAGCTGCTAAACAGTAAGATAAGGACAGAAACTTACCATAAATAAAATGTAGAGCACGTTAAAACATACACTTTTTCGCAAAATTGATCATTTTTGAAGTATTTCTTATTTTTGGTTTCAGCTTTAAAAACTTAAACTTTTCTAATACAGGAATTTGGCAACTCCTGTCCATGAAAACAAAGGACTTTCAGTCACCTAGCAACCAGCTTTAGACTGTCACTTTAACCTACGGTACTCCCTTAATTCGCTTCTACTTAAAATGAAGCAAGAAATAAGACTATTGCTGCTATTTTTTTCTGGATTAGCCTAAAGTAAACAGAAGCATAATATTTTTAAGAATAATTTGTTGCAGAAATGTAGAGAAAGTCATGTGAATGGAACACATCAGATTTTTGAGTTATATGCTCACTCTCCCGGGTGCGAGTGCAAACGCTACCTCGGGCACATCTCCCTGGTGCAATAATGTGAAGAGTACGAAAGGTATACATACACACGCTGGGATGAAAAATGTGTATTTTTAGTCCAGTCATTTTAAAATTATTGTTTGCTGTTGTTGGAAAAAGTAAACTAACAGGTTTTACAGTAATAAAATTAAAAAAAAAATCCTCAACCATAAAGACATTCGAAATCGAAAATTACATACATTTTAAAAAACATATAGTATCTATAAGACCTAAAGATATCATTTTCAATAAACCAATATGCTTCCCTATATATGCACACTGTTATGAATCTAAAATATTTCAAATAGAAATGTGCCTAAAATTTTTTTAAGTTTTAAATTTAAAACGAAGATTTTTACCAATTAGTTGGTGAAGTGCTCCTTGATTTAAGATTCTACAGAATTTTTAAGCTCAATATTGTCTTTAAACCATTGTTGCCTAATAAGCTTCAAAATGGTATATGGACAGATGTGCAGCTTGATTTTTAAGATTTCAATTTTGTGATTCAAAATGGTAAAAATGTTAAACTCTTAGTTGAGAGAAATATATGGATAAATAAAATTTTACAATCTGCTCAGTTTAGCAATGCGGAGTAGTGCATATAAACCACTTCTGATTAGAAATGTAATATAAACTATACAAGTTGTTGAAATTTAAAAACATCGTATATGCTAATATCAAAATCAAATAATTAAAAATCTTGTGTGTTCCATTCACATGACCTTCTCTATATCACTGCAACAAAGTATGCTATTTACTTCATCTAATGGAGCAAAACTTAGTCTTATTACTTGCTTCCTTATTAGTAGAAGCGAAATAAGGGAGTACCATAGGTTAAAATGATACTCAAAAGCTGGTTGCTCTGCGACTGAAGTTCCTTTGATTGTATGAACACGAGTTCACAACGTCCTGTATGACAAATATATATAAGCCTTTATAGCTGAAAAAAGAACAAGGAATATTTAAAAAAACAATAAACTCCACGAAAAAAATGTATGTAACATAAATTGTGTGTTTTAAATTGCTCTACATTTGTTGTGAGGTAAGTTTTTGTCGATTTTTTACGGTTTAGCAGTTACGCAAAATTCCGTAACATTGACCGAGAATAAAGTAGTCTTCAGAAGCTATTACCAGAAAATTCAAAATATACATGTTATTTGTCATGTAAATGTCTTTCTTTAACATACGATATTTTGATCGAAATCGTCACAGCCATTTTTATAAAATCAAAATTTTCCAAAAAAGTTCCATGTAAAGGGTAGTTTGGGGGTGCGGGGATTTTTCTCAAAATCTTCGTGTTGCATCCCTGATTGATACTAAACTTGAATACCAAGTTTAGTATTTTACCGACTTTTCGTTTTTTTACAGACACACGGACACACGGACCTTTCTCTGAAAATATTTTTTGGGATACAGGGGACCCTATACCATATATTTCTGGTAAAATCTCGGTATCGAATATTTTAGTGGAATGCAATACCTTATCTATACACTATATACACAGCACGTATATAGAAACTAAAAAATGCGTAAATATAGGTTAAGAGGACAGTGAACTGAAAACCCAATGTTTTGGCCCACATTTGACAATGTATGTGGCAGTAATGATTAAAATTATAATTTTTAAATAAAGTAAGATATTGGAAACACAAAAAATATCGTATTTTTGCTCCCATTATACAGCAAAATACACATTAAAAATTATATCCATGTGCATTAAAAGCTTGCTTGTAAAATATTATGCCTAAAGCATTAACACATCAAGGAACACTTTAGAAACAACTAAATTTTAATTAAAAGTAATACAGGGAAAACTAGTAGAGTAGCAATTTTACAGAGAGACTTTCATATTATGATTATATTGATGTTAAATATAATTTTGAGGAGCTACTGCTAAAACCTTTAACTCATCTATAAATCCCAGAATAATAAATTCCATGTTGACTACAAGAATATAAATATAATTTAAAAGCAACTCTAAAATAGGAAGTGAAGTATAATTAATAATATCATAAATGAAATAATTTATTATAAAGTTAATTAATAATTTATTATCTACTATCCGTTAATATAATATAAAGAAATATAAACATTTGAAAGCGTTAGTTTTCAAAATATGGAATTTAGAATTTTCTTTTGATTGTCCTCTTAAATAAAACACCAGATAAAATAACAATTACCATAGAGAATCCCCTGAATAACGCTGCCACAATTATAATTTCCACATAATGAATTTGGAGAGGAGAAGTACTCAAATTAGAATTCAACTTGGCCCTTGTATTGTTGAAACTCAAGTAAATTTCACAGAGTTTATTTAAGCGTCACTTCACACTTGTACCTCACACACCCTCGTGTTATAATGTGTATTGTGTCTGTCTGACACCCAAGAGGAAAACTCGCTTCGCAACTACACAGTGATTTATGTATAACTGACACATTTCTTTCTTTAATTATTCCGTTGGAAGTTCATTCATTTCTGCACCAAACTAAACAGAATCTTCTTGAGTTTCGAGTCCTTGTCACTAGATGCGCATATGTTTATGTTTTATTCCTAATTGCATTGTTGGTAGCTTTTTCGACATTTTGTTATTGTAGTCAACGTGAAAATGCAGTACGAATTAGTTCTGAGTCAAGCATATTTTCAGCAAGATGGCGCTAAATGCCATACATCAAATGAAGCCATGAAGCTTATTGCAAGTTTCTTTGACGACCGGATAATTTCCAGGAACCTGTGGCCACCGAGATCTCTGGATTTGACATTGCCGGACTTTTTTATGGGGTTACTTAAAAGACAGTGTTTACGCCATACGTCCCCAGACATTGGACGATATGAAGCACATCACAAATGAAATTCAAGCTATTGATAACAGAGTCCTCCAACGAGTGGCTAGCAACATGGAACGACGTGTTGAGTTGTGCCTTATGCAGGATGGAGGACAGTTTCAACATTTGCTATGGAGGTAAATAATTCCCAAAATTCCTCTACAGTTTAGGCATAACAAGTACCTAACAAGTTTTGAAACAATTAATGAAAGAAATGTGTCAGCTCTATATAAATCAGCCTGTATTTGGCATTGTGCACAGTTAACAACCTTCTACAGCTTGACGCATTCCAACACAATGAGAGTAAAACTGACGTAGGAGGCAACTTTTGCAACGGTATGTCAGCGAGTATCTATTGTATTACGTGCTATTTTAGAGGTTTACATCTGTTGTTTTATTTCCCCTAACCGCAACGGCAACGGGTTTTCCCGGACTTTTGTCTTCTCTTTGAAGCTACAGAAATTCGGTTGCTTAGATCTTAGAGAATATAGGATGACCAGTGTTGGTCAACAACCACAAACCACAATGCTCAATTCCCTCATGGGAGAAGCTGGCTTTGATGTTATACTTCCCGTTCTTTAATATCCAGAGAAAGTGTTAAACCATGTTAGAACTCAATTCTGAAAATAATGCGCATACAAAATCCAAGTATATGAGCTTTGCTTCAAGGAATACAGCTATTTCATATTTTTTTAATTGCTGAGGTACATTTACAACTAGGTAATCTACAAGAAATTAGAATACAACTACAATATAGAATCAAAGATTATATTTCGGTCACTTGAGTTTGCAATTCTGTTTACAGCCCTACAAGCCCTTACACACTCCACCCAGGCTATTACTAGTAGTGAAGCGTGACGTACAGTTTCGTAGTTTTAATGAGTGATATAGTAGAGTTGGGAAGCCAATCATCTGC